>CM076580.1:1685315034-1685776045 GCA_034641835.2 Pinus albicaulis
TCACCCTTTCATCTACCTCTTCCACTGGTCTCCACTGAACTGTCCATGCACTTTAGTGAACTGATGTGTTCTTGAGTTGAATAATGAGTTAATAATTAGTGAATTAAATAATATTTAATTCACTCCACTCATTACTAGTTGATTAGCTAGTTAAATTAATCTCAACTAGTTCAACTAAGTTAAACCGAACACAACTCCACCAACTGTCTCATCAACTCCACCAAACTTCTGCCACTGAATTCCTAACTGAAGTCAACCATGCATGAGCTCACCAAGCCCTTAGGAATAGCGTAATTCCTCTGTCAGATGCATGAGCCACTTCCAAGGCTTGAACTGAAGTGCTCCAAGAGAGTAAACTGAAGTTTATAGTCCAAATATTATTAAGGGTAAATAATATTTGACTTCCCTATTTTTAGGATAGGCAGTCTAAAAATAGACATCGACCTATCGACCTATAGGTCAAAAAATAGAGGTCCATCTATTTTTACCAACACGACCAATACTCCAAGAATAACATACTGCAACCCCTGGACCATGCTCCATATGTCTAAAAATAGACATAGTCTAAAAATAGACTTTGCGCCAGAATTTGCCTGCGGGCCCACTTAGTGAAGGCGACTTCATTTCATTAAGCTCCATCATCTTGCTGCATTTTCAACACTCCCTCTCAGCAAGATATGGATTATCTGCAACCCCTATCCTGCCTCTGTGGAATTCGAACTTTCTCCTGGTGAGCGCCTTCATCAGGATGTCGGCATCCTGATCCTCCGTGGGAACATATGAAAGCATCATGATTCTCCGCTGAACACAATCTCTGATATGATGGTACCCGATGTCGATGTGTTTGGACCTATCATGAAAGACTGGATTAGCCGAGAGTTTAATGCAACTCTGGTTATCACAGTAGATCACTGTAGGCTCCAAATGCAACCTGAACAATCCTGCGAGGATCTTCCTCATCCAAATAGCCTCGCATGCAGCCAAGCTAGCTGCCATGTACTCGGTCTCTGCTGAACTGAGTGCCACGGATCTCTGCTTCCTGCTGTACCAGGAAACTGCTGTCGACCCAATGCTGAAAACTCCTCCAGAAGTGCTCTTCCGGTCCGTTGGACTCCCTGCCCAATCTGCATCAGTGAAGCCAGAAAGCTTCGCTCCATCCTCCTATATGTACCATAGACCATATCCCGATGTGCCTCTGATATAGCGCAATACATGCTTGCCTGCCTTCCAAAAGAGCTTGGTAGGCTTAACCATAGCTTTCGAAAGCTGGTTAACAGCATAGCATATATCGGGTCGTGTATTGACCAGATACATAAGCGACCCCACCAACTGTCGATAGACAGTGGCATCCACTACCTCCGCCGAAGTAGCATCCTCCTTCCTCCAACCACCGGGAAGAGGAGTATCAACAGGCTTGCAGCCATGCATGTTGAACTTCTCCAGTATCTCCCGGGCATACTTACCCTGAGAAACAAATATTCCATCACTGCGCTGCCAAATTTCCAATCCCAGGAAATAATGAAGGAGGCCCAAGTCCTTCATCTCAAACTCTCTAGCAAGATCCTCCTTGCATGAAAGTATCAACAGCTCATCACCCATCAAAATCAGATCATCTACATACAGTACAATGATCAACAACTTCCCCTCCACCACAATCTGGTACAGGTTAGGATCCGCCTCACTCTTGGAGAATCCAAGCCCGGTGAAATAGCTGTCTATGCGAGTGTACCAAGCACGAGGTGCTTGCTTCAGCCCATACAGTGCTCTCTTGAGTCGGCACACATGCGACTCACTGCTGAAGATCTCAAAACCTTCAGGCTGCTCTATGTACACCTCTTCCTCAATAACTCCATTGGGGAACGCAGTCTTCACATCCATCTGATGAATGTGCCACCCCATCTGCGCTGAGAGAGCAAGGATCGTCCGTATGGAAGAGTACCTTGCGACAGGTGCAAAAGTCTCCTCATAGTCAATCCCCTCGATCTGTGAGAAGCCACAGGCGACAAATCTCGCCTTGTACTTCTCCACACTCCCGTCAGCTGCCTGCTTCACCTTGTAGATCCATCGCGAACCTACCACTGATTTCCCAACCGGTCTTGGGACAATCTCCCATGCACTGTTCCTGATGATCGAATCATATTCTTCGATCATGGCATCAACCCATGCGGGTTCCTCCACAACTTCCTCAAAAGAGGATGGCTCCGTCACAACACATTGACTCACAAGAGCCATGTATCCAGTGTACCGATCCGGTGACTGTCTCTGTCTGCGCTGTGCTGTAGGTGGTCCTACAACCTTCTCTACATCTCGAGCCAGTCGCTCAGCTTCTGTAGTGCGCATGCGCCCTCTGATGGTTGGCGCTGCCTGGGTGGTTTCTTCCACCTCCTGAACCTCCTCTTGTGGCTGATCCACATTCGGAAGCTCCTCCTTAGGAACTAACAGCTCCTCATCTGCATGCAAGTGTAGCTCCCTCTCAAGCGAACACTGCATCACTTTCTCCTCCTGAAATTTTATATCCCGTCGCACAACAGTCTTGCGACTGTCTGAAAAATACACCCGGTAGTTGTGAGGTGTATCAGTGTACCCCACAAATATTCCAACCTCAGCAGTTGGATCCAGCTTCCTTCTCGCATCCTTCGTCACATGCATGTAGACGGGAGAACCAAAAATCCGCAAATGGGAAATATCAGGCCTCTTGCCAGAATAAGCCTCCTCCGGTGTACTCATGCCAAGAACCTTGTGAGGACAACGGTTCTGCACATACACTGCTGTATTGCATGCCTCGGCCCACAAGTGAAGGGGTAGGCCCTGATCATGCAACATCACCCGTGCAGCACCCACGATCGTTCTGTTCTTCCGCTCAGCCACCCCATTCTGCTGTGGGTTATGGGGTGCGATGAGCTCTCTTTGAATCCCTTCTGCGCTGCAGAACTCCTTGAATTTAGCCGAGATGAATTCACCACCGTTATCACTCCTTAGAGCAATCACCTTCTTCCCCGACTCCTTCTCGACCAGTGCTTTAAACTCACAGAACTTCGCGAATGTATCGCTCTTCTTCTGCATGAAGAAGATCCAGCACTTTCGAGAGAAATCATAAACAAAGATCACATAATACCTGTGCTTTGCTGTCGAAGCAACTGAGAAAGGACCACACACGTCTGTGTGAACTCTCTCAAGGATCGTCGTGGCGCGACTATCCTTCTCGTGAAAGGTGGCTTTCACATACTTCCTAAAGTACACCCCTTGCACTGATCTGACTGCGCAAGAGTGCCCTTAGGAAGCCCAGTAGAAATCTGCTGCAGAATCTTCAAAGCTCCATGGTGAAGGTGGCCCAATCTCCTGTGCCACAGTTCGCCCTCATCATCCCGGCTCACCACTTCTCCCGCCTTGCATGCCATTGTTGCGCAGCCATCTACTTGCAACTGATAAAGGTTCTTGACTCGAACCCCTATCTTCCGGGTCTCTCCAGTTGTCTTACTGCGCAGGAAAGCCTTTCCCTCGCTGAAGACCACATCATACCCCTTGTCTTCCAACATCGCCACAGAGATCAGATTCTTCATCAATCCTGGAACATGAAAAACTTCCTTCAATACGAAGGGTTTACCAGACTCCCTCTCAAAGGAAATGGTACCGATACCGGTCGCACTGTATCTACCATCATCGCCCATCTCGATGTGCACTCCAAGATCTTTTTCCTCCAAATCTGAAAACAGATCTCGATCTCCGGTCATGTGAAATGACGCACCACTATCCAAGAACCATACTGATCCCATCACACTTGAAACCAAGCATGCGATCAGTGAAAAATCCAGTTCGAATTGAGAAGCCAATGCCTCTCCCGCTGCAGATCCGGCAGCCTTCTTATTTTTCTTCTTCTGCGGACAATTTGTGGCATAGTGTCTGTGCTGGTGACAGTGAAAACACTTCACCTTGGACATGTCTTGCTTCTTGCCTTTCGCACCAGACTGAGAAGCCTTCTTGCTCTTCCCCTTCTTTGCTTTGGCAGCCAAAGCGCAATTTTCTTCATCGGATACCTTTGATGAAGATCCGTCCCTGGTATTCCTCCTTATCTCCTCCTGCATGAGATCCGCCCAAAGGCGCTCCCATCCCGGCAACTTCTCCCGACCATTGACACTATCTTGATATGAATGCCAAGCCTTCGGAAGACCAAGGAGAGCCAGGTCCACCATATCCTCTTCTTCGACAGTCACCCCTACACTTCCCAGCTCATCTCTGCATTGAGTGAACTTCGTGAGGTATTTGGCGATACTGTCGCCTTTCTCCATCTTAATGTTTCTGAGTTTATCCTTGAGCACCAGCTTCCTTTGGTCGCTCTTACTCTGGAATAGATCTTTCAATGCTTTCCACATCAAATATGGAGAATCTTTTCCATGCAGGCTGGATACAATGTGATCCTTCACGCCCTCCAACAGAATCCTTCGACATTTCGCCATCTTCTTTTTCCAAGCCTCGACTTCAGCAGGATCAGTGGGCTTTTGGACATCCGTATCTATGAACTCCTTCAGTCCATTATCTTCTAATACTGCCTCCATGCGATATTTCCATGCAACATAATTCGAACTGCCTTCAAGAGCATATTCGAGTCGCAAACCGTTGAAAGACATTTTCAACTCCGGCACCAAGAAAACAAACTGCTGCAAAATTCGAATTCCAAACTCAAAAACTCAACTGCTTCTGGATCTGTGAGAACAAATTATTTCTAGCACAGAGATCGATTGTAAGGGAATTTACTGGATATATCACCTTTCAGAGAAAGGATGGATCCAGAGGCTACCTGGCCCGTTACAGACTCTGTCTACCGAAATAATATTGTAATCACTGCAATAGATCCCGATGATCAATTCGCTCTGATACCATGTAGAAATTTTCTGAATATTGAAGATTTATCCACTGAGATTATCCCGATCATACATTAATTCGAATTCATGTATAACACATAACCTCTTCTACAATCAATCATCAATTTGCGGAAATAGAAACAGTCGCATGCGCACATAAACACAATATGTAATGTGGAAAGCTTATAGCTGAAAACCCCCAGCTATTTGTATATTATAATAGAAGAGAAACATGTAAATTTACACAATAAAATACTCCTCACAAGTACTTAGTACTGTCTCCAAAAGCTACACAAAAAACTAGCTCAGTTTTGAACAAGTCACAGGTTCAAAACCCATCCACTAATTGCCTGCCTCTATTGCGCAATCAAGGCTGGTCTAATGAGAGATCCAAGTTCGAATCTCACTGGCTCCAACTGCGCAATCATCATTGGAAATCTCCTCCAATGCTTGTGCAAATCTCATGCACAACTGCTATCGCAACTAATAGCAAACTCACCCTTTCATCTACCTCTTCCATTGGTCTTCACTGAACTGTCCATGCACTGTAGTGAACTGATGTGTTCTTGAGTTGAATAATGAGTTAATAATTAGTGAATTAAATAATATTTAATTCACTCCACTCATTACTAGTTGATTAGCTAGTTAAACTAATCACAACTAGTTCAACTAAGTTAAACCGAACACAACTCCACCAACTGTCTCATCAACTCCACCAAAATTCTGCCACTGAAGTCCTAACTGAAGTCAACCATGCACGAGCTCACCAAACCCCAAGGAATAACGTAATTCCTTCTGTCAGATGCATGGGCCACATCCGTAGCTCCAACTGAAGTGCTGTAAGAGAATAAACTGAAGTTTAGAGTCCAAATATTATTAAGGGCTAATAATGTTTGACTGACCTATTTTTAGACAGGCAGTCTAAAAATAGACTTCGACCTGTATGTCTAAAAATAGAGGTCCATATATTTTTACCAACTCGACCAATCATCCAAGAATAGCATACTGCAACTCCTAGACCATGTTCCATATGTCTAAAAATAGACATAGTCTAACAACAGACTTTGCGCCAAAAATAGCCTGCGGGCCCACTTAGTGAAGGCGACTTCATTTCACTAGAAGTTCCATCATCTTCATTGCATTTTCAACACATTTTGAGACACCATGGGCATACCATGAATGCAACATTGCTGCTTGCTCTTCTTGTGGAAGGGACCACTTGGAGGATTTGAGGAGGCATGTCATGGCTGGATTTCTTGATGGGGTAGCTTGGGCCATTATTGGAGGCCATAACATTTCAGCCCAAGGACAGAGGCAGTCCCATGCACACTTCAAATGGAGAGAGGTCCATCATGTGAAGCACAAACACAACTCTCCATTCAGCCCCAAACATTGTAGAAACCGGGGGTTGAGAATTTTATTTGGATGATTGCATGGATGAGAGAATCATCATTGGGAACAAATTTTCCCATGCATATCATCACTCCTATCTTGAGGAGGCCACATTCCAGCAAGAAGGATTCCACTACACCTTCTATCTTTCCATGAGGAGCATCATTTTCAGCTTGCATACTTGGGAGAGAGCATTGGAGGACAGATTTATTGCAGCATATTTGAGCAGTGGTGGGACCATTGATGAGGAGGCCCCAAGAAAAGAAGGGGGAGAAATTTGTGTTCTCTTTATGCAGTTGCTTGGGGACAAGAAACATGTGGGAGGGGAGGACTGTAATGTTCCCAATTTTAGACTCAAGCTAAAATGGAACATTATAGTGGCATATTTTATTTTTGCTTAATAAAATGGGTAAGGAGACCCCTTAACCCCTTGGTGATAGAGAAATAACACTCCTTATGAGAAAGGAGGATAAATAAGCAGCTGAAATAAAAACCTAATGGTGTGAACATGATGAGGATCACCTTGAGTTGGCCATCTTTTACCAAGTCAACTGTGCTGCCTTAGAGGGGTGGCTTGCCTTAGAAGACAACACAATTTTTGGAGGGAAAGAATTCAAAAGTGAATGGAAACCCTAATTGTGGGACCTATGGTGGGAGAGAGTTCATTTTATTTATAAGAGAGAAGATAGAAGCTCATTTGATTCATGTTTTGATTCAAAAATTTCGTAGTGAGGCCAAGGACTTGCACATCTAGGCCGTTTAGCAGGATTGCAGTGCTCTTGAGCACTGGGGGTGTTTCCGGGAGGGGATCCTCCACCTCTTCCTCATGGGAGGAGAGGATTTGAGCTGAATTTCCTCATTCTGGAATTTTTCCAAGCTTAATCCTTCAGTTGCAGCATTATTTCTGTAGCAGGATGGTGTTGTGTTGCTGGGGTAGCAGCAGAGGAACTCATAGAGTCTTTCCTTACTTGATTTTTCAATGGTGGAGTGATTTATTATTTGGAGGAGCTATAGAGAGGGCTCTTGGACCATATTTCAGATCTGTGGCATCAGGCCACTCATTCACCATCTCCCACTATGCAGTCATTTGGAGAAACCGTGTTATTCCATGAGGGCAGTGTTGAGGGAGATTCTTGTGCTCATCAGGAATAGTGCTTTTGAGAAAAAGGGGATCAGCGCATTTTCCCTTGAGGGAATTATCAGAGGAGGGCATCAACATTCCAGATCAGCCATAGCATCATATTCATTTGGTTTCTGTTGCAGTGACAATTTGTTTGTCACTATTGTACTTTATCCGACATTTCTAGCAATCTCCCCGAGATTGGTTAGAAATCCCATATTGAGCCCATTTTCCTCTCTTTGGCCATTTTCTTGTATATTTCAGCTACATTATCATTTTTTATGTATTCAGTAGCTTCATCTCTCATAGAGACTGTGTAGTCACTGCTCCCCGACATTTTGTGTAGCAGCAACATCTCATGTATTACACTGCTTATTCATTGGAGGTTGGTTCTAAGAGCTTGAGGGGCTTGTTCCTCATGATATTTCTATACAATATTGCTTATATGTTAATATAATTTTGGATTTAGTATTTAACCTTTCATGATACATTCATATTTGCAGATTTTCAGATTGGTGTTTTGCATATTGTTGTAGCTCACTCTTTGAGCTGATTTGTGATGTACCTAGGGTGGGGAGATTTGTTTAACCCACCTAGATCTATTTTTTTCAGCCCTATTTCTACATTTAGACTCCATATTATATGTATAAGAGGGTCCCAACACTATACAACGTTTTATTTGCAAGTATTTCCTTATACAATGTTCCCATGGGAGGCATTGCAGAAATTCCTTGAAGGGATTTATTAGCTTTGACAAGTTCTATTGTGCATCTCCGCTAGTGGGCCGTGTAGCCTTCGATCTCACCCTTCCCTTTGGTGAAGGGGTTGGCATGATCTCAAAGAATTCCCCTAACATTCAATCTCGAAATATTTTAGTGTTGATTGTTGAACATTCTGATAACATTCTTAATATCTTAAGATATTCCCTATGGAGCAGTAAAGTTCCTGTTCAGAACATTACAATTTCCCACACCCAAAAAGGGCAGCATGGTAGAGCGTTGGAAACTTGTGGTTTATGCACTCAGTTGATCATTCCGTTGATGAGACATGCCGTAGCCTTCTCCAAGATGGAATCCTTAGTGGGATCTTTGATTCTGTCTGATATCTGCCTCTTTGATCTCTCTAGGCAAGATCTTGCATGGCTCTAAGAAGGATCTTAGGAAAATCCTTTTCTTCTTCACTTTCAGATAAGGGGCTTTAACTTTGTCTTCATTATCATTGGTGTAATAAAATTTATTTTTTCTTATCTTTAGATACCTCTTCTCTCTATTAGTAAGAGGCTCCTCTTCTTCAAAATACATATTGGCTTCTTAGAAAGCACAGGCTGTGCCAAGATGATGCTCTGATACCACTGTAATATTCCCAAAAGGGGAATGCAACAATAGAAAGCATATTTGCAAGAAAATAACGTAGTTCATCAAATACAAAGTAGGAGGCCAATATGGATACCTTTCAAATGTATTTACAGCAGCAAAATATATGTACAATATAGCCCATGAGATGCATAACAGGAAATACAAGTCCCCAATAGAAGAAAATCCTCAAAAGAGGGGCTGCAACCATGTATTAAAACTGATAAAGGCTTGAAAGCGTTATTTTATTAGGTTGAAATATTTTTTGATTACACTTCATATCTAGAGCAAATAAGTGCATGAAAAGTCAGATCTGTAACAGATTCATACACTATATAGGCTCTTCTTCAAAATCCCATTGGGGTTTTCAGCATTACACCATGTACAACTTGTAGATTTAAGTTTTAAAACTACAGATATGCTGAAATATTTAGATCTATAACTGCATCTGATCTGATATAAAATAAGATAATGATCCCTCCAATGGATCTCCAAAGTGAAGGGAAAATCCCCAACACTTGAAAACCAACTCTCCAGATGGTGTGCCAAAAGACGCTGCAACAGCACCTACAGGAATAATGCAGATCTGGAAGGACAACTGTGTTGTAGGGTTTATAACATGTTTTTCCACATGCCAAGATCTGAAAATGATGCTCCAATCATCCAATACTCTCCTCCCAATGGAATAGAAGCCTCCTCGACTGAAATGGAGCACTGAAATGGCCTAGATCTGAATAGATATAGCCCCCACTTGCTGCAGCTTGAAAAGACAACCAAACCCTCAACAGGATCTACATTGTAGTTGAAAGAAGAAGCTTGGCCTTCAACCAGATAGTGTACCATGAAACACAAACTCTTCCAAGAGGCCTCTCAAGGAAAGAGGTTGGATTCTCGATCAGGAACACCCAATGCTAAACAGCATTATTCCCAGCTAAATAGCAAGAGAATGAGATATGTCTAAACAGACCATATACTCAGAAAAATATCATATAAATCAAAAACCTTATCATGCTTCCATCCTCTTCCTTTTATAAGTTAAGAGCTTGCAAACCCTAAACCACTTCCAATGAGATCACTTCTTTCACACAAGCCATCTCCATCTAAAACTGTGTTGTGCCTCATTAATGGCCACTCCTCCATGACAGCGTTGTAGATTTGGTCAAGGTTGACCCAATCAAAATATCCAGCCCCTTTCACACCTAAGGGTTCTTGTTTAAATAGCCAATATTTAGCCTGTTTACATTTGGCATTGATTTATTCACTGTTTAGGAGTATTATGGACCTCCTTTACACTTTTATTTTTAAAACAAAGAAATAGAAAAAAAATGAATATTCCAATTAGCTTAGGAGTAATTGGGAATATTATGCATGGCCTACATATAACTCCATCCAAGGATTATATTGTATTCAAGTTGATCATCCAAGACCTCAATATCTATGAGTATCATTTTTCTGGCCAAGTTAACAGGGACATTCTAATATAGACCGATGGGAGCAGAAGGGCGTTAGTCGTATGCTCTGAGCATGATATCGGATGGCTTCAATTCGGAAGATCCCAACTTATGCCAAGCAATATTGGACATGATGCATGTAGATGCACCCACGTCAATGATACATCGATGTATAGTGATCTTTTGGCCCGATATATGTATCTGAAAGGCGACCAGTGAAGGAAGCCTGCGGGTGGCTTTGTCTAAGTTGAAATTCATTAGGCGCGAATCAGAAGGGTCGATGGTGCCTAATATGGAAAGTAAGGCTTTCTGTTGTTTTGGGCAAGATTACAGGACCTCTAAAGCTGAAATGGCAGCAGGAGATTGTGCTAAATCATCCATGATGTTGTAGTTGTGAGCCGCTTTTGAGTGGTGTCCCACTCGCCTGGTTGGACCCTTAGCCATATTTGGAAGGGGTTAAATAGGTATTTTTAATATAGTCAATGGTGCAGTAGGTGCACTCATGTTGGCCCCTGGCGAGTTGGTGTATGGGAGGGCATGATAGTTCCGATGCCTTGTCTAAAAAAACATTTCCTCGCTACTCATATAAATTTCGTGGTTGTTGTTCTCAAAATCATTTCGGGGTGGTTGTTGATGTTGGGTATTAACCACTCCTTGGTGGGGGAAGGGATCATGCATTACAACGGTTTTCTGTGTAGGTCCCCCTTGTCCACGGTTACCCTAGATTTTCTTTAGTTGAGGGAGCTCGAGACAATGATGAGTGTAATGGCCATACTCACCACATATATCACAAGAATGGTTTGTCCGTAGACTGGCCCTCTTGTTCTGCCCTTGGGATTTGTTTGGCTCCTGGTTTTGATTTCGGTTGGGGTTTCCCCCAACCTAAGATCATAGAGGGAACTGTTGGTTTCTGCCCCCCTATCCAGAGTCTCCATTTTGTCTATTATTAGGCTTTTTCTTTGCAGCATTAGGAGGATTACTACGATTCTCCTAGTCATAAGATTGGCACGGTTGAACCTGACAATGTTGCACAAAGTTTACTACATGTTATTTTGCAGTGGTAGGTTTTATGCAGGGGAGGGGGAATATTGGTTTCCCTATCCCTAATTGGTATATGGTTGCTAGAGGGAATCTCTTCCGTCAACATTGCTAGTTGCGTACTGGGTCCCTTGCGAGGGAGGGCATGCTCCTCACTATTGATTATGGTATGATGACACCCTATTTGTCATATTCTGCAGAGGTGTACAGTGACTCTGGTGGTAGCCAGGTTGTGTAGTGTTCTGGTTAGAATTATACGAGTATCCTGGGTACTGGATATTTCTGCCTAGGTAACCTTGGGTCAATTACCCGATCAAGCCATCTACAGTTTTCGACGTGCCTCGAAATTATCTGTAATTTTTCAGGCGTGGGGCGTTAGGCAGGAAGTTGTAAATGTATCCTAACTGAGTGTATATAAGTTCAAGTTGTTGGGCTTTACTAATGGCGTACTCTTCGAAGGTATTTCCTTGGGTCACCACATCTTTTGAAATATCTGTTGTGAGAGTTTTCAAAAATAGGTCCAGTAAAACTCTATCATCGAGTTTGGATTTGCACAAACTTCGACGTCGCTGCCATTCATGGAGATGTCTAAGATAAGGACAGTTGTCATTTGCCTTAAGTGGGTTAGTAATTCCATCCTCGAGTCATGGTGGATGGGTAACTGAAAATATGTGAGGAATGCAATGGCAAGGGAGCTAAAGGTTCCATGTGAAGCAGAAGGCTGCTCCACATACCATTTCATAGCAAGTCTGGTTAAGGTGTTGTGAAACAGTCTTAGTTGAATAGTATCATCAATAATACTATTGGATGAACACCATAGGTGGAAAGTTATTATATGATTTCCAGGGTCTTCCGCTTGCTTCCCTTCGAATTTTGGAATGTCCGAGGGGAGCTTTGTGGGCATGGAGGGCCAATTGGGGTTGTGCGCAATGGGATCATTAGTTAGCTTTGATAGATCTGGGAGATTTAATGATGCTAAGAAATGTAACTAAGTATTGAGTGCCATTGTGTATTGTGGAAACACAGGGATCTGAGTGTGATGATGTATGGGGGGTGTATGGGGAATATTACCCTGTGACATACCTTGTTGTGTGTTCTGTTGATTCCCCGGAGGGGTATCGCTCCTCTTCCCTCTAGGGGTTGTGGGAGGAGTGATGTGTGGTGACCCTATGGGGGTTGCCATGAGTGTGGTGTTGGGTGACCCTTGGGGGTTTTAAACTAAATATTACCCGATAAAGGATGATCCAATAAGGGTGGCATTATATCGTATTTTATGCCTAAATGGTGAAAGACCTGGCACCTCTCCCTCGAATGGGGGGAGGTCCAGAAAACTTCTAGATCGACGAGGTCCCATTGGGTCCGTTATGGTGTCGACTCGGTTAATTTTGGAACTAATTTTTAGTTTTATGATATGAGGAAGATTATTCCCAAAGAAAATAAGATCACACATAAAAAAAGCAAAAAATAAAAGGTAATTTTTTCCTTTAGATTAATGATATGTGATCAAGCAAGTAAAAAATATTGTTTTGGTTGTTTCGCATATGATACTCAAAAAGCCTAAAAATACCTAATCGTCCTCACACTCTCAAATGTAACTGGGCTTTGCGAAGATTTATCCTGATGGGTACTAGGGCTAACGTCTCGAAAGAACTAGAGACTCCTTTCAGCAGTCAAAAAATCGAACAAGGTAAAGGTATGAGGATCTAGTGTTTCCTACACCGTCACCTATAGGGAAGGATGCCCTAGATTTGGCCACTAAAGTACTATCTTCCCACATGAACGTTCGAGTCTTGAGCTTCTTGGTATTGAGTTACCAGTATCGAGCACTAGATGGGTCAGGTAGCCCCAAATAGTACTGCACGCACTGGGCCTAAGCTTAACCCCCTCTGAATCTGGTCTCTGTAGCACTCGAGAATTTTGTTCCGTGGGCAGATAGATGGATTTTAAGCTCAATAAACAGTCAACATCTATGTGTCAAAATGTAGAATGACCATGGTGGCTTATTGGATGCCTACCCCCAATGGTTCAAACCTGAAGTATAATTTCTTTTGTATCCCCTGTGGGGATAATTTAGTGAGTTAAATTAGTGGTTAGTTTTATAGATTCTTAATTTTCTTAAGGTGCTCCTTGATGAAGCAACCATAAGAAGAGGACAAAGGTCCCAACACACTGGGTGCCTTTTGGTCTGGTGCTTACTGGTTCTTCATGTGTGTTTTAAAGTGTACAATCACAATGTTATAATATATGGATATGTGGTGATCCTTTACACTCCTTCTCTAATTACACTATATGTGATTTTTCCTTTCATAAAATAAACAATGTGCGGATAATGGGCCGCTTACACTTTTTCCTATTTAGACTATGTTTTTCACTATAGGGAGACAGAAAACTATCTTAAGAAAGCTTTCATATGTGTACCCATGCTCACCGAGAGGTGCAAGGGTGGCAAGTATTACTTGCCTTTTTTTCAATAATTTGGTCCTTGTCCCGAATCCTAATACAAAAATTTGAACTAAACTAATGCAAAAAATTTGAAAAAACAAAAAACTAGCTAAGATGTGTGGATGTATGGGCCACTTACTTTCCTCTAATTAACCTATGTGTTTGGTGTCTATTATCAGCAACTAGTTCATTCAGATATATTTTAAGGATTAAAAGCCACTTACTCATCCCTAATTAAACTATGTGTGATTTGTGATGATAATAAACTAAAATTAAAACAATCTAATTGCTAAGCTAAATTTCAGCGAAAAATGTCCTAACCAGTCAAGAAACGCCAGAACATAGTGATGGAATATTTATTATGGGTTTACAATCACTTTACAACTGCTAAAAATGATAAAGAACAGTGCAAAATATGCTCTTGTCTTCCGCGCGGCTTATTTTCGCACAGGCGCGCGATTTGCGCGTATGTCTAGGCTGAACGCACGCGAATTTGTAGTGCCTGAAAATTACGCCTCCTCTGAGTTGAATCTCTCACTGAGGGTGAATGAGAAATTTTGAGGGCAAGGAGGAATGGTCCTACAGCAATTCAAGGTAGGAGAAAGGACCTGCAAACAACAACCACTAGCTTAAAAAGAAGAAAGAAGTGGATTCGCCATTCCTATTGTAGTGCATTTGACACATGGGCGGACGAAATGCACTGTGCTCGGTAAGGGAGGATGCTTTCCTAAAAGAAAGTAACAGTTCAATTGTTTTGTTATATTCTTAGTGGAACAACATAACATGTATAAATTAAGTAAATAACATAGCATGCTACAATAGAGGAGAAACAAGAAACAAAAAATACAAATACAATAACAAGCTCAATCGAGTCAAACACACTAATAATCCAAACGGAGAACTCTTCCCCTTTTATTAGTTGCTCATTGTATAAGAGAATAGGACGCTAAAACACTTGTGATGAATCCTTAGCACTATGGAGCTTTAATATTCAAGGCAAGGAGGGCTCTTCCCTTTAAGCTTCTTGCAAGCCTCTCTCTCTCCTCGACGGATGGTAGAATGACGAACACTTGGTGAAATTTCTCTCTTGGATTGAGGTGTTGGATGGCCAACAGTTGAATCCTTCCACTCCTTGTTGCTTGGATAACACAATGCTAGTTTTCTCTCAAACAATTTATCCAGCATAACAATGTTTTCTCCAGTCTTCTTCTCATGGTGGTCTTTTATAGGAAAAATTCAAATTTCCCTCCCCCTCTTGGTACAATTGTGGATGTTGACACAAGAGTGGGAGTTTGATTCCATTGTGTGCTACACTTGAGGCCTCAAGGTGGCTCCAAGGCAGTTGTACCTGGCTGGCTTGAGTGGGGAATCTTCTTCTTTAAGTGTGCCAAGTGGTCTCGGATGGTGACCTTCCGCCATACCCAGGATCACGCGGCTATTTGAGGGATAGCCGCGAATATATTTTCTAATATCGAAGAAAAGGTCGCGCAGATCGCTAGGGTCAGTGTTTTATGTGCGCTATTTGATAAATTTTTCTACTTGACCTTAGGCAAAGTCAAATTTTTCATATTTTGTAATGTCTTTCTTTCGTGTAAATCCTTATTTTTACCTTATTCTTGACATTTCCTGATGTCTTTTGCTTGTACTATTTTCCAATGATAACACCCTCCAAAATATCATGCTCCCATAAATCGTCCGACAATGAGTATAAACGGACCCAAACTGGAGCTCCTTGAAACTCCTCCTTGATAGGGTTTTAATAATCCTCCCAAGGCATTCAAGCCGGTGGGGAAGACGAGGCTGCAACCTTAACTCAACGCCGTCCTCCAGCTACAAGCGCATTTCCACCTTCTCGATGCCTCACTGCTAGGCTCTGCAATTTATTTGACTCGTCGACATGCATAGTTTCATTTCTCCGCTCTGCTCTGGCTGTCCTCCGGAAGCCAAGCTCTCCAGCTCCCACACTGCACTGGGTAGGCGGTGTAATCTTTATTTCTGCGTGGAGTTTATACCTGGTTTTCATCACTCTCAAAGCCCGTTTTGCCCTTTGCTTCTTGCAGCCCCGCCTCAGTCTCTCCTGCCTGTCACTCTGCAACATTCGCTGACTCATTTGCGCTCTCCAGGAGGGAAGATGCCTCGGCTTCTGCACAGGCTCAGATGCTGCAGAGGCAGCACTCGAGCCAGGCCTTCCTCTAGGTGTCGCTCCCCCTCCAGCCATTCGACTTCCTCGGCTTCTGACTCCCCCCATGGCGCCTCTCCTCGCACTTCCAACAGGCGCAGACCTGAACGTGGCCCCTCCTCGCACGTCCATCACCCGCCCTTTCCTCTGCGCGACGCCCAAGTCCATCCGCCTCCCTCTGACCCTCGCAGCGCTGAGTCTGCCCACCTAGTCAACCCATCCATGGCCTTGTTTCATTTCCCCTGTCTTACTTCCTAGCCTCTTATGGTGGCGACGGTTTCTATAATGTTCAAAGAACTCCCTCAATTTGGCTCGATGACCTTGCCTCCTGCGCATCCTGGAATTCAGCTTCGCACCCCTGGGTCTGACCAGGCTATCCAAACCGGTGCGCAGGACCGCTCGCAAGAAGCTGAGAGAGGCAGACATGGTGGTGGCAGTTCTAGTGTCAAAGGCACGCCAATGGAGCAGCACGAAGCAGGCGCGGCAGCAAATCCCACTCTGGACGATGATGATGACAGCTACGGATGCAGAATCGAAGAAGAACCCCCCTCTGACGACTATGGTATCTAGGACTCTAAGTTATTTTTTGTCTTTCAGGTCAGATTTTTTGTCTAGATGGTGTTTTCATAAATCCTGGCCTGCTGGCTTGTCAAAGCACTGTTACAGTCCTATGTTTATGTTCAATGCTGGTTTGTACTACTACAGTCCTATGGTTTTTTGCTCAATGTTGGTTTCCTCCTTAGAGGCAACAATTAAACTTTTCTCGGGCTGGTTTCCCCCTGTGGGCAGCGCTATTTTTGATATTGTGCTAAACTCTTAACGCCTATGAAGGCACACCTCTGTATGTACCATATTTTCCAGTAATAGAATCTAGTCTTACTTAGAAAAAAAAAAAAAATCCTCCCAAAACCTAGGGAAAATCACCGCATTTCCCATGAAGTACGGTCTATTTTCGAAGATGCATTTTTTTTCTTCCAGATCCTCGAAGATGACAATGAAAAACCCTTTTACGTAGAGGCAGAGCTCGAATTTCCCTTTGGGTTCCCATTTGTGTTGGATCCATACCAAAATATACTGCTCCTTGGGCCGGATGCCCAAGAATTTACAAATCATGGCATGGTCTTTCATGTACTGTTGAGCTTTCTCCAAGTGGTTATTAGGGATTACAAACTTAGGATTAGTTGCTTCTTTAGGCAAGCAAAGGCTTCTCCCTTTTCTGGCTTGCCATTATGCCCTCATCACTAGGGATTCCTCAAAAGCAGCAACGGCAGCGTCAACATGGATCTTGCGTCCTTGGATGAATGGGGTGTGGTTCACTGCATCTTTGAATGACTGGGGCCTCTCATGCCGAGGCAGGGGGCCATTATTTTTTGGATCTTCCGTCGACTAGCACGGCACCGCAGGCCTGGAAAAGTGCGTGTTGATCAAGGGAGGCTACAACCGGCAGGAATCAAATCTGATAGGGCGAGATTCGAAAAGAAGGGAGTTGAAACCCTAGCAGATTTTGTTTTTAATTTATCCAAAAGGTGAGTGGGTTTGGCCCAGGTTCAATTTTTCCCATGACTAGTCATCGCCCTCTCTCAGGTTTGAGCACAAGACCTAATTGTCATGACGAGTCTAACTTTACCAACCAGCCCCCTCTATTGACCTTCAATTGCATCTTTAATACAGAGAAATGTATATTTATTAAATTCTTAATATAAATTTAATATTCATTATTTAAAAACTATCAATAACAAAAAGGAACTTAATTTTGGTTAATATAAAATATTTCAATTTGTGTTATAAATTATTATTTGTTATTCGAATTATAAGTTTAATTTGTGTAATCTACACAATTAAAGTGTTTAAGGAGGTGTTTAAGAAGATTCTCATTGCATTATATTAATTTAAGAATTCAAAAATGCAATTTAAATAATTAAAATTTACGATCTCATAAATAATTGTATAGCTGAAGCATTTTTATTATTATATTGCTAAAAATGAAAGAGATATGTAATTTCTTCTTAGCATGAAATTGTTTAAAATATATCTATATTAATTCTCATATTTAACATATACTCTCAAACTAAAATGAATTAAAATTTTATTAAATACTTATAATTTTTCCTAAATATTTTTTCAATGAAAAATTTGTAAATGGTTTCTTTTACCCTCTCCATCTTTCAAAAGAATATGTACATGGTTTTACAATAATATGCACATGATTCCCTTTATCATGATTTTATATAAAATTTATTGTTACTGTTAAAATTGATTGATAATTATTATATTTCCATTTGGAAAAAAAAAAAAGTATGATAATATATAAATTGTTTTGGATATTTTAATAGTTGATTTATCAAAATATAGGTAAATTTAAAATGATTATAAGAAGTGTACATTTATTTTAACTTTAGAGAGATCAAATTCCTATAGATGCAAACTTTTATTTCAAGATTTTTTTAATTTATAGTAAGAAAAAAAACAAAAAAAAAATCATTAGAGCAAATTTCAACTCAAAAGTGCCCATGAAATTTTTATGAATTTTCCATGTTATAATATGTAAACCAATCAAAATCCTTTAAATTTAGAAAGAGGTAAGTGTAAATATTTTGAAGGGAAAAGAAGAAAAACTACTTTTTTTAATTGTATTTTTGGCTTATCTCCTTATAGATTTACTCAAATTTTAAGTGTAGACACTCGTTGGATGCATAATTAAATTCCAAATCCAATGAGTACCCATTATGCATACCTTTGAGAAGACCCACATTGATAAAAATTGCAGATACATTAAAAAAGTGTGTTCAATGTGTTTTTTTAATGTATTTGCAATTTTTATCAATGTGCGTCCTCTCAAAAGTACTCATAATGGGTAGTCATTAGATGTGGAATTTACTTATGTATCCGACAAGTGTCTACACTTGAAATTTGAGTAAACCTATAAGGAGATAAGCTAAAAATACAATTAAAAAATGTAGTTTTCTTTTTTTCCCTCTACAATTCATAACTCTTATTTTATTATTTTAACTGTTATTTTATTATTTTTCCTTAGGAGGCCACTTTTAGGCTGAAATTTCCTCTAATACATTTTGAGGGATTTTATCCCTCAGAACTCATGATATATCAAGAGTTAATATATATACAAAGCTTGTCAACTCAAGCATGTAAGCAATTACACATCTCCCTCAAATTGAGGAGCACATCATTGCTTTATTTATATGTTTTTTCAAAAAAGAAAATTGTGTCTTCTATTTCAAACAAAAAATTGGTAGTACAATCCTTATGCACCAAGAACATTCAAATAGTAATCAAAATTATCAGTTTATCTTTCTACTATATGGAGACCAACCTTTAACTATAGCAACCTAGATACAGCCATCAAATGTGTGTGCATTAACAAATTACAATGAAATGGTAAACCATCCACTAGAATTGATATGAACTAGAGGAATTAGTATAAGATAAGTAACTATCACTCAAAAACCCAAATAATTACATTCAACCTTGGAAATTGATTGTCCTTATACAAAATATTCAATCACAAATCTATTATTCCCCGCGTGCATTAACTCTTTGCAAATAGAGTATGCTAAGGGAATTACCTATCTAAACACATGCATAAAGTTGATTCATTAAAATAGTTGAGAAATTACCTTAGCCTATTAAGCAAATTGGAAGAGGATTGGATTTAGAACCTAAATCTTGCAATTCATCCAATGAATATTTTAGGACAAATCACCAAAAACTTGAGAAGAGAAACATTTCTATTCATATCACATTTTAAAAGGAGAAATAAGCTTTGAATTCACCTTGGTTGTTCGTTTCTTGTCCAAGCTTTGCTTCTGTAATCAAGAAGTGGGACTCCAAAATGCATAAAAATAACCCTAAATCATAGATAAACTTAGTTGCATAACAAAAACTGTTAAAGAAGCCCAACCCAAACCTTTGTTTATGTTCAATTATTTTGGTACACATATGTTTTGTATGAATCAAGGCAAGGACTTGTTTTGTGACCATTAAAGAGGGATATGAGTGATCCTTAAATAAGCATGTGTTTTATGCCAACCAAATGCCTCAAGCCATCAAAATAATTAAAACTCGGAACCCTCTTAACCAAACTCTGCCAAAGAAATACTAAAATAATGCCTCTAAGCTAGACCTCGCCTGTAAAGACCTTTCAAATAGTTGCAATTCTACCTCACTCCAAACCTACTTCATGAAGGGGTATTCTAGGAGTAAGTGAATATTTGTTTCTTCATCCCTTCAACAAAGGAAATGAAACTCTAGAATTTATTTTCCTCTCAATTATAGTTTTTTCTCAAGTCAATAATAATTTTTGAGTAACAACCAGAGGAAATTCAAACTCTTAAATGGTGATTTTATTGTATATAACTTGCCTGACCACCAATTAACCTTGGTAATTATTTGTTCCTAAAGAGACAAGTACCCTATTTTAGTTGAATACTAACCACTAAAGTTGTGATATACTCACACAACCTCATTGTCAACCTCCCTAATATGAACAATGGTTTTCCTTGACTCAAAGAGAATTAGATTACAAGTTTGATCCCAATCACCCTCAATCCCAACTCATGAGCTAATAACCATCCTTGAACCCATGGAGTCAAAATGCTAGGGTCACAAAGACAAAACCATTTAGAAGAAAGATAACATCCCCACATCCCATAATTTCGTACACTCCTACTCTCAACTCGGTCCTTGATATCACCGTCCATTCCAATCGATTACTAAGAGTAAGAAATTTATATTTAATGCTTTTCTCCAATTCAAAATATTCTAAAATATTCTAAAAGTTCATACATCTTTTAATGAATCCATTCTATAAATTTATCAAAAGCTGTGTGTTTTGCAACTAGTATTCTTATCTATATACAATCTTGAGTCATGAAAGTCCAAAATGACTTTACTACTAAGTATTATTCAAATAAGAAGATGTTCTTAAATCCTTAAATACTTTTAGCTTTAGGCATCATTTTCATCTTCCAATTCTCTTGATTAGAGCCCAAGTATTCACTTGAACCTTTTCATGGGAGTTAAATCAAAGGTTCATTATTTTATTAAGAACACCTTGTGAGATATGTGCCAACAAGTGTTAGTAGATCAAAACGGCTTACGAGACAAATTTGATGAGTATTTTAGAAATCCAATTATTACACTATAAATTTTCTCATTTCTCAATTTTTTCACTCACCACCTCTAGTCGACAACTCCAAAATTATTTAGTTTTAAGTAATACCCCCACATATTTGAAACTCTCATTTATATCAAAGGTGGGAAAAGAGAAAATATCAATAATTATGGATCAAACGTGATCTTTTATCTTAAAGAAATAAATCGTGGATTTATTTATTTTCACATCAATTCTTATTTCATAACAAAAAAAAAATCTAAGACCTCCTTATATTATTCACACACATAGTGAAAGCATAAATAAAAATGGTATCATAAAAAAAAAAGGAGGTGAGTTAATTGTTAAATTCACCCATGCTTAATCCCTACACTTTATTTTTTCATATTGCCTCAACATGGCTCAAAAATCCCTTTTTCTAACAAAAAAAACAAATAGAGGTGAAATGGCACCCCTAAAATATCCCATTTGAGGACTGCAAGAACTTGGAATCCGAGCCATTAACTAGAATGAGAAAGTATGGGTGAATCCCATGGGAAGATTTGAATAACTTTGAATCCAAGCCATTAACTACAATGAAAAAAATATGTAATCATGATATAGCCCATAATACCTTTAACCAAAGAAAGGCCAAAACCCACCACTAGTCAAAGAAGTCTCAAATATAGCCACGAAACATAGTTGTAAGACTTCTATAAATCAAATTTGATAATTGTGAGAAGGTACCATTCTAAATTGATTAAGCGCACCCCTCCTAAGACCATGCTAATGGCCTCATGAATAAGTTGGCCCTTTTAAAAACAAAACTACCCCAAACAGATAACCCTTGATAAGACCAAATTAATCCATATTGCAATCATATATATATGGGGCATTGATATATTTTATTTATAGTCAATATTAAAATATTTTTTTATTATTATAATTTTTTAAATATGAAGAGAAACAATAAAGAATTACAAATATTTCTAATACTAAAATGTAAAAGGTGCCTAAAGGTGCCTATTATCATAGAAATAATTTTATATATATATATATATATATAATTTAAGCTAGATATTGAAATATTTCATTTATGTATGAATTGAAATATTTTTTTTCTTGTTAGCATCTTTTTAAGGTGACATGTGTCAAAAATGCCTTTAGACACAATGAGCCTATGCTCAGTTGCACCTTTATTCTTTTCGTACTTTTAATGCTTAAAATACACCATCGAGATTTTATAATTAATTTGACATATGAAATAGACTACAATATCAAGCCCACACAACAAAACACAAATATTTACCATGGAAACTCGTGGTAAAACTATAAATAAAAGAAGAATTATGTGTTTCATCTTCTTGTATTATGGACATTATAATATAGACCACAAAGTTGTCTAAGTTTATTGTGAAGTTATATGACACTATGGCCTTTTATAGTTTTCCTACGATACGATTGTGTTTGTCTACTTTGCTAGTACCTTCTTGCAACTCTTAATCAAAAGTTATCAAATAATGGGTGAGTAGTGAAAAGGGAGTTTTTATCCCTTGATCTGCTAGGTTTTTGGTAGGTAGAAACAAGGTTAGGTTTATGGTTTTGAAACTCTCTTATAACCTCCATGATGCTTCTAAAAGTATCTCTAGTGAATTCCCTGATCCAGGTGGATATTGGTGGCCACCCGCCTATTCCACTTGGGCCCCCACCATTGTCTCTTTCAGTTTTTCAGTTTTGGCATAACTTACTATTTTTAGCAGTTTTTCGGGTCCTGAACTTCCGGAGCCGTTTTGAGGCCCTAAACGATGTTTTTTGGGTATGAACATAGTTGCGATTTGGTCATCAAATTGTCACAAAAGTTGTAGTCCTCGGATAGAGCTTTCTAATGATGTATCATGTGCATCAAACGGAGATAGTATGCCAAAGTTACGTCCCTGGGAAGTTGAAACACCAATTTACCCAAACGGGGCCCATAGTTTTGGCGCTTCATCTCCTAGGGTTAGGGTTTTGGCTGTTTAGGATTTCCCATTGTTTCTAAATGATAAATAGGGCCTCGAGCCTCATTGTAACACAGTTCAGAGGCCTGTAGCCGCCACATCTCTTCTCAGAGATAGCTACCAGCGCCCTAGCTAGTTTTATTTCCATTCTGTCTGTAAGCAAATTTCAGTTCTTTGATATTAATGAGATGAAGTGTTATTTCATTGCATCTCTGTTATGGTTATGTGTTTGTTCTGTTGTGTTCTATAAATCCGGATCGGTGGTATCGGAGCGGTACCTTTTTCTCGATCCTTCTTTCATGTCCCCAACGGGTCGGGGTATAAGGAGCTAGGGCTTGATGCGGGGTGGAACCTTTGCAGATCAACCTCGCAAACCTCGGACGACCATGGGGGCCGAAAAGAAAGATGAGGGAGCAGGAGATCCTATCAAAATATTGCTCGAGGAGGCCCTCGAAAAACAAAGGAACGCGATGATGGATAACTTTGCTCAGATCCTTCAACGGCTGCCCACTGGTGGCGCATCTGCATCCAACAGCGACTCTGGAGGCGCGACTCCTTTTAAGGTATAAGTAAATTTTGACATTCCCATATTTGAGGGTCAAATAGACACATATGCCGTAGATAGATGGTTGAATCTATTAGAAGGATATTTCTTTGTTCATGACTTTTCAGACTGGGAGAATATTATTTTTGCACTCCTCAAAGCTACCCCCCATGTCAAGGACTGGTGGGAAACCCACTGTGAGAAAAAGGACGAGAAAAAACCCTCTCTATTCTCGATCATACCCACTTGGAATTCTTTCCAAGACGCCATCAAGGAACAATAATATCCTGTGGAGAGCTATGAGGACAAGTACATACAATGGACCACGCTGCGAAAACAAAGGGATCAAGATCTGCATGAGCTGACGAATTTGTTCCATACCCTACGCACCAAGTTGGGTATCAAAGATTGAAGAAACATTAGTGCTAAAGTATCACGAGTTGTACGCACGGATACATTCGAGGAGGAAATGGAGTTCCTCGACATCTCCTCGCTTGGTACGACATACCGGTATGCTACTAAGATTGAGCAGAAATTCAAACAGAAGAAGCAAGACTTTGGATCTACGAATCAAAAGAAAGGGAAAGGTTCTCCCAAATCGTAGAACAAAGGACAGAGCCAAGGCATGGTGGCTCAAGACAACCTGTCAAAGCCACAAGCAAAGAAAAACACCCTAAAGCCAAAGAAGGACACAGAAAAGTGGTGTGAGTTCCATACGAGCTCCACTCACAACACAAGTGAGTGTCAGGCCAAGCAGTCGTTGGTGGCCGAGATGAGGGCTTCTGAGCCAGATGCATGCTCCGACTTTGAATCAGAACCTAACAAGGGGACTGACAAAGGGAAATATATTATTGATGCGGAGCCCAACGCCACTTTTGCCACTACGAAGATATAGAAGGACGAATCGGAAGATCCAAAGGAGGAGGAACGTCTCTTCCACTCCTAGATGTGGGTAAAGGGCTCCCTAGTACGGTTCATTGTCGACAATGGGAGCCAAAAGAACCTCATTTCAGCAGACGCCATGAAGCGGTTGGGATTTTCAACCACATCTCACCCACATCCATACACCATCGGGTGGCTTCACCAAGGACGAGATCTCCGCGTTAGCCAGCAGTGCCGCCTTCCCTATAGCATCAAGCCCTTCATGGATGAGGTCTTATGTGACGTTGCTCTGATGTTTCACAGTCTTCTTAATTAGGACATCCATACTTGTGGAAGCGTCATGCTGTGTATGAGTCTCGACCTCGTGCTGTTATTGTTACTTTGGGAAATAAGTTGTACAGGATACCAGAGGTACCACCTCCTGCGGCTATCTCTTTGGTTACTACAAAACAATGCAGTAAGCTCATTTCCCAAACCAGGAAATTCGTTTTCCTGATGATCCGCCCCCAGGGCAAGAAGAAGACTGTGGCCACGACCTCCAGACAGGGCTCCTCTGCACAACAACAACAAATGGATAAGGTGGTGGAGGAGTACGGGGACATATTCACCTCACCCACAGGGGTTCCTCTGCACTGTCAGGTCAAGCACCCGATTGATCTGACCCCCGGTGCGCCGCTACCTAATGGACCGATCTATCGGCGCTCTGTTTTGGAAAATGATGAAATCAAGAGGCAGATTCAGGAGCTGTTGCAGAAAGGTCACATCAGACCAAGTTCATCGCCCTGTGGGAGCCCGATCGTGTTGGTACAGAAGAAGGATGGGACGTGGAGACTCTGTATTGACTATCGGGCGCTGAACAAGATCACTGTCCGGAATAGGTACCCAATCCCACGGATTGATGACCTCCTGGACCAACTCCAAGGTGCAAAATATTTCAGTAAGATCGACCTGAAGTCTGGGTATCACCAGGTACCAATTGAACCCTCTGATGTGTGGAAGATTGCCTTCAAAGCTAAGGAAGGCCTTTTTGAATGGCTGGTCATGCCTTTCGGGTTGACGAATGCTCCCGCAACCTTCATGAGGATGATGGGCGACATCTTGCGGCCATTCACCAACTCATTCGTAGTGGTGTACTTGGATGACATTCTGATCTTCAGCAAGACTTGGGAAGAGCACCTTCATCACATCCGACAAGTCCTCCAAACACTGCGGCAACACAAGTTGTGTGCCAATTTGGAGAAGTGCACGTTTGGCATGACCCAGGTTCAATATCTGGGATACATTATTGATGAAAGGGGTGTGCATGTGGATCCAGCCAAGATCCAAGTCATTCGGGATTGGCCAGCCCCGACTACTATAACAGAGCTTCGCAGCTTTCTGGGTCTTGCTAATTTCTACAGTAGATTCGTGTTGGGATTCTCTCATATCACTTGGCCCTTGAGTCAAGTCACCAAAGGAGGAGCGAGAGCAAAATTATTTTGGTCGGAACCTCAACAGAAGGCGTTCAAAGAATTGAAAAATCGCCTCTGCTCTGCCCCAGTGCTCACCTTACCAGACTTGCAGCAGCCATTTGAGATCGAGACAGATGCCTCTGACTATGCTATTGGGGCAGTTCTTACTCAACAGGGACATCCAGTGGCATATCACGGTGAGACATTGTCTGAGACAGTTCGCAAGTATCCCACCTATGACAAAGAAATGTATTCCATTGTGCAAGCCTGTCGACAATGGAAGCATTACATTTTGGGGAAGGAAACAATCATCCACACGGACCACCGGCCCCTGCAGTTCATACAGACACAAGGGAAGTTGCAGAATGATCGCCATCAGAAGTGGTCCACATATCTGCAACAGTTTCATTTGAACATCAAGTACAAGAAGGGTAGCACCAATAATGTTGCGGACTGCCTCAGCCGACCACCGATCGTGGCGCTCACCACCGTGCTCAACTCTTGTGGGCACGAGACTTCTGATTGGCCGCTTCTCTATGAGAGTGACCCAGAATTCGGCCACACTTACAAGGCACTCTTGGGGGGCATGCAAGTTCCAAATTTTCACCTCGAAGATGCACTTTTATGTCACCTGGGACACCTTTGTGTTCCTTCAAGCGAGTGTGCCAAGATGATATGAGAAGCACACTACAGTCGAGTCACTGGGCATTTCGGGGTCGAGAAAACAGTAGCAATACTACAAAAGTATTTCTATTGGCCGAACCTTCGAAAGGATGTCGAGAAGCACATCAGATCCTGCACTGCTTGTGCCATTGCCAAACCGACCATCAAAAAGCAAGGCCTATATACTCCACTACCTACCCCTAGTCGACCTTGGGAATCCATCTCCATGGATTACATGTCGGGCCTGCCTTCTACTAAGAATGGAAATGACTGTGTTTTCGTGGTCGTTGACAGATTCTCGAAGATGGCCATTATGGCGGCTTGTAAGAAGAATATCACAGCAGAAGCTACTGCTAAACTCTTCTTTGAACGAGTATGGGTGCACTTTGGGATCCCACAGTCTATCATATCAGATCGAGATAACAGGTTCCTCAGCACATTTTGGTCCAGCCTCTGGTCAATGTTGGACACAAAGCTCACCAAGTCCACAGCTTTCCATCCCCAAACAGATGGCCAGACAGAGGTCGTCAGCAGAATGATTGTACACATTCTGCGCATGTACAATTCAAAGCATCCACGCACATGGGACGAGAGCCTCCCTTATGTACAACATAGTTATAATCGGGCTCTCCACAGTTCAATCGGCCATAGCCCCTTTCGGGTGGGCTTGGGATTCCAGCCACTATGTCCCATTGACGTAGCCATGCCATTTGCAGCTGCTCAGGCCAATTCAGCTCATGTCCAGTCTGAAGTTGACAAAGCAAGTAGCTTCATCGAGCGCATTCAACACATCCGCCAACAGGTTCATGATATATTAGACAGAGCCAATGCGAAGTACAAGCAGCGCCATGATCAACACCGGGTGCCACACCACTTCCAGGTGGGCGACAAAGTATGGCTACATTTGCAGAAGGAGCGCCTCACTTGACCTCACCGCAAGCTTCGCCCGCTCCGATACGGGCCGTACACCATCACCAAGGCTGTAGGTAACAATGCCTTCGAGCTTAGTATTCCACCATTCCTTGGTCTGCACCCAGTCTTCAATGTGGATCGCCTTCGTCCTTACTTTCCACCTCTACTGGACACCTCGGACATTCCAGAACAACTCACACCAACAGAGTTAAACCCAGACTGCATGGAACAGGCCACCACAGATTGTATCATGGACATGCAAATCAAGAACACTCGTCAACAGCAGATCCAGCTGTATCGGGTTGTCAAAGCTGGCCAACTCCTGCACCAAGGAAAGTGGTTCACCAGGGACCAAGTTCAGCAGAAATTTCCTCATCTCATGGAGGAACTTAACGCAATGGGGACCATTGCTTCCTGAGGGGGGAGGAATGATCCAGGTGGATATTGGTGGCCACCCGCCTATTCCACTTGGGCCCCCACCATTGTCTCTTTCAGTTTTTCAGTTTTGGCATAACTTACTATTTTTAGCAGTTTTTCGGGTCCTGAACTTCTGGAGCCATTTTGAGGCCCTAAACGACGTTTTTTGGGTATGAAATTTGTTGCGATTTAATCATAAAATTGTCCCAAAAGTTGTATTCCTCGGATAGATCTTTCTAATGATGTATCATGTGCGTCAAACGGAGATAGTATGCCAAAGTTACGTCCCTGGGAAGTTGAAACACCAATTTACCCAAACGGGGCCCATAGTTTTGGCGCTTCATCTCCTAGGGTTAGGTTTTTGGGATGTTGAGGGTTCTCCATTGTTTCCCAATAATAAATAGGCCCTCGAGCCTCATTGTAACTCAGTTCAGAGGCCTGTAGCCGCCACATCTCTTCTCATAGATAGCTACCAGTGCCCTAGCTAGTTTTATTTCCATTCTGTCTGTAAGCAAATTTCAGTTCTTTGATATTAATGAAATGAAGCGTTATTTCCGCTGCATCTCTGTATTTATGGTTATGTGTTTATTCTGTTGCGTTCCTGCATAAATCCGGATCATTCCCACATATTAATAACTCTTCACATTTGATTTATGGACTACTAAAACAATCACCACTTGGACCTATGGGAATTATTTTGACCATTACCTTCTCAAGGCCATAACTTTTACATATGATATTCATTTTAAACACATAATAACTAGTTGGAAATATCTCAATGAAAATGATAATTTCAATCTAAGTTGATGAAAACTTATGACAATTATCAACCATCACAAGGCTATAAAATATTTTTTAAGGCTCAAAAACATGCCAAAAGTTTAATCTCCTAAAACCTAAAAAATCAAGACTGCCTTTAAAATGTCTAAAATCACTATCTCCCCAATCTAGAGAACTAATGCATTCCTATGACACTTAACTAGATCCATTTTGGATTATTATACATGGTTATATATTATTTTTTGGACCTTTTGACATTATTAGTCTCATTTTACATCATATCATGTATTTTTCCCCCACCTTAATGTGTTCCATATCAAATACCTTATCTTACCCCAACTCATTCTTTCGCTTCATATCTCATTATATTAAGCTTAATTTCCTCTTTTATCAACTTGGTTGTCTCATATCATCCCTTTTGATTATGTATAGTCATGTCCTATTGACGAGCCTCAGTATTGAAAAAGGAATGTTACAACTCCTAAGGCTACCAATTTGAATTATCAGCCCAGGGTTCATACAAACTTAAGAGGTGTCGATACTATATGTGCAACATGCAATGTGTCATTCTTTCATTGATCTGATGCAATGAAGTGAATATCATGGAATAAAGCGTAAACTAATTGTAGAAATGGAAATTATTATCAATTTGCAGGAATGGAAATGTTACTCTACTTTACATAAATGTAAAGGTTAACCTACTTGCATGAATTTAAAAGCTATTCTATTTGCAAAATTTAATAGTTGCATCAAAATGAAACCTAGTCTATGCAATAGAAATAACAATGTTGGAAATGGAAACACTAGATTAAGATGTATGAAACAAAACCTAATCATGAAATCATTCTACTGCATTAACAATATATTTTTTCAACAGAGTTCATAAGTTACTTCATGAAGTAATCATGAAAATCATCATTATGCTCTTCAAGCCATGAATTTGTCCACCCCATAACTGCAGAGGTGAATTGCAATGGAGAAGAGGAAAGGCTTAAGAGGTCTTTTGGTCTTACTCAATCATGTATTTAGAGCCTAGGGGTCATTTTTCAAGCCTAAGAGACAAAAAATAAGCTCTTAGAGTAGATATTTTCGAGTTTACATGTGCTAAAAGCGTGCTACAAGATTGCTACAGGAGGTGTTATAGGAGGCCCTAGTTTGCTACAAGAGTGAGATAAATTGTAGAATTCCAAAGTGAATAAAATTAAAATGAAATAGGAAAAAAATTTATTAATTGGGATGTCCTAGGACTCCGTTCCAAGTGGAATCACTCCAAAATACCATTGTTAACATGCGCAAAAAATAGCATAAATTACTACTCTAAAAGTCTTAAATTCAAAAATTAGTGAGCTAGTTAACCTACAAAATGCCTAACCTAATCAAGTGAAAATTTTATGGATTAAATTTTTTTATTAACTTTAATATGTTTATGACCCAACACAAGTGGAATAAACTCAAATGAAGCTCATTAACATGTTCTAAAAAATAGCATAAAATTACTACTATTTTGTTACAAGAGACTTCAAGAAATTCTAGATTTGTGAACTAGTAAACCAATCCAAGTATCCCAATGATGAATATGAATTTTAAAATCTATTATAAGGATGAATCATGCTTTTGAATATTTAAATAACCTAAAAAAAAACTCACTTCAATCATTTAACCAATATGACCTACAACAAAAGAAGCATGAATAGTAAATGCAGAAATAAGAGAAAAAGAGAAAAAGACATTCAAAGAAAATAAATAAATTGTACAAGAAGGCTCTAAGGCTCCTGGGATGGCCAAGCCCAATTATACTCAGATTCCTATGAAGGAAACCAAGATTTAGAAGCTAAAAGTGGCACCAAACTTCATTATTTGAATCAATCCAAGTACATCCCTGCTAGAAATGAAAGTGGAGCTGCAAAATAACAAGTTTTCTCCACACAAAGACTAAGAAATACATGCCTCTAGAGGAAAATTAGAATTGGTACTTATACAAAGTGATGAGGAAGCATTCTCCTTGAAAGGAGGCATTTTTCCCCTCCAAAATCCCTCCAAAATTGGATCTAGTTCCCAACACTAGGAATTTGCATTAAATGACACGGAACACATTCCTATATTTTATCAATCACTGGAGCTCCAGAATTTATCAATAATTTCATGATATTTTGTTCATTTTTTATCTAACCTTGGTCCATCCTGTAGTATGGAGTAAGTACCTATATTATCTCATCCATAATTTACTCAATATTCTGCAAAAATAAAGAATATTAGGCACATAATATGCAATTATCTCTAAACCTTCCTAAGAACATATTAAAGCTAAAAACATTATTAAATGTATAAGGAGAGATTTAATATAGCCTTCATGTGCCTGAGAAAGGTTATATGGTCCTTAATTTGTGTCTAATTTGGAGGCCCATCGCCTATATCATCTTGTCTCACCTCATAAGCAATGAATTTTTAACCTTGAAGATGAGATTTATAAAACCAAAGAATATAATGGACCATTAAAAACATGCCAACCTACTTTAAATTATGAAATTGAAAGAAAGTGAATTTTGCACTACACACTACATTTTTAAATCCTTGAAATCATGTGACTAAAACCAAGCCTCTTCATTGTAAGCAACTTGAAAATTCCATAATTCATAATATAAAGTCGAATTCAACCTAACTTGATCATTTTATAAAACATCTCAATGATGCAAAAAATGATTAATAATAAATTCACTGAAACAAATCTATTTTCTGCCTTTTTTTAATCTCGAAATATTTAGTGATAGAATATACAAAAGGTGATAATCTTGACATAGTGCAATCATCATGAGTTTAATATCTTCGACAAGTTATTTTAAAATATAAATCCAACAAAAGAATTATGATTAAAACTACAACATACTAATAAAAATGGGTCTCCACATGAAAAATATACTAAAAATCAACTTTAAATGAGTCAATGGGATTCAAGATAATGAGGTTATCCTTAATGGTAATTGTTTTTGGAAGGAAAAGACAAAATTGTATTTTTAATGTATTTTTTACTTATATTCTTATAGGTTTACTCAAATTTATAGTGTAGGCACTCGTTAGATGTGTATATATTCCACATCCAACGAAGTACCTACTCTACATACTTTTGAGTAGACCCACCATGAGAAAAAACGAAAATACATGGGAAAAAAAAATTCCCATAATAAGATAAGTTGAAAAAAAAAATTAAAAGATAAATAAATAAATTCATTTTCCTTTGGAAATTCATAACTCTTATTTTATTATTTTTACTTTTAGGAGGTACATTTAGACCTCATAATTCCCATAATTGAATTACCGCATTTTAAAATGCTAAAATTTCTACTATAATGGTGAGAATTTTCCTATCAACTTAAATGTATCTTAATTAATGTTACTAATATAGCATCTAAATCGACATTTAAAATGTGATTTATAAATCAATATATAAAATGTCTCAAGGTGATGTGTATGTCCCTGACTCTTAAGGAATTGTTTAAAATGTGATCTTTACATATGATCTTTACATAAATGTTTAAAAAGTCTCAGGATGGTCTTTATAAAGTAACTGTAGATAGCCCCAAGGGTTAGCTCCAGTGGTAGTGAGCCAATGCGTGGTCCTTTCCATTGTGGGAGGTCACAGGTTCGATCCTTGAGTCTTTGGGGTCAGGCACCGCTTATTGCGCCGAACGGTTTACTGCGCGTACCATATAGAAATTCTGGGGAAGTATGCCCGGGTTTCCCGTGAAATTTGTTCGTGGAAAAAAAAAAAAAACAAAAACAAAAACAAAAACAAAAAACAAAAAAAAACCTGTAGATTGAAATTTAAAATGTATATCAAGATAATGTGTATATAAACCTTGTGAATACCTTTCTTTCATTTCTAAAGTCAAATTTACTAACCTCTATGGCCCGAGGTCCATTATTTTTATAACCCATTTTATTTTATCCAAGCTTCATAAACCCAAATAGCTTCAACCTCTACTAATAATGATGAATCAATTCAATTAGTTGCAAAAAGGGGTTATAACAAAGGCAGTGTGGCTACATAATTATGGTTTGACCTCTTCTTCTCGGATTGGATGGGTAGGCTTGTATTGACTCTAAAGAAGAGCATAATAGACTTCATAAAATACCTTAGATGTGTGGGTGACACATACATTAGAGAAAAATATTTTTATGACTCCAAACACTTACTAGGCGTTAAGTGTTATGAAGAGTGATGGCATGGACATTCATGTGAAAGGTTTATAGTGAGGAGCTAAGTGTTAAGGATGGTGATGAGATGGATATTTTTGTGAAAGGATTATAGTGAAGGTTTCATCATGCATTATCAATGGTTGTACCAACCTAGATAGGAATACTAAATATCATGGATTTTGCTCATTGTTTTCAGAGTTGGTTATATTTTCAAGAATTGAAAGTAATTGGTTTTCAAATAAGCACTACATTAAACCATATTTGGTCTAAGGATTCTTTGTTTCATACCATTTGAAGGGTTCTAAAATTTTCATCTTTTTAGTACTCGTCCAATACCTTTGTACCTGCAAGAATATATTTTTAATCAAGGTATAGTTATCTTTTGATTATGCCATTTTAATGTTTATTCTTGTATATTTAGGGAAGATTTTCCTCTTTGTACTAACTTATGGAAAATCATGAGAATATACTTCAAGCATGGTTTGTAGATACATTTTCTATGATACTTATAGTGTTGTTGTAACACTTTTGTGTTGCAAAAACACCCTCATATTTCTACAAAAAAAAAGTGATGCAACACCCCTATGCCACTATAACTCCCACAGGTTGTTGTGACATCACTAGGACCCATTGTTGCAACACCCCTGTGTTGTTGCAACTCCCTTTAGCACATTTTTTCAACATCATTTTGACCTTGTTGCTACTAAATGATGGAGTCCATAAGCCTTGCTACAAAAAAATTACTACTACAAGGCCAGTGCTAAAACATGCCCTAAAACCAATGCTACAACATCTTCATCTTGTGTTGCAAATCGCATGAGGTTTGATACTACAATTCACCTATAAAATCATTATTGCAACACGCTAACAGTTAGTTGTTGGAAATATTGTTGCAGATCCCGAGTAGTCGTCATAACTCAGTGGTTGGTTAACCTCCAATTATCGATAACTAATTTCCCAACAAATTTTGTACCCAGTGAAATAAATCCACAAAGACATAAGATCGTCTATCAGAGAAAAGTTGTCCACCACAAGAAAGAAACCCATCTGCCACCTGTCACACAGTTGAGAGAGTTAGCATTGTTTGGTATTTTATATATTTTTGGAAAAAATGTTGTCACAAAGGGAAACAGCCTAAGAATCTAAATATTCCCATGGTTTTCCCCCGATTTATTAGATATTTCAAGATAGAAAGAAATATGTATAAAAACCCAGCTCCACTTGAGCCATGGGAGAAGTATATATATATATATATATATATATATATATATATATATATATATATATATATAAGAGAGAGAGAGAGAGATAGAGATAAGCTCTTGAATGTAATATACATTATAAATCCTCAATATAAGCTCATGTCCCATTTCCATTTCATCTCCTTGAATGGGTGTTTATTAATTAGTGTTCTACTGCTCTTATAAATAGTGCCTCGCCTAAGGAGGTAGGGCCCCCTTCCATAGCTAGTTATTTCATATAACTATATAGTTTAGTTTCCAACATTTATTTGTATTCCAATTAACTAAGTATTAGGTTTATTTCTCATTCATTATGTTGCTACAACTCACTAATCAGATAAGAACAATATTATGTTTTCAACATTAAGTTGTTTAGTATGTTTCTAGTACTGTGTTTGTTTACTTTGCTTTACAAGAATTGAAATTATTATTTATGTCTGTAATTAGATTGCTTACAACACAGTTGTGGTTTTTATCTTATACATTATAGCTTGTGTTTTAAATCCTTTATATTGTATATTTTTATCATTACAACTTATGTGCATTTGTGTTACAAAATTCAGGGTCATATAACCCTTGAGCAAGTCACCTCTTTGGCATTTGAGCGATTTACTTCCTACCTATGTGATGTGTTCTACCTATGTTGGGGGTTACAACAACAAGCTTCCTAATCCCACTAGGTAGAGGAGTGATATTTCCTTTCCTGTAACTTAGATTAGTAATTCTACCTGTGTTAGGGGTTACAACAATCAACTTCCTATGCCTACTAGGTAGAAGTGTGTCATCTCAATTCTATAAATGTGGTGTTCATTGCAAGTATGGTTTGGTTTTCTCAATAACTTGTGAAAGAAATTTAATATCTTTCTCTATGACATTCATTTAGAATACTTCAACCTTGTCAACAATTAACAGTGTTATAATAACATATATGGTGCACAACATCTCACAATTTCATACGAACATTGGATTGACACTTACATGAAAAAATCCTCATTTATTTGATAAATAATCAAAGGTAATTAAAGAGTCTTTCATTTTTGGCATCATTGTTGGGGAACTATCAATATTATAACTATTGTTTGTTGTTTTATTTAGCTAACATAATTTTTTAAATTAATGTGTGTGGTATGCTTATTTTGAGTTTTTATTTTTCAACAATTTTTTTTAAAAAGAATGTCCTTTTAATTCGTTCATGCATAAAGTTATATATCGACAAGGTAGATTCAATAATTCCACCAAAAACCCCCCATAAAACTATAGTGCAGGTCAATAAAGAGGGAGAGGTACAGTCAACCAAACTACTTGACAACCACGGCAAGTTCCTTTTCCAAGAATAAATTTGACACCTTTTTCTAGGAACCTAAAATTGTACAAGCTTCATGAGTCTGCACCTGGACAAAAATTATGTTCCTTGAAGATATAATAAGTGAGCAGTTCCATTCTAGAGGTTGATTTTTCCTAACTCTCCTAAATCACCTTCATAAGAGGATAACAAGTATTAAGAATATATGACCCGTGAAGTTAAATAATATACATCCACCTTTGGATTCTTTATTTGATTTTCAGATGAGGAGGCCAAAATAAACAATATTCCTTAATCAACCTTACTGAACTATTATGGTCTATCCAAGGAAGACCCTAACACCTTCCTATTTGAATTTCATGTGCTCGGTAGGAGCTATGATTATGTTTCAGATGCCAAAAAATTGAAATTTTTCCCTGCTACACTCAATAATATTTCATTATGCTAGTTCATGGGCCTTGGAAAGGAAAACCCTTGACTTGAAATCATATGAAATAAAAAAATTTGGAGAAATACTAATATTGTTGTGAGTAAAATTAAAGGAACGAGAAGTCTTCATAATAACACAAAACGAAGGTGAGAGTCTTGAATATTACATTTAAAGATTCACACTATAATTTGCGCAGAGTAAGGAAGGAAAAATTGGTCCCTAAGACACTATGTCTCTTTTATTTAAAGGAATTTGAGATTAATATATTAAACTTATCATCCTAATGGGTGGATGAGATATCTTTTAACAATCTTATGATGTCATTGTTGAGTTGTGTCAAAGATATTCCAAAGGTAACTCAAAAACCAGTAGAGGGCCCATAGATGTATTAACAAGAGTTGGTAAGAATACTATAAATGTGGTTACAAGAGAAAATATTTGGAATATGTTAGAAGATTTAAAACCAATACAGCCACATCATTGAGATCCCTATTAGACACCTTACACTTGAACAAAAAGAAATGGGAAGCAAAATTAGCATTGACGATATTTTCTAGAGTGCAAAATAAAGCACTCATTGAAGGAATGTCAATTGGAGAATATTGAGATATGTGAAATATGTAGTGAGGACCATACTACTAGAAATTTTCCATCCATAATACGATTGAAAATTTTCTACTAGGAAGCTGAGGAACTAGAGCAATTATGTTTCGTCTCTCGTAAATTATGATCGTGGTAGCCAAAACCTCAAGGTATAATTTAAGATAAATCATGGTATTTTAATTCATATTGTACTAACCCTTCAATGAAATATTCTTCTCTAACATGATGCTTTCCTTCTCAAACATGGATGGATCCTCCTACCACAATTCATGTTTGGAAATAGCGGTGGAGAAATCCCACTTTGAAGACCCTCAACAGACCATAATGCAACCACCCATGCAACTTCTTCCCTCTCCCCAAATACAACTATCTACATAAACTTATCCTTGACCATAACTATCTACATAGCCCATTCATAACCCAAATAACAATAAGGTGGCTCAACCATCCTAGGTTGTCAAGATCACTACTTACCCAACTTACTCTATATCTTCCCTATATTTCCATGATATCCACCTAATATCATAGGATTCCTTAACTAAATAACATCCTCTTATACACATTGAAGACATCAATGAGGAAGTTTTGAATGAATAACTAGAACCAGTTCAATCTCTCGAGCTCTCTAGAATATACCAAGCTCTTCTAAAACCACAAGTTTCTCCTAATCTAGATCAATTGATTACCCAACCCTAATTTAACTTCTTAGCTTATATTAACAATGTATTTTTGCATATAGTTGTTCCAAGAAATAAAGGATGTTATTGTTTACTCAAAATCAAAAAGGAAATTTTTTTATGGAGACTAGTTAGAAGGATAAACGATCATAAAATTGTTTAAGTTATGGGAAAACTATAAAACCTTATGATGGGAGGAGTTCTTGTAGCCAAATATTCAAACCTTGGGAGCCCGATAGTGAATTTCCCAATTCAAAATACCCTCACTTCCAACACAATGATCAACCTTGCTCCTACCAACAATATCATGACTCACTAAATCATTAAAACCCTAGGAATTTTTGGTCATGGGAAGACCCCCTATAAGGAATCTTAGAAGATGCAATGATCCATATAGATTCATGGGAGTATCCCACTAACTTCATGATTCTACAACCCAAGTATTCTCTAGGAGGCTATCCTTTAATCTTGGGAAGGCCATGGTTGGCCATTAAAAATGCTTACATTGGTTACAGGTCAATTAACATAAACATCTCCCATGGGACCTCCACAAAATAACTTACCATGTATCCTCCCATCAAGCCAAGTATAAATCTTGAAACACCATTTTGCGTTGACAAGAAGAAAGTGATGAGGAGTAATTTCCCCATCAAGTCCTCACTATAAATGAATACCTATACATTATAAATAGAATTAAGGATGAAGAAATTAGTGATTTCATAGCTTCCTTTTCATCTTCATCTAACTCACATGTTCTCACCCACATCATGAAACCTAAAGTATAGGCTTCTATCGTTGCAAAAAATGAAACACCAGTATAACATGAATCCTCCTCCTAAGAGTCAAGAACAATCTCAGAATTTATAGATATCAGTCTTGGAAAATCATTGAAAATTAATCAAGGGTTTATCAAACAAAAAAAGGAACGACTAGTCCAAGTCCTACAAAAGCATAGCGACCATTTTTCATGGGACTACACTAACATGAATGGAATCCATCTTTACCTGTGTATTCACCATTTTTACATCAAGTAAGGGTACAGATCCATTCTTAAACCCCAACAACAAATGAATCTGGCACTAATGGATGTAGTTAATAAGAGCTGCACAAATTGCTTTCAGCCAATTTCATCTCATATTACTGATAGTCAATGTGGTTTCCCCTCTTGTAAATGTACCTAAAAAGAATGGAAATTTGAGAATGTGTGTCGATTACAATGAACTTAATAAAGCTACACATGAATACCACTTCCCATTTCCATCTTTTGACCAGGTCCTACATACATTGGCGTGAAATGAGCACTTTTATTTCCTCGACAGGTTTGGTGGATATAACCAAATCCATATTCCAAAATATCATGACAAAACCACATTTTCTTGTTCTTAGGGAACATTTTCTTGTTCCACTCTACCATTTGGACTATGTAATTCTCTAATGAATTTCCAACGATCCATGATTGTAATCTTCTTCAATATAATTCATGACTGCATATAAATTTATATGGATGATTTCATGACATACGGTGAAGTATTTGACTTTTCCTTGGCCAATATAGAAATAGTTCTAGAAATATGTAAGGATATCCATGTAGTTCTCATTAATGAGAAATGTTTCATAATTTTAACTGAAGGTATAGTACTAGGGAATCATATCTCATCAATATGCATCCAAGTGGATAAGATTAAAATAATGGTAATACTAAACTTGCCTACTTCACGAACACAAAAAATTATGAAGTTTTATGGGACATGTTGGTTATTATTTTCATTTTATTGAAGAATTTTCACAAATATATGGTCCTTTGTTTTCTTTGCTTAATAAAATGTTAATTTTTTGTGGACAGAGAGTTGTCAGCGTGCCTTTGAAGAAAAAATCTAGAGTACCCAAGGCTCATATTCTAAGAGGGCCCAATCGATACCTCCCATTTCACATGTTATCACTATAAATTTTTTTCCAAACTTGGATAGTTTTCTTTGTTCCTAGTCATGGTTTTTAGATAGGTGTGAAGTCATGTTAAGTTTTTAGGGGTTAAGTGATAGGGTTAGAGTATCATTTTCATTCACGTAATAAATTCTAACAACCTTGTTTCATACCTTGACAGTCTCATATCATGTTTAGAGAGTCAAATTTTTAACCATTTTGAAAAAAAAATGATTAAGCCACGAAACCACGTTTTTGTAGCGCAAACAGTGTAAAAAGTTTGTTTTGCGCTACGAAAATGCTACTCTTTTCATAGTGCAAAACCCAGAAAATGCATTAGGTGCGCTACGAAATCGGGGATTCGTAGCAAGTCATGTCAAGTCATCAAATCACTCAAATTTCGTTAATTCTTCATCATTAGGTGTCAGCTAGGAGTCATTTCTCATGCATGCAACCATTCAAAATCATCATTACATTCGTTGGAGGTCATTTATGTTAGTTATTTTCAAAATTCAAAAGGAGATGGTCTTTTGTTTTATTGTCTCATGCAAAGAAGCAATACATGCATTCCCTTTCAAATGATAAGCTCATGGTAAACTGAAACCCAAGATTCCTTCATCTTTAAATCAAGCGAGGCTGACAAGCGAGGCCGAGTTCCTAATCAAGTGAGGCTGATTACTATTTTCAAGCGAGGCTGATTAATATACTAAGCGAGGTTGATTGTCTTGAATTCAAGCGAGGCTGATAAATCATAGTTTGCAGGAAACTAACAGAAGGCTTAAAGGGTAGGTTGAAGATCTTGAAATACAGCTAGAAAGCCTGAAGATCAACCACAGCAAAACGAGTGTAAACAGTAAGTTGTTGATCAGCGGTTATCATTAATGTCAACCCAAGCAGCACCAGGGGCTAACCCAATATTGCATGGAAATTTTGACCTACCAAATTAATATATTCTGGGTCAATAATTCTTTTGATGGTTTCTACTTGTCGAGATGTTTCCGTTGACATATGGCACGCCAGGTAATTCTTCACGGTTTGAGAGATATTCATGTTTGAAGTTTGTACCCCGAGTTAGTGCGCTAAAACCCCATGGGGTTGGGGCATGGGTCATTGAAAAGTCATAATTAATATTTTTTAAGCTCCTAAAATCCCTCCCATGTTCACTTTTTGAAGCCCCTCTCAACCTAAGCATTTATATAAATTGTGATCTTCATTTCCTCCTTAGGCAAGGGATTTCGCCATATGAAAAAGGTCATCGTGGAATTTGTGCTCTAAATTTTTTTCTACGAAGGTTCAGAAGCTGAAATTTCTATGAGGAAAATTCAAAATCCCATGGAATCTTCTGTAAAAATGTCAGATCAAGGTGCACAACATTTTTGGAGATATGATCTGTGGAAGTCAGGATTTTTGCAGGCTCCTGAAATTCATCTCAAAGAAGTGACCTTGGTAAATTCGTCATAACTCTCTCTATGAGTATCGTATTGGAATTTCGTAAAAAGTGTAGGATAGTGCACAGTATGTAATTTTATCTCTATATATTTTAGAGCCAAATGAAGAAATAGTGACATGTAGCACGCCGTACAAGTGCGCTCTACTGAAACAGTACATAATTAGGGCATTGTGAGAGATTGGGTATAAATATCTCTTGAAGAATCCAAATTGGGTCAGACCTGTGGCATTGGAAAGAAGACTGAGAGGAATACTACAGGACCAAAAATCATATATTGAGGATCTGAAATAACAGAGATACACCAGATTCAATATCGAGCTCCTAGAAGGCAAGAAAAAGCTAGATCATGTGTTGTCAAGGGTTGCAAAGGACCAGACTTTCTATGGCAACAAAGCAAGCAAGGTGTAGTAGAGGGTAGCATGACAAGAGAAACAACCAAGGTGCATAACAGCAGCAAGAAGTTCATCATATGAAGTCTTCAAGTGGGCAGCACTACATACAATCATTATAAAGGTATCATTGTACTAAGTCATTGTAAATACATTATTGTAAAAATCTTACTAGTGTCTATCTGCCAAGGGTTGAAGAGGCAGTGTTGGGATGTCTAGGATCATCATTAGGTGGTTGTGTCAAAGTTGGGGTTATGGTCTAGTATATATTATTCTTATACATCATTCTATATCATTGTAAAGTGGACCATTTTCCTTGGTACGGGAGTCCATTCTTCTTTTATTCTTCTATAGGGTGGTAGGGTGGTGCTAGGGTGAGTTGTAGCTAATTGGATGTTGGGGCATCCATTCATTTGACTACTGAAGAATCTCGAGCGTTGGAGCGTCCATCCAGTGGGAGCTGGAGAAGAATGCTTTTCTAGATTCTAGGAAGTTGGAGCTTTATTCTCAATTGGAGTTGAATATTAAAGAATTATTAGAAAATCATTATGTGGTTTTTTCCCAGAGTGGGTTTTCACCTTAAAAACTGTGTGCATTTGTGTTCCTCTTGTTTTCTGCTATCATTGTACAAACATTGATAATAATTGAAGATTAACTAATGCTCTAATTGAAAGGAATATTGATTCACCCCCCCCCCCCCCCCCCCTCTCAGTATTTCCAACAATTGGTATCAAAGCTTGGTTCCTTCAATAGCAGTTTAACAGCTAGAAGGAGGTCATGGAGCATACCAAGAATGGTGTACCTCTATTCAATGAAAATAATTATGCACTCTGGAAAGAAATAATGGAGGTCTATCTCTTGGCGCAAGGTTACGAAGTATGGGACACTGTTCAAAATTGATTTACATCAACTACGGATGAACAAGGTAAGAAGAATTTGGTAAATGATGCAAAAGCAAAGAATATTGTTATCAGTGGACTTATTGAATCTACTTATCATAAGGTGTTGGGTTGTATAACTGTCAAAAATGTATGGGACAAGCTTGAGAATATATATGCAGGTGACTCAAATGTCAAAGAAGCAAAGCTTCAAATCTATAGAGAAAAATTTGAGCAACTCAGAATGAAAGAAGATCGCAACATTATTGCATACTTCCAATACGTTGATGAAATAACCAATACTCTGGAAGGATTGGGAGAGCCAGTTGACGAGAAGACTATTATATGGAAGATTCTTAGAACGTTACCAGGGAGATTCAACTCAAATATATTGGTCTTAGAATACAGGGCAAATCTGGACAAACTCAGCAAAGAGGAATTACATGGAGTTCTCATAGCGTATGAAATGAGACTTGATGAAGAAGAGGGTACTTCGCATCTAGAAACTGTGTTCGTTGCATCTAAGAAAACCAATAAGGATAAGCAACCTTAAATTGAAAAGACATGCACCTACAAGTGCGAAGAAAAGGCAGATGATGAAAAAGGTCTTTCAAATGAAGAATATGATTACTTCACGAGAAAACTAAAAATTGGTAAGGGAAAATTCAAAGGTAAACTTCCATTGATATGTTTCAACTGTAATGAGGTTGGGAATTTTGCAGCAAAATGTCCAAACAGAAGTAATGGCAACTCAAAAGGAAAGAAAGGCTTTAATAAATTCAACAAGCAAGTATCCAAAAGGAACTTTCTCTCTAAAGAAGATAGCTCATCATCCGATGAAGACAATGACAGTGAAGAAGAAGCCAATGAGAGAGTATCATTTATGGCCAAGCACAATAAACCCAAGAAAAATAAACAAGAGGTATCAAACAACGAAGAAGAAGGATGGACCATAGAAGAATTTTATGAGGAAGCAATCAAGCTTATAAAATATCTCAAGGTAGAGAAGATCTGTTCCAATACTCTTGAAGAGCAAGTTCAAGGTCTCAAAATTGAAGTTGAAGAACACAAATGCATTGAAGATTCACTTCAAAAGAAGTTGGAAGAAAGCAACCAAGAAAGGGAAGAATTAGAAGTTGAAGTAGTCTTGTTGTGTGAGGAAGTGAAGAAAGGAAAAACTATCTAAAACTATGCCAACAGCTCAAGGGCATTGGAAGAACTCATCAACAATAAACGATCTTACAACGACAGAACTGGCTTCAGTTACAAAGAATAAGAAGCAAGACCTTCTACAACAAAATACAATGAACCTATGAGATCTGACATGCATGTAGAATTCACTAGAAAATATTCACAAGAACAGTCTTGGAAGACAATTCCTCGACGAAAATTTCCATCCAGTTACCAACATATTTTTTATGGTACTGTTATTCATGTGGAAAATTTGGTCATAAAGCTGTAGAATGTCACACGTACCCTAGGAAGGAATACAATTCCTGGAGATCTTTCAAATATGAACCTCCCAGGGCTCAGTGAAACATCAATAGATTTGAACATTTAAGAAATAATATTGAATGTTACAAATGTCAAAACATTGGACACATAGCCAAAGACTTCAGACTTGAAAATCCTCCAGAATAATCTTCAAAGCCACAGAATGAACGAATATGGAAGAAGAAGAATGATAATTGTGCTCTCACTTTCAAGGCTCAAAAGAACAAAGATGTGTGGTATGTTGATAGTGGTTGCTCAACGCATATGACTGGAGATAGAAATAAATTTGTATCTCTGAAAGAGAAGAAGGATGGAACCGTGTCCTTTGGAAATGATGGATCTTCAAATGTTATAGGATCAGGTATTGTCACTCTCGGAAGCAAAGATTCTCTAGCCAATAATGTTCTATTGGTTGAAAACATGAATCACAATCTACTCAGTGTTGGACAAATGTGTGATCAAGGACACACAATACTATTCAACTCCACGAAATGTGAAATCAGGAAAGGCGTGTATGGTGAAATTGTGGCTACAGCAATTCGAGCTCCAAACAACATATATGTTCTGGATGAAGCAACTAAAGCATGTCTAATAGCTAAAGAGGATGATACAATAATTGGTAGCAATGATGATCGACTAAGTAAGAAGTTTGCTACAAAGGTACAAAATGATTTCGAGATGTTTTTACTTGGTGAGCTAACATATTTCTTAGGGCTTCAAATATCTCAGCAAGAGAAAGGAATATTTATATGTCAAGCCAAGTACATAAATGAAATGCTCAGGAAATTTAAAATGGAATATTGCAAACCCATCCTTACTCCAATGGTAACAGGTTGCAAATTGAGCATAGACGACTCATCTAAGGATGTGGATCAAAGGTTGTACAGATCTATGATTAGTAGTCTTCTATATGTAACAGCCTCCCGACCAGATGTTATGCAAGCAGTTGGACAAGTAGCAAGATTCCAAGCATCACCAAAAGAATCACATATTAAATATTCACCAGCATTGGAATATCTTCGCCAAAAGCTTGGGATTCTCCCAAGTTCTCATTAGATTTTCCTTTTTCAGAATATAAAGAGGGAGTGGAAGTAGAGTACAGGTCTTCAGGATGATTGTGTGTCAGGGGGAGTGGAAGTGTGTACAGGTTCGCATGGTGGTTGTGTTTTAGGGGAGTTACCCTTTGCCATTGATTTCAAAGGGGGAGAGAATGTTGTAGGAAGAGGTGTCATGATCACAGGGGGAGTATTTGTGTTGCCATCAATTCCAAAGGGGGAGAATGTTGATCAGCGGTTGTCATTGATGTCAACCCAAGCAGCACGAGGGGCTAACCCAATATTTCATGGAAATTTTAACCTACCAAATATTTTGGGGCAATAATTCTTCTGATGGTTTCTACTTGTCGATATGTTTCCATTGATATATGGCACGCCATGTAATTCTTCACAGTTTGAGAGATATTCATGTTTGAAGTTTGTACCCCGAGTTAGTGGGCTAAAACCCCATGGGGTTGGGGCATGGGTCATTGAAAATTCATAATTAATATTTTTTAAGCTCCTAAAATCCCTCCCACGTTCACTTGTTGAAGCCCCTCTCAACCTAAGCATTTATATAAATTGTGATATTCATTTCCTCCTTAGGCAAGGGATTTCGCCATCTGAAAAGGGTCATCGTGGAATTTGCGCTCTAAATTTTTTTCTACAAAGGTTCAGAGGCTGAAATTTTTATGAGGTAAAGCTGAAATCCTAAGGAAGTTGCTATTAAAATTTCAGATCCAAGTTTTTGGAGATATGATCTGTGGAAGTCAGGGTTTTTGCAGGCTCCTGAAATTCATCTCAAAGAAGTGACCTTGGTAAATTCGTCATAACTCTCTCTCTGAGTATCGGATTGGAATTCCGTAGAAATTGGTGGATAATGCACAGTATGCAATTTTCTCTCTATCAATTTTAGAGACAAATGAAGAAACAGTGACACGTGGCACGCCATACAAGTGAGCTCTGCTGAAACAGTCCATAATTAGGGCATTGTGAGAGATTGGGTATAACTCTCTCTTGAAGAATCCAAATTGGGTCAGACCTGTGGCATTGGAAATAAGACTGAGAGGACTAATGCAGGACCGAAAATCAGATATTGAGGATCTGAAATAACAAAGATACACCAGATTCAATATCGAGCTCCTAGAAGGCAAGAAAAAACTAGATCATGTGTTGTCAAGGGTTGCAAAGGACCAGACTTTCTATGGCAGAAAAGCAAGAAAGGTGCAGCGGAGGGTAGCATGACAAGAGCAGCAACCAAGGTGCATAATTGCAGCAAGAATTTCATCATATGAAGTCTTCAAGTGGGCATCACTGCATACAATCATTGTAAAGGTATCATTGTACTAAGTCATTGTAAATACATTATTGTAAAAATTGTACTAGTGTCTATCTGCCAACGGTTGAAGAGGCAGTGTTGGGAGATCTAGGATCATCACTAGGTGGTTGTGTCAAAGTTGGGGTTATGGTCTGGTATATCTTCTTCTTCTACATCATTCTATATCATTGTAAAGTGGACCATTTTCCCTGGTATGGGAGTCAATTCTTCTTTTATTCTTCTATAGGGTGGTAGGGTGGTGTTAGGGTGAGTTGTAGCTCATTGAGTGTTGGGGCATCCGTTCAGTTGACTACTAAAGAATCTTGGGCATTGGAGCGTCCATCCAGTGGGAGCTGGAGAAGAATGCTTTTCTATATTCTAGGAAGTTGGAGCTTTATTTTCAATTGGAGTTGAATATTAAATAATTATTAGAAAAGCATTAGGTGGTTTTTGTCTCGGAGTGGGTTTCCACCTTAAAAACTATGTGCATTTGTGTTCCTCTTGTTTGCTGCTATCATTTTACAAACACTGATAGTAATTGAAGATTAACTAATGCTCTAATTGAAAGGAATACTGATTCACCCCCTGCCCACCCCTCGCTCTCAGTATTTCCAACATAAGTGACATCCCCTAACACATTTTTGGGGTTATGTGGAAAGATTTCATTTTTTAAAGCAGTTTAGAGTTGATTTTTGTTGATTATGAGAGATTATATATAACTGGAAGGATGGCAGTAAAGTTTTGAAACTTAAAATTTTGGAAAAAGCTGTAAAAAGATAGACACAGCAGTTTCGTAGCGCTCTACAAAACTGTTGTAGGTGTCATGCACAGCAGTTTGAACAATTTTGCAAGGTTTCAAAGGGATAAAATTGCTTTTTTTTTAAACCTTGATGCTGTTGAAGAATGTATAAATATCACAAGTGAATATCCAATGGAAAACACAAAAAAATGAAGGTTCCAAGTGAAGTTTTCAAAGGTAAAGTTCTACACTACGAAAATAGCAAACAGTTTCGTAGCGCAGCAATGTTAATAGTTTTGACACGCCTTCAAAAGTTTGGTTTGGGCACAGCTGGAAGGGCTAAGTCACATGAGTTCAATAAGACATTGCCACATTTTTTTTAGCACAATTTGGTCATCAGATGGTTTGAAGAAACATAAATGAAACACTATAGCTATTTTGCAGGGAGCATGTTCCTATCTTTCAGGGCAGATAAGAATAAAATCAATACAGGTTTTACAACAAGGTTAGATACATCATGAAGGTCGAAGACATTGATTTTAATATGTCAATGGAAGCATTAAAGGTTTTATGGAAATGATTTGTGGACATGACACATATGAAAATGATCTATCCATGATCATAATGTTCAAAAAGATGCAAGGGCTTAATGATGAGTTGGAGAAGACATGTTACTATATTTTTTAAAATATCAGTTGTTATGAGGTGTTAAAATCTCCAAGGTACAAATTTTGAAGAAATTCTCAAAAAATGAGCCTGCACAACAGTTTCGTAGCACGCTACGAAACTGCTGAAGCAGCCTTTCACCATGAAGAGAAACATTCGGTTTTCTGGCTTTAGTAGTAAATTTAAAAAGAGGTTTCCAGGAAACTGAAAATGAATTTTTGAAAAATGAAAGATTTTTTCTTCCTAACATCCCTAACTACAAAAACCTCTCTCATTTTATTTAAATTCATTATGAAGTGGGAGATACAAGGCTTCCTTTGAATCCCTATTTTCAGAAAACAGAGTTTTCATGTTTTACACATGTTTTTCAAGGACAGATTCTAGACAGCAGGAGAAGTATTTCAAAAAACAAAGAGAGGTTTTTATTCCAGATAGAATTTGATACAAAACCTCCTTCAGTTTCTCAAAATATATCATGGGTGAGAAGATAAAGGCTCTGTCCCAAGACCTAATTTTCAGGGAAGAAACAGGAATAATTTGTTGAAGCAGTCTTTTCATCATTTTTCATAACAAATTTTGAAGTAATCTTTGTGAGTTTGGTTTTTAAACTTCTTGTGGAAGTGTTTCAAGTAAATATAAAGGCTATCATGAAAGAAAAATATTGAAATATGTTGAAGAAAGGAGTGAAAACATTGTGCTGTGAAAAGCGCTACGAAACTGTGCTACTTTCGTAGCGCAGATCTGTTTTCACTGTTTTGAGAAGTTCAAAGTATATTTTGCACAGAAGGCATGAAGGGATAACTTGGGAAATATGTCAATCATGTTCCTAACATCAATTAGCCTCTAATTCATCAGTTATAAGTGGTCAGAACATCTCAAGAAACCAAAAGGATCCTAAGCCTAAAAACAGGGAAACATGTTCCCTAATTTCTAGGGCAGTTTTATCATCAGCAGCTGGGTGACTTTAAGTGAATGGTCAACATCCAAATTCGACCTCATGAAGGAAAAGCTATCAGAGATATTATTTAAGTTCTATATAATTTTTTTGGACATAATAACGAGTTTTACTCCTAATTTCATTAGGACTCCAGAACAAACAGTTAACTGTCACATGTAATTAATAGTCAGTTTTAGAGTAAATAGGTGTCAATCCAAGATAGAATTCGAATTCCTCTGAAGATGGATCATAGAATCCAATGTTGTAATGACTCTATAATAGATATGAGGTTGAATTTCTCAAGGTTGGAAATTTTCATTAACAAGCATATTGTTTTGTTGTAGCAGAAATTGTGTTTTTATATTAATACAGAGATATTGGTTTCATCACTCAGGATTCAGAAAGGGTTATTGATGTTTGATATTCTCATGGTTTTCCTTTGTCAATTACTTATAGTGGCATGAATGTATGTTACTTAGAATTCTCTTAAGGGGCTCTAACTTCCTTCATATGTTCATGAACTGTGTTTATTTTATGTCCTACTATTCTGTTGATGCATCTAAGCCCTGAAATGCCCTGAATTCCATATGAAGCTGATACCCATGTTTTGTGAAAACACATTTGACTCCATAAGCCCAATAGATGTTTGTTTATTATCAGTACAACCAATTATCCATTTTTATCCATTTTACTCATAGAGTTAGCCATCTAATCCTTATTTGAAAATCATAAACCCATTGAGAGAGCCCTCTCGGGTTGAGGAGGCTAAGCCTCAACTCAAAGTCTGGTTTGAAATAGTTACTCAGAGTCTTCTTGATCAGCAGCCTATCAGGGTCTGATTTTGAGATAACATTTTGGTGCGTCTGCCGGGAGCCTGAAGATTATGCATTCTCGAAATCAAGAAAGCTAAACTTCTGAAGGTAGCAGGAGCTTAGAGCCTGTTCAAGGCTGCAAAAAAAATACCTTGGCGACTCCACACATCAAATAAAAAATTGGAAGGTGACTCCACTACTAGAAGATCAGTTGCTACATGAAGATTCAAGATGATTTCCATTGCAAGAAAAAATTCCAGGTATGCTCCTATGAATTGGTCTCATATCCCTGGTTTTCCAAATCCTATTCCAAAGGTTGATTGATTAGATGATCTTCCAATATTCAAAGATGAAAAGAAAGACAATGTTGCTCTTCATTTGGTTAGGTTTCATCTGCATGTACATAGTTTTAAGGTTCAGACCCTGAAGACTATCTTATGAAGATGTTTATGACCACTCTAGAAGGAATAGCATGGTCTTGGTATAAAGGTTTAGCAAATGGTTCATTATATTCTCTTTCTAATTTCATGATGAATTCTATGAGATGTATAAAGAGTGTCATCCCTCTTTATTGATGGTTAAATACTGTTGTAAACACTCTGAGAGTTTTATTGAATATTTGGAGAATTGTTATGAAGATGATGAGTTTATGGATGAGGAAATTTTAGAAGCCCTTCATGACAATAACTTTCATCAACAAGAAGAAAACCAAGAATAAAGGATAATATCTCCCTTAGATGAAAATGAAACCCAGCAGGAGTTTACTTATGAAAATTATGACACATCCTCTGAGTTTGAAGAAAATTTGTAGCAGGTTTGTCAATCCTTTGATCATTATGAGTATGAGAATCATTTCAAACAGCAAGAGGAAATATTGGCAATTGCTTGCTACACACCTCAGGTAGAAGAAAAGATTGATTATTTCTGTAATTCCTTACAGCAGATTAGTTCAAAGAATGATCATAATAGTGAGGAAAATTACATTGTCTATGGGAATCATTCAGAAAAGCAGTTGGATAACTTATCAAATAAATATTGTGGGGCTAAAGATCAGTTTTTAGAAGTCACAGGATGTTATGAGGATCATCAAGCTGATTCTGTATTCTGGGACCCTATAGCTAGATACATGGAATATTTTTACTCTTTAGTGTTTCAGTTTTATTTTTACCATAAAGATCAGTTACAATTTTAGTGGCAGTGGTCATCACAATTTCATAATTGTTTTGAAGTCCGATGCAGTCAAAAAACTCAAATTATAGATAGAACAGATGATTGGCTACATTGGAAATTTCACATTGATTGAGCTGAAGGAAGTTTACAGTTGTTAGGGTAGATAGGTAGGAATATGAAAATAAGCTCAAGGTTGATTGAGCATTTTTAGTAGGAACAGTTTGAAACAAATTGGACAGAATTTCAGAGTTTCTATTTTTAAAGGAATGGATTGCAGCACTGGAGCTACTAGTTCTTAGTATACCACAGGGGCACACTATTCCAAGTGGAGCCACTATTATCACTATAAAAAAATTTCCAAACTTGGATAGTTTTCTTTGTTCCTAGTCATGGTTTTTAGATAGGTGTGAAGTCATGTTAAGTTTTTAGGGGTTAAGTGATAGGGTTATAATATCATTTTCATTCACGTAATAAAGTCTAACAACCTTGTTTGATACCTTGACATTCTCATATCATGTTTAGAGAGTCAAATTTTTAACCATTTTGGAAAAAAAATTGATTAAGCCACGAAACCACGTTTTCGTAGCACAAACAGTATAAAAAGTATGTTTTGCGCTACGAAAATGCTACTCTTTTTGTAGCGCAAAACCCAGAAAATGCATTAGGCGCGCTACGAAATCGAGGATTCGTAGAAAGTCATGTCAAGTCATCAAATCACTCAAATTTCGTTAATTCTTCATCATTAGGTGTCAGTTAAGAGTCATTTCTCATGCATGCAACCATTCAAAATCATCATTACATTCGTTGAGGTCATTTATGTTAGTTATTTTCAAAATTCAAAAGGGGATGGTCTTTTGTTTTATTGTCTCATGCAAAGAAGAAATACATACATGCCTTTTCGAATGATAAGCTCATGGTAAACTGAAACCCAAGCTTCCTTCATCTTGAAATCAAGCGAGCTTGAGTTCATAATCAAGTGAGGCTGATTACTATTTTCAAGCGAGGCTGACTGTCTTGAATTCAAGCGAGGCTGATAAATCACAGTTTGCAAGAAACTAATAGAAGGCTTAAAAGGCAGGTTGAAGTTCTTGAAATACATCTAGCAAAGCCTGAAGATCAACCACATAAAAAACGACTGTAAACAGTAAGTGACATCTCCTAACACATTTTTGGGGTTATGTGGAAAGATTTCATTTTTGAAAGCAGTTCAGAGTTGATTTTTGTTGATTATGAGAGCTTATATATAACTGGAAGGATGGAAGTAAAGGTTTGAAACTTAAAATTTTGGAAAAATATATGAAAATATAGACACAGCAGTTTCGTAGCGCGCTACAAAACTGTTGTAGGTGTCATGCACAGTAGTTTCGTAGCGCGCTGCGAAACTGCTGTAGGATGCAGTGTGAACAATTTTTCAAGGTTTCAAAGGGAGAAAAGGCTTGTTTTTTAAACCTCGATGCTGTTGAAGAATGTATAAAGATCACAAGTGAATATCCAATGGAAAAACATAGAAAAATGAAGGTTCCAAGTGAAGTTTTCAAAGGTAAAGTTCTGCGCTACGAAAACAGTAGACAGTTTTGTAGCGCAGCAATGTTAACAGTTTTGGCACTCCTTAAAAATTTTGGTTTGGGCATAGCTGGAAGGGAGAAGTCACATGAGTTTAATAAGACATTGCCACATTTTTTTTAGCACAATTTGGTCAGCAGATGGTTTGAAGAAACATAAATGAAACACTATAGGTATTTTGCAGGGAGCATGTTCCTATCTTTCAGGGCAGATAAGAAGAAAATCAATACAGGTTTTACAACAAGGTTAGAGACATCATGAAGGTCGAAGATATGGATTTGCAGCTGTCAGTGGAAGAATTAAAGGTTTTATGGAAATGATTGGTGGACATGACACATATGAAAATGATCTATCCATGATCATAATGTTCAAAAAGATGCAAGGGCTTAATGATGAGCTTGAGAAGACATGTTACTATATTATTTTTAAAATATCAGTTGTTATGAGGTGTTAACATCTCCAAGGTACAAATTTTGAAGAAATTTTCAACAAATGAGCCTGCACAGCAGTTTCGTAGTGCGCTACGAAACTGCTGAAGCAGCCTTTCACCATGAAGAGAAAAATTTGGTTTTCTGGCTTTAGTAGTAAACTTAAAAAGAGGTTTCCGGGCAATTGAAAACGAATTTTTGAAAACTGAAAGAGGTTTTTCTTCCTAACATCCATAAATACAAAAAAAAATCTCATTTTATTTAATTTCATTATGAAGTGGGAAATAAAAGGCTTTCTTTGAAGCCCTATTTTCAGAAAACAGAGTTTCCATGTTTTTCACATGTTTTTCAAGGATAGTTTCTAGACATCAGGAGAAGTATTTCAAAAACAAAAAAGAGGTTTTTATTCTAGAAATAATTTACTACAAAAACCTCCTTCAGTTTCTCAAAATACATCATGGATGAGAAGATAAAGGCTCTATCCCAAGACCTAATTTTTAGGGAAGAAACAGGAATAATTTGCTAAAGTAGTCTTTTCATCATTTTTCATAACAAATTTTGAAGGAATATTTGTGAGTTTGATTTTGAAACTTCTTGTGGAAGTGTTTCAGGTAAATATAAAATCTATCATGAAATAAAAATATTGAAATATGTTGAAGAAAGGAGTGAAAACACTGCGCTACGAAAAGCACTACGAAACTGTGCTACTTTCGTAGCGCAGATCTGTTTTCACTGTTTTGAGAAGTTCAAAGTAGATTTTGCACAAAAGGCATGAAGGGATAACTTGGGAAATATGTCAATCATGTTCCTAACATCAATTAGCCTCGAATTCATCAGTTATAAGTGGTCAGAACATCTCAAGAAACCAAAAGGATCCTAAGCCTAAAAACAGGGAAACATGTTCCCTAATTTCTAGGGCAGTTTTATCATCAGCAGCTGGGTGACTTTAAGTGAATGGTCAACATCCAAATTCGACCTCATGAAGGAAAAGCTATCAGAGATATTATTTAAGTTCTAGATAATGTTGTTAGACATAATAACGAGTTTTACTCCTAATTTCATTAGGACTCCAGAACAAACAGTTAACTGTCACATGTAATTAATAGTCAGTTTTAGAGTAAATAGGTGTCAATCCAAGATAGAATTCGAATTCCTCTGAAGATGGATCATAGAATCCAATGTTGTAATGACTCTATAATAGATATGAGGTCGAATTTCTCAAGGTTGGCAATTTTCATTAACAAGCATATTGTTTTGTTGTAGCAGAAATTGTGTTTTTATATTAATACAGAGATATTGGTTTCATCACTCAGGATTCAGAAATGGTTATTGATGTTTGATATTCTCATGGTTTTCCTTTTTCAATTACTTACAGTGGCATGAATTTATGTTACTTATAATTCTCTGAAGGAACTCTAACTTCCTTCATATGTTCATGAAATGTGTTTATTTTCTGTCCTATTGTTTTGTTGATGCATCTAAACCCTGAAATTCCCTGACTTCCATATGAAGCTGATACTCATGTTTGTGAAAACACACTTGACTCTATAAGCCCAATAGATGTTTTTTGATTAGAAGTACAACCAATTATCCATTTTTATCCATTTTACTCATAGATTTAGCCATCTAATCCTTATTTGAAAATCATAAACCCATTGAGAGAGCCCTCTCAGGTTGAGGAGGCTAAGCCTCAACTAAAAGTCTAGTTTGAAATAGTTACTTAGAGTCTTCTTGATCAGCAGCCTATCAGGGTCTGATTTTGAGATAACATCACATATAATGGATATGTTGAAAAATACCATTGGAGCTATCTTTGGGAAACAATAAGGAAATAATCCATACACAATATGTTTTATCAATAAAGATAGCTCTCGTGTATAACTAAATTGTATGGTAACAGAGAAATTTTCTTGTGGTTATACATGTTATTAATAAATTTTTGCATTACATAACATGTTGTGCCGTGGTTCTACACACTAACAATGATTATATTAAATATTTAATGAATAAACCAATCACAAATGGTAGAGTAACTATATGGTTGTTATTACTAAGTAAATTTGGCATAATCATCTTAAACTAACAAAGGAAAGATAATGTAGTGGTATAGTTTCTTTCTAGACTTAAAACGAATGAGAATGAGCCACCTGTAGAAAATTATTTTTCTAAGGAGCATAGGTGTGCAGTATCTAATAGCTCACCCTGGTTTTCATATATTGAAAATTAATTAGCTATAGGTAAACTTCCACATCACCTATATCCAAGAGAGCGACAAAAAATCATCAAGAAAATCTCGATATTTTTTTATGCAACCAGCTCACAAAACAATAGAAATAGTAGATCGAGGACTTTTAAATTGTCATCTTCAGGGGGGGGGGACTCCTTTACATTACATAAATGAACAATTGTTGGATGATTCAAGTGAAAAAACCTACTTTCTATATATATGAGTCTAAGGGGTCACAATATAATCATAGCATACATAAAAATAATAATGTAAGGGCACAACAATAACAATAAGGGATCTACACTAATACAAATAAGGGGCTACACTAGTATTATAGGGACCTAACATGCCCCTCTCCTTCCAAAAAGTGTTGTCCTCAACGCTTGAGTAGTTATGGATGCTTATGTATAAAATTCTCATCCTCCCGTGTGGAATATTCAGCGGGTAAGTTCTTCCACTTGATGAGATACTCTGAAATTGATCAATTTCATAGCTCTTGATTTCTTGTTTCCATGACTGCTTTAGGTTCCAATATGATTTTTCCTTCCTCTTCAAGTTCTAGAAATATTGTTTGAACTAGTATCTTGTCACATATAACCTTCTTTAAGCATGAAACATGGAAAATTGGGATCACTTGGGAAGATGCAGGAAGCTCCAATTTATATGCCATAGTACCAATCTTTTGTAATAGCTTGTAAGGACCATAGTACTTTGGAGATAATTTATTATCCTCATTATCTTGCTTGAGGGACATTTTTTTGTATGATTGTAGCCGTAAAAATACCCAGTCATGTACATCAAAAATTCTTTCATTGCGATGTTGATTTTCTTGTTGTTTCATTCAATCCTGCACCAAAGTGAGGTCATCCTTTAAGATTTGGAGAAATTTTTTATGATGCTCGATGTGATCTTCCACTATTTTAACCTTAGAATTTTCTCCTAAATATGATGTGATGGATGGTGGATGATATCCAGAAAGTGCCATAAATGGGTTCATTTTTGTTGCAGTATGGAAGGAAGTGTCATACCACCATTCAGCCAGAGGTAACCACTTGACCCATTGTGTTTGTTTATCATATATAAAGAAATGAACATATCCTTCCAAACATGTGTTCACTATCTCAGTTTTCACATCAGATTGAGGATGATAAGATGAGTTATGAGTTAGTTAAGTACCCAAACAAGAAAATAATTTCATCCAAAAATTTGCAGTGAAAATGGATTCTCTATCGCTTACAATAATCTTTGGGTTTCCATGTAACTTTTGAATTGTTTTCACAAATCCAATAGCAACTGTATTGGCTTTAAATGGATGATATAATGCACAAAAGTGTGCATACTTGGTAATTATATCAACTGTTAGTCATCAGTAATTTTCACTATCCGTAGATGACTAATTACTGGTTCTAGATTTCTAAAAACAAAATTCCATGAACATTGTGAGTTTTAGAAATCTCACTGCCTTCATTATCCTTAGAGAAATGTTTTTTATTATCGTACCATTTTTCCATTTCATAATCACCTCGTAACTCCTACAGACTCCAAATGGCTTTTTCCTCTCATTTCCATCAATTTTCCTACCCATAATCTCATTAATCTGTTTATCCCTTGCCTAGGACTCCATTGTCCATCTAAGGTTTTTGAGGGCATTTTTCTTGGTTTCATGACTTCCATGGTTAAATCATAAACAAGGCTTGTATCCTGATGCTATTACACTTCCTCCTATCCTTAATATACCTTCATAAACACTTCCCATCACTCCTATCCTTCAAAATCATCGTTTCTCTACAAAACCTAGTCTATTGCCACAATTGGACACTTTTTGAGACTAGGCCTGTGTTTTTCCCTTTTGGACCCCTTCCCCTAACTCAATTCTTGAAATTCCACTTTCCCCTACTCTCTAACATCTATCCCTGTTCCCCAAAATTTCCCCAAGAATTTATACAACCCTTAACCCCTTCACTCCCCTCCCTCTACAAGGCAGTCCTAAATCCCCTACACCAAACCCTAATTTCTTCTTCCAAATAAGCTAGGGTTTGCTATGGAAAAGAGGCATAAGAGTAAAATATCCATATGGTAGGTCATATCAGCAATCATGAAGCCATACCAACTCATAAACATCATTCCTCCATCTTTTTCCAGGAATTATTTCCAAGAGACAAACCATGTGTCACACCTAGGGCCAGTTTTTCTTCAAACTATGTTTCTGACCAAACAGAGATGAATTTGACAAAATTGAGATAGGTTTTTGTCTATAATAGTCCCAAGAATAAAAAAAAAAAAATCATTCATTTTTTACACCAGTATCATGTTTTGGGAGAAATTTCAAAAATACAGGTGTCCTAGAAGAATTTTTGCACTGCTGGAGTGACCTTGGGAAAATCCGGTTTTCTCACAGCTGGAGTGTCCAAATGACTTGCTTGATGAGTCAAATGACAACTAGACTTGAATATATTTCCAATAAGATATCATGAGATCAATTTGGAGATATCTAAGGCCTCCAAAATTTTTATGCACCAACACTCTGCATTTATGCACCATCACTCAACACTTTTTGACCAGTCTTGGGAAAATCAATTTTTGACAAGGAAAATAAAATTCAATCAGGAAAAAATTGGTATATTTGGAAATTATACAGGTTAATATTTCCAACGATCTATCTCGGGCCCAATTCTGACATCGTAATGCCTCCAAATTCGCTCTTAAAAATGATATTGTGTGCTCAGGAGTTAGTGCTGCGCTCCTGGCAATTGTTTCCCATATAAATTACACATGGCGTTGCGCTCCTGGGAGGTAGTGTTGCGCCCTTGGCTAGGAGGTCCTCTTCAACCCTAAAAACACTCAATTCACTCCCGGACTCTTGATGAATTTCCTCCAGGCATATTGAAGGTTAAGTGCCATCACATCAACCCATTTTTTATCATTTTGTCATTATTTAGTGGAAAGAAGTTGATACCATAAGAAGAAACCCTAGGCTTGGACTTGAAATCACTGCCTATATGCTTACTTAATATCCCTAGATAGAGTATCATTCAAACAGGAGTCATTGCACTAATTGAAAATTTTTCATTCATATGAGTCTATTACCACATCCATTCCTTTCATTATTTCCTTCCTTTCACTTGCAAAAGCTACCATTTCATTTACCTTCACTCTACCTCATTGCACATCAATGCATAAAGTTTGTCAAAAGCTCTGTTTTGCACCTAAAAACTGTTGTGTAACCAGCTCCAAAAATAGAAGAAAAGAGATATGAACGCCTTAGAAATAAGCCACTTCGAGGGGGCAACCTCCAATACATTACATAAATGAACAATTCTTGGATGATACAATTTACAAAACCTCCTTTCTATATATAGGAGTCCATGGGCCATAATGTAATCCTAGTGGGCCACAATGTAATCCTAGCCGACCTAACAATAATAATTTAAGGGCACAATAATAACAAAATGGGGGTTACAAGGGTACAATAATAACAATAAGGGGGTTACCCTAACAACAATAAGGGACTATACTAGTAATATAGGGACCTAACATGCCCCTCTCCTTCAAAAAAGTGTTGTCCTCAATGCTTGAGTAGCTCTGGGTGCTTTTGTATAAAATTTTCATCCTCCCATGTAGAATCTTCAGTGGGTAAGTTCTTCCACTTGATGAGATACTCTGAAATTGATCGATTCCGTAGTTGTCGAGTTCTTGTTTCCGTGACCGCTTCCGGTTCCAATATGATTTTTCCTTCCTCATCAAGTTCTGGCAATATTGTTTGAACCGGAATATTTTCACCTATAACCTTCTTTAAGCATGAAACATGGAAAACTGGATGTACTCGCGAAGAAGCAGGAAGCTCCAATTTGTATGCCATAGTACCAATCTTTTGCAACACCTTGTAAGCACCATAGTACTTTGGCGATAATTTATTATCCTTCTTAGCTTGCTTGAGGGACATTTGTTTATATGGTTATAGCCGTAAAAATACCCAATCTCCTACATCAAAACTTCTCTCGCTGCGATGTTGATCTGCCTGTTGTTTCATTCGATTTTGTGCCAAATTCAGGTTATCCTTTAAGAGTTGGAGAACTTCTTGCCGATGCTCGATGTGATCTTCCACTGCTTGAACCTTCGAATTTTCCCTTAAAGATGATGTGATGGATGGTGGATGATATCCATAAAGTGCCACAAATGGGGTCATTTTTGCTGCAGTATGGAAGGAAGTGTTATACCACCATTCAGCAAGAGGTAACCACTTGACCCATTGTGTTTGTTTATCAGATACAAAACAACGAAGATATCCTTCCAAACATTTATTTACTATCTTTGTTTGACCATCAGATTGAGGATGATAAGATGAGCTATGAGCTAATTGAGTACCCAAACAAGAAAATAACTCCGTCCAAAAATTTCCAGTAAAAATGGGATCTCTGTCGCTCACAATAACCCTTGGGCTTCCATGTAGCTTTTGAATTCTGTCCATAAATGTAGTAGCAACCGTACTTGCTTTAAATGGACGAGATAATGCACAAAAGTGTGCATACTTGGTAAGTCTATCAACTACCACCATGATGACACTCTTTCCTTCGGACTTAGGTAAACCTGTGATAAAATCCATTGAAATCTCCTCCCAACGTTGACTTGGAATGGATAAAGGTTGTAGAAGTCCCGGGGTCTTAATTGTTTCCACTTTATTTTGCCGGCAAACCAAACATTCCGCCACAAAATTTTGAATATCAAATTTAAGGCCATCCCAAAAAAAATCTTTCTTTACCCTGTGGTAAGTTTTTAAAAATCCTGAGTGTCCTCCTAAAGGAGAAGTGTGCAATTCCAGAAGAATCTTTTGTTTTAGTTGGGAATTCTTACAAAGATATAAGCGATCTTTGTACCATAAGGAATCATTTTTCCAACTAAATGTATCATATGTACTAGGATATTGCTGCAACTTTTGAATGAGTGTCCATACATCTTTGTCCTTCTTCCATTCATCTCTTGCTTCAGTTATCCAATCTGGTTGGATAATAGAAATGGCACAAAGCAATGCTTCCACCTCTTCATTCTTTCTTGAGAGTGCATCTGCAACAACATTAAGCTTTCCTTTTGTGTAGATTATTTCAAAGTCATAACCCAACATCTTTGTGACCCATTTTTGCTGCTCTTCTGAAGATAGTCTTTGTTCCAAAAAGTGTTTAAGACTATCATGATCAGTTTCTACCTTGAAGTGTCTTCCCATTAGGTAAGTTCGCCATTTCTTTAGTGCATGTAGTATTGCTAACATTTCCTTCTCATAAATAGGTTTCTGTAAATACTTTCCTTTGATTGGACGACTTTCAAAGCAATGGGTCTTCCTTCCTGCATTAAAACTGCACCAATTCCATTTCCTGAGGCATCACATTCCACAATAAAGGTTTTTGTGAAGTCTGGCGTAGCTAAGACCGGTGCTAGGCACATCGCCTCTTTAAGATGTTCAAAGGCCTTAGTTGCTTCAGGAGTCCATGAAAATGCATCTTTCTTCAATAATGTTGTTAGAGGTGCTGCTATTCTCCCATAATTCTTAACAAACTTGCGATAATATCCTGTTAACCCAAGAAATCCTCGCAACTGCTTTATTGTCTTGGGGAATTTCCATTCCTTAATGGCTTTAATTTTGTTAGGGTCTACTTTAACACCTCGTGAGATATAATATGACCCAGATATTCCACCTCTTGTACTCCAAAGAAACATTTGGATGTTTTTGCATATAATTGTTTCTCCTGCAATAGTTTGAGCACCCTGTCAACATGTTCCACATGATCCTTCCAAGACCTGCTATAGATTAGTATATCATCAAAAAATACTAGCACAAATTTTCTAAGGAAGGGTTTGAAAATGGAATTCATCAACCCTTGAAATGTAGAAGGTGCATTGGTAAGGCCAAAAGGCATGACCAAAAATTCATAATGACCCTCATGAGTTCGAAATGCCGTTTTTGGAATATCTTCAGTCTTCATTCTAATTTGATGATATCCTGAACGAAGATCCAACTTGGTAAAATAAATTGCTCCATGTAATTCATCCAATAATTCATCAATCACAGAATGGGAAATTTATCTTTAATGGTGAGCTTATTGAGCTCCCTATAATCCGGACACATGCGCCATGATCCATCCTTCTTGTGTACCAATACTACAGGAGCAGAGAAAGAACTTTGACTAGGTTGAATTATACCCGCCTCTAACATTTCTGCAATCAGACGTTCAATTTCGCTCTTTTGGAAGTAAGGATATCTATAAGGCCCGATGTTTGGAGGAACACTTCCTGGAATCAAATGAATAGCATGATCATGATCATGAATAGGTGGGAGTCCTTTGGGAGTTTCAAACACCTTGGAATGATTGTCCAAGACTTGTTGGAGATCTGCAGAAACAGATGATTTTGATGTTGGAACTTCTAGTGAGCATAATTGTGCAATTACGCCTCGCTGTTCTTTCTTTAGAAGCTTTGTCATGACATTAGAGCTTATTATCCTTCCTGGCTTCCCCGCAATACCCCGTAATTCGACTTCCTTTCCTTCTGAAAAAAATTTCAAGAAAAGTTCTTGAAAATTAAAAGCTACCGTCCCCAAACATTGTAACCATTGTACTCCTAGTACAACATCAGCACCTCCCATAGGAATGGAAAGCATTGGACTAGTCAATACATATTCCCCCATGGTTAGCTTCATATTATGGCATTTTCTAGGAGCAATTTATAGTTCCTCCATTTGCAACCATCACTTGACATTCTGGTGCTGGGTATTGGAAATAATTTAATTCCTTGGATACCTTACAATGAATAAATTTATGGGTGCTACCTGAATCAATCAACACTATTACCTTTTTCTTCTTGATATGTCCTTCTATCTTGAGAGTTTGAGGAGTGGTAATTCCTGCCAGTGCATTACATGATATGGTCGGATTCATTTCTTCCTCTTCCAGGGCTGGTTCCTAGTGTATATCCTTTTCTTGTTAATTTTCTTCTTCTTCTTCACAATCTATGTAAAATAATTTCTTCTCAGCACACTTATGACCTTTAGTGTATTTTCTATCACAACTGTAGCAAAGCCCTTTTGCTCTTTTTTCTTCCAATTGTTGTGGTGTCAACCTTGTAGGTTGTGGAAATCTAGGCGTAGCAACATTTCCTTCTTTATAGAATTGAGTGGTAGGCTTCCTTGTCGCCATAATTTTACATTCAACTTTTCTTGCCAACCTGAATGCCTTCTCCAATGAATCAGGTTCAAAAACGCGAACTTCATGTTGGATGTTATCCTTTAAAGTGCCTATGAAGAGATCAATCCTGTGTTCCTCTGGAATATCAGTTACCCTTATATTCAATTTTTTGAAGTCCTCAATGTGTTGCCCCACTAAACCCTTTTGTTTGAGATTTATCAATTGGCTAAAGAAGGTGTTGCTCTTTGTATCCTCATAATGTGCTATCATTTCCTCCATAAAAATTGACCAAGTGACAATTTTTTACGAGAGCAAAGCCATCGATACCATACAAATGTATTTTGTTCTAAATGTAAAGTTGCAATGCGTACCTTTTGTGTGTTTTGCACATTGTGGAGATCAAAATATTGCTCCATCTGTAGTATCCATGTTACAGGATCCTTTCCATCAAACTTCCTCATATCCATTTTTGGAATATGGTGGTTCTTCCTGCTAACATTAGAGTTTATGAAATCACAATTAACATTTATTTTGTTCTCATCATGAGGTTCTTCTACTATCTTTTCACCATTAGGAAACCTTTCTTGTATAAACTTTGTCAAACCTTCCATGTCTGCTTTTAGAAAATTCTTCATGTTTTCCATTTTCTCATCGATCTTAGCTTCCATATCATCAATCTTAGCTTCCATGCCCACTTCCATGCCATACATCTTAGCTTCCAAACCATTCATCTTAGATTCCATGCCTTTCTTCAAACCATCCATCTTAGTTTCCATGCCTTTCTTCAAAACTTCCATTTCATTTTTTGTTGTTCTTTGCGAGAGCGAAATTTGTTGTTGCACTTGCTCTTGTAATTTTGATAGGTCATGTTGCAATTATTCATCTTCATGAGTCATGGTAGAGCCTTCTGAAGGCTTAATGGGTGTTGAATTCTTTTTAGGCGCCATTTTAGAATCCAATATTGATACCTTTTACTTGCTTTTAGGAGCTCGATATTGAAATTGAATTATCTCTGTAATTGAAAATATTAAATATCTGAAATTCAACTTTGTAGTAGCCCTTTGAAGCTTATTTCAAATTCCACGGGTCTGATCTAATTTGGATTCCCCAAGACAAAGTTGTGTCCAATCTCCCACAATGACCTAATTCTGGACTGGTTCAGTAGAGCACACTTGTAGGACTTGCCACGTGTCACTGTTTTTTCCTTTGTCTCTGAAATTGATATCCAAGAAACTGCAGTCCGTGTACTTGCGACCACTTTTTACGGCACTCAAATCCACTTCACAGAGAGAGAGTTATTGAACTTTTCCCACGATCACCTCTTTGATATGCAATTCAGGAGCCTGAAAAAGCACTACCTTCCACAGATCATATCTCCAAAAATATTGCGAACCAAGCTCTGAAATTGTTTGAAAAATTTCCCCAGGATTTCAGCTTCACACCATACAAATTTCAGATTCTTAACCTTCGTAGAAAAAAATTTATAGCGAAAATTCCACGATGACCTGTTTAGGAGCTTGAAAACAAACCTAACTTCCACAGATAATATCTCTGAAAATATTGCGAACTAAGCTCTGAAATTTTTAGGAAAGCTTCCTCAGGATTTCAGCTTCGCACCCTAAAAATTTCAGCTTTTGAAACTTCGTAGAAAAAAAGTTATAGCGAAAATTCCACGATGACCTGTTTGGAGCAGCGAAACCCTAGAATCCCAAGCTCTGATACCAAATGTTGTGTAACCAGCTCCAAAAATAGAAGAAAAGAGATATGAACGCCTTATAAATAAGCCACTTCGAGGGGGCAACCTCCAATACATTACATAAATGAACAATTCTTGGATGCTAATTTACAAAACCTCCTTTCTATATATAGGAGTCCATGGGGCCATAATGTAATCCTAGTGGGCCACAATGTAATCCTAGCCGACCTAACAATAATAATTTAAGGGCACAATAATAATAAAATGGGGGTTACAAGGGTACAATAATAACAATAAGGGGGTTACACTAACAACAATAAGGGACTATACTAGTAATATAGGGACCTAACAAAACCCTTAGCCAACCTTTCAGTCAAACGATAACTTTAAAGAGCCTCCTGCTAGGTCATTAGGTTTCATAGGTTGTGGGTTTGTCTTCGATGTTCTAAATTAGTGTTTTTCATATACCAAGAAGATGAATCAAATGAAAAGAAGGTCAGCATCTGTTGTTCCAAGACAGATTAGAAAAACCTTCAAGGAAGACCTTCCTCATCAAGTTCAAATTTTGCAAAAGGAAGATACAAAGACATTAACACTTCTGTAAGAGTGTTATAAGCCATCAACAGAAAGTATTGACATGGTAAATAGTGTGCCCTAAGTCAAGACAACTCATAGTTGAAGAAAGGGAAACCAGTTGGGCTTAAAAGAGAAACTAAGGTTTGTTAAGCTTGAAGGTCTAGAAGCGTGTGAAACAGTGACAAATTTCAGAATGACCATGGAGGTGGCACACCAAGCCAAACACAATGGAATTTTGTCAGAAACTATTAATCAAAGAGGGAAAGGGTTACGTGAACTCCATAATGATAGCAAAGGGAGAGTTTTAAGGAGTTTTTGTGTACAAGAATCAAAGGGTTTCCAAGATAAGGTGTCTCATTGCTTCAAAGAACAAGGATGGAAAAGAGTATCAATGGAAGAAAGGGAAGTTTCTAAGGCTACTTATATATCAAGATAAATATATAAAACCCTCAGACTAAAGGCATAAATCAAGTTCATTATATTAGTCACATACAGAGTAAGAATGTCAAAAAGAGTTGTGAGAAAGGGTTAAAAAGCTTTAAAACCTTAGAAAATAAGTTTCAAAGATAGATCAGAGTTTCATAATCCCATTCAAGCTCATCTAACACTTCAAATGATTCATTATGCACTAACCAAGTTTAGAATTTTCAAACAGAGAAGAAGTTCTGTGTTTTTTAGCCAAAAATATGCAAAACTACCTTATGCTACGCGCCTGGAAACTGGCGCTATGCGCCTGGCATGACCCAGTTGCGCGCCTAGCTGCACGACTCGCCCGACAGGCCCGACAGGTGCTACCTCTACCCGACCCGACCACATGTGGGCGTTGCGCCCTTACCTGCATTTGCCCGACTCACATGACCCATCCTGCAGGCGCTGCACGCCTAGCTTCACGCCCAACTCGCACAATGTTACGCATTTGGCCAACTCGACAATTCCGGAAGCCTTTGCCCGACTGACCCGACGCTACACGCCTGTGTTGCTCTTTTTGCCAGGAGGGCTTCCACACCCTACAAACCCTAATTTCAACTCCAATCACTCTTCCAAGGGTTTTAAAGTGTCTTTAAGGGTATGTTCAGGCCCTAAAACACATTTTTAAGATTTGATGATTTATAATTAGAAGATGTGAATAAGGAAAAAGGAAATGCAAAAGGTACTGCAAGAAGGAACAAATTCCTCTCGAGAAGGCAGTCAAAAGACAAAGGCAGATTTGAAAACAGTGAAGATGAAGAAGAAATTAGTGAGCCAAATAGTGAGGAAGAAACAAATGAAAAAGAGGCAGGTGCAAGCAATAATGAAGTAAAAATGATGATTGATAGCCCTAATAATAGTGACAGTAGTGACCCCATGAACCCAAAAAGCAGTCAAGAGATTGATGATAGTAGTGAAAGTCATGACAGTGATGCTAGCATGAAGGAAAATGAAAATGCCTCTCAAGAAGACAGTCAAGAACAAAATGAAGAGGACACAAGTATAGAGATCATCGATGAAAATAAAAGCAATCATAAGGTCAACCATGAAAAGGGTGCTCAAATGAAAATTATTGAACCTTTTCCTCTCACATATCAAAGAGGAGAGAGGCATGTGTTTGTTGCCTCCAAAGGGCAAGGGGCCATGCCATCCTCCTCAAATCAGAAGATTGACAAAGGTAAGAAAAAGGTAAAAGAGGAAGAGGAAAATCATGAAGAAGAAAGGGAGTTTGAACTTATTCAAATATACAGTGATGAGGAGAATGAAACAAGAATTTAAAACTCTCTCCTCCAAGATAATAATGCATAAATCCAAGACTTAGAAGCTGAATTGGAAAGAGCAAAGGATGTGATTCATTTCTATCAAACGGAAAACAAGCAAATGAGTGCCCAACAAGCCATCTATGAAGCTAGAGCACTCAAAGCCCGAAAAGAAGCCTAAAAGGCACAAGTGAAACTAGAAGAGTGCTTGGGCACTTATGAAGAGAGTGAAGAAGAGGAAGCTCAATCTAGGAGAAGGCCTACAACCATGGGGTTGAGGAAATCATTGGCAAAGCAAAAAGAAGAATCATCAGCCCTAGCAGGACAATTTTCTCTCAATGAACTCCTTGCTATGGAAATTGAACATGATAGGGAATCATGTCTTGAAAGGGTTAACATACACCTTGAGGCCAAGCTGGAGAAGGCAAATAAAGACTTGGATCTACAAAGAAGAATTACTAAGCATTATGCCCAAAGAAATCAATTTGCAAGGGCTAAATTAAAAAAGGCTCAAGACAACCTCCAGACACTAAATGAGGAAAAAGGCCAAGATAGTCTTGGAATATTGGCACAAGCATCTATACAGGTCTCACAAAACCCATGAGGCACTCATCCACCAAATTTGGGATAATTTTGACAATTTTTTGTTTTTTTGCTAATTTTGAGGCCAAGGGGGTAGCACACATGGTGCTACGATATTTTTCAGAGCATCTTCAGGAGGAAATGATTACATTTTTGGGATCCGCATCACTAATAGGCACGCTCACAAAGTTTTAGATCAATTGGAGTTGTTTTGGTCCTCCAAAAGGGTCAAAAACACCCAATTTTTCACCATTTTGCCTTCTTTTCAGGACATGTGTTGCACCCTTACCAGCCTTGGAATTTTCTCTTTTTGAACAGGTTTCAAAGGTTAGATCAGAGAAACAAGGGTAGATCTAGAAATTAGACATCAAGGGATTTCCAACGAGCTGTCACAAAGCCTTTTCCGACATCGAGAAGGCCTTCAAAAAATTGCTGCAAGATGACCCATTTTTCCTGCCCCTGTGTTATGCCCTTCGCATGAAATTTCATCTTAAAACACAGTGATGCACTCCTGAGGTTGAAAGCTCAAAAATGTATGCTTGGAAAGTTTTTGGAGGCTTGTCAGAGCCTAAAGGTCAATTTCGTTGCTAAAAATGGCCGAAAAGATATTTATTTTAGATATTTTGTGCCTTGGGCCTTGCAAAGCCTCAAGGACAATAGAGACGCTTCTGATTAGCCAATAGACTTCTAGAGATTCTATTAGGTTTTCCTCCTCCTTTCTTGTTATATAGAGCATGAGGATTCATTGTAAATGTTGGCATTTGATGATTTTTGAGAGCAATATATGGTTCTTTGAGGTTGAAGAACAATTTGGTGTTGTGGAGCTTGTGGATGATTTGCCTTGATTAATGATGATGAAGGCTTGCTTGCAGGATCCCTGAGTTTGGTTAATGGTGATGTGTCTCTAATTTTTTCTTGTTTATCATTGTTTATCATTGTGTCCATCCTTCTATGTTTCAATAGCTTATAAAAGTACAGGTTGAGAAATGTTGTTTGAGGCACCTCAGTCCTCCTGTTTGCTATTGTCTTTATGTTTTCCTCTGCCGGGTTAGTTTAAGGAATTCTTAATTGCTCCTTAGGCCCACCTAAGATTGTTTATTTCATTAATTGATTAATATGCTAGTTTCCAAATATGTTTTATGGTAAGCCCTACTTATTTGATGCTATCTAAACTATGTCTTGAAACCTCTCTTTGATGTATTGATTGTTAGGTTAAGTCAAAGAGGTCTTGTTTTGATCTTTCCCTTTCTCCATGCCTATCAGTTTGCCTCAAATTTCTTTATAGTTTGATAGATGATTTTTAGGAGTTCGCTCTTCATTTATTAAAGCTATTTGTCTTCTTATATGTTTTCAAATCTTGAAAGTAGAATCATCGAAGTTAGATAAGTTTTCTTGCTTTCTTTGTTCCACTGGATTGTTCATCTTGAATGTTTATTTGTTAAAGTATTGTCATTGAGTAAATGGTGTGCCCTATCTCATGATCAGTATCTTTTCTTATCAGTATTTAAGACCTTCTTGTTCATAGGTATTTGACAAAGGATTTTTAACTTCCCTTTGCCCTACCTTGTTTCCCCAACTTAATTTCCATCTCACCTCACCCATAAACTTTAAAGATCCATTGACTACACTAGATTTTCCCTGTGATGTACCCTAATTCATTATTGAGATATCAATAAATTTCATAGACTTCATAGCCCAATGGTTTGATGACCTCTCATTCCACCTATCCTACTTGATCAACTTACCCAACCAAACAAACAAACAAACCCTACACTTAACAACTAGCCTAAAATCAACCATCTAAAGCGAACAATTTTACATCCTTCGCACATAATAGAGAGATCCCTCTCTCAGTCAAGGAAGGCTAGGTCCTAGGACTCCAAAGACTGGTCTGATGTTACCCTGTTCATTTGGTCTACCAATCTGCTAAATCACGGGAACCTAACATGAACTACCACCATGATGACACTCTTTCCTTCGGATTTAGGTAAAACCTGTGATAAAATCCATTGAAATATCCTCCCAACATTGACTTGGAAAGGATAAAGGTTGTAGAAGGCCCAAGGTCTTAATTGTCTCAAATTTATTTTGCTGGAAAACCAAACATTCCGCCATAAAATTTTGAATATCAGATTTAAGGCCATCCCAAAAAAATTCTTTCTTCACCCTGTGGTAAGTTTTTAAAAATCCTGAGTGTCCTCCTAAAGGAGAAGTGTGCAATTCCAGAAGAATCTTTTGTTTTAGTTGAGAATTCTTACAAAGATATAAGCAATCTTTGTACCATAAGGAATCATTTTTCCAACTAAATGTATCAGATGTACTAGGATCTTGCTGCAACTTTTGAATGAGTGTCCATACATCTTTTTCCTTCTTCCATTCATCTCTTGCTTCGGTTATCCAATCTATTTGGATAATAGAAATGGCACAAAGCAATGCTTCCACCTCTTCATTCTTTCTTGAGAGTGCATCTGCAACAACATTAAGCTTTCCTTTTTTGTAGATTATTTCAAAGTCATAACCCAACATTTTTGTGACCCATTTCTGCTGCTCTTCTGAAGATAGTATTTGTTCCAAAAAGTGTTTAAGACTATCATGATCAGTTTTTACCTTGAAGTGTCTTCCCATTAGGTAAGTTCGCCATTTCTTTAGTGCATGCAGTATTGCTAACATTTCCTTCTCATAAATAGTTTTTTGTAAATACTTTCCTTTGATTGGACGACTTTCAAAAGCAATGGGTCTTCCTTCCTGCATTAAAACTGCACCAATTCCATTTCCAGAGGCATCACATTCCACAATAAAGGTTTTTGTGAAGTCTGGCGTAGCTAAGACCGGTGCTAGGCACATTGCCTCTTTAAGATGTTCAAAGGCCTTAGTTGCTTCAGGAGTCCATGAAAATGCATATTTATTCAATAATGTTGTTAGAGGTGCTGCTATTTGCCCATAATTCTTAACAAACTTACAATAATATCCTGTTAACCCGAGAAATCCTCGCAAATGCTTTATGGTTGTGGGGACTTTCCATTCCTTAATGGCTTTAATTTTGTTAGGGTCTACTTTAACACCCTCGTGAGATACAATATGACCCAGATATTCCACCTCTTGTACTCCAAAGAAACATTTGGATTTTTTTGCATATAATTGTTTCTCCTTCAATAGTTTGAGCACCCTGTCAACATGTTCAACATGATCCTTCCAAGACCTGCTGTAGATTAGTATATCATCAAAAAATACTAGCACAAATTTTCTAAGGAAGGGTTTGAAAATGGAATTCATCAACCCTTGGAAATGTAGAAGGTGCATTGGTAAGGCCAAAAGGCATGACCAAAAATTCATAATGACCCTCATGAGTTCGAAATGTTGTTTTTGGAATATCTTCAGTCTTCATTCTAATTTGATGATATCCTAAACGGAGATCCAACTTGGTAAAATAAATTTCTCCATGTAATTCATCCAATAATTCATCAATCACAGGAATGGGAAATTTATCTTTAATGGTGAGCTTATTGAGCTCCCTATAATCTAGACACATTCACCATGATCCATCCTTCTTGTGTACCAATACTACAGGAGAAGAGAAAGAACTTTGACTAGGTTGAATTATACCCGCCTCTAACATTTCTGCAATCATACGTTCAATTTCGCTCTTTTGGAAGTAAGGATATCTATAAGGCCTGATGTTTGGAGGAACACTTCCTGGAATCAAATGAATAGCACGATCATGATCACGAATAGGTGGGAGTCCTTTGGGAGTTTCAAACACCTTGGAATGATTGTCCAAGACTTGTTGGAGATCTGCAGAAATAGATGATTTTGATGTTGGAACTTCTAGTGAGCATAATTGTGCAATTACTCCTCGTTGTTATTTCTTTAGAAGATTATGCTATTGAAAGTTTATTATATTTCATGTTTTCCTTACGATACCCCTTAATTCAACTCCATTTCCTTCCCAAAACAATTTCAAGGAAATTTCTTGAAAATTAAAAGCTATTGTACCCAAATATTGTAACCATTGAACTCCTAGTACAACATCAACACCACCCATTGGAGTGGAAAGAATTTGGATATTCAATACATATTACCCCGTGGTTATATTTACATTATGGAACTTTCTAGAGAAATTTGTAGTTTTTCCATTTGAAACCATCACTTTACACTCTGGTGCTGGATATAGGAAGCAATTCAATTCCTTGGCTATCTTACATTGAATAAAATTTTGGTGTAATATCCCAAAATGGGAACAGCTACATTTATTGGGAATAATTTGAGTTATTGCCAATGTGGAGCTTCAGAAAACAATGAGCATGGCTCTTTTGAACAGCTCACTAGATGTAAAACAACATCTCACCAGCAGATGTAAGAACCTCCGCAAGTACATGGCCTATATTCTCCTTCCCAAGTGGGGAAATGCAACAATATAAGGATTTTCTACAACAGTGAGAATACCCTAAGGTATTATAAAGTTGGAGAGAAGTAAGAAATCATCTTTAATTGATGCTAGATGATTGATCCTTCATTCTGAAAAACAGAAACAACTTTACTTCACTTCTTGACTCAAAAGGGTGGGGAAAAGCAATGATTTGTGCCCTAAAATGAGTATTTTCAGAAATATGCGTAAAAATAAGAAGGGGTGACGGTTGGATATTCTAGCTTAGGTAATATGAAACTCCCATGCCAAATTTCAGCTCAAAAAAATGATCCTAGATATATTAAACAGTTCCTCCAATCCCTACTAGGCTTAAAATTGTTGATTTCCCATGACCTAGAGTATGTAGAATGTGACTGAAGCATATGCAGCGTAATTTCTGAAGGAATTAGATGCAAATAAGTATAAACATCAGTATATCATACCTATGATATTATTTATGCAATATATCAGAGAAAGACAAAAGTTTACATGGATCCGGGCTTCAGAATGAGACACTACAACACAAGAAAATGCAGAAAGAGCTTGACAGTGTGATTTTCATTGCTGAAGCATTCAGTATATTACAACTCAGATCTACAGCAGATCTATACATAAAATTTTAGATCTATATCAGATCTGTAAACAATAAATTCTCCTTTATACACTCCCCTTGGGGATCTTAGCAAAACATGAAGGTACAAGAGTAGATCTGAGATCTAAGTCACAGATCTGCAGAAGTATTCAAAAAATTCTGAAGAATAACATATATAACAGATCATATCTGAACTAACATGGATTTTTTGGCCAATCCACGGATCACCACAGTGAAAGGAAGAAACCCTTCACTAGAGATCTTCCTCCTCTAAACTGATGCCAAGATACCCTGCAACTCTGCTTTTGCAAATAACATAGTCATGGAAGAGGGACTTCGTTGTAGGCCCTAGAAATTCTTTGGCCTGTTTCCAATTTATGGATCTGAAGCTCAAACTGTGGATGCACTCTTCCATGAGGTTAAAAGACACACTCACTGAGAAGAGGTTCCAATAGAAGCTAGATCTTTGTAGATCTAGAGTTCCACTTGCTGCAACTCACATGGACAACCCAATCCTAAGAAGAATTGCATTGTAGATGCAAGATGAGGCTTGGACAAATGCCGGATAGTGGACTAGACAAACAAGACTCCTCCAAGAGCTGCTCAAGAAAGGACGTGGGGGTCCTAAACAGGAAAACCCCAAGAGGTGTGTCTCAACAGAAAAAACCTTCAGAAAATAATAACAGCAACAACCTTATCTTGTTGTCCTCCTCCTTCTTTTATAGTATGAAAGCCTTGTCAAACCCTAAACCACCTCAATGAGTTAACACCTTTCACATGTGGAGCCTACATCTAGAACTGCGTTGTGTATCCATGACGTTCATTGCACCTAGACTGCGCTGTTGATTTGGTCAAGGTTGACCCAGTCTTGTGATTTAAGCCCATTCACACCTGCAAGAGATTATTTACATGGCCCAGATATGTCTCTGTTTACATAGGCATTGATTTATTCATGGTTTTTAGGAGTTTTACATGTCCTCCTTCATATTTTATTCATAAACATGAAATGCAAGATAAAATAAGGCAAAATAAGATATTCCCATTAGCTTAGGCTAAATGGGAATATTAAATTTTGGGTACTACTCAAATCAATCAACATTATTACCTTTTTATTCTTGATATGTCCTTCTATCTTGAGAGTTTGAAGAGTGGTAATTCCTGCCAATGCATTCTAACAAATGGTCGGATTCATTTCTTCTTTCTCTAAGGTCGATTTGTGGTGTATGTCCTCTTCTTTTGAAGTTTCCTGTTCCTTTTCATCCTCCTCTTCACAATCTATGTAAAAAAAATTCTTCTCAGCACACTTATGACATTTAGTGTATTTTCTATCACAACTGTAACACCTCCCTTTTACTCTTTTTTCTTCTAAATTTTGTGGTTTCAACCTTGTAGGTTGTGGAATGCTAGGAGTAGCAACACTTCCATCTTTATAGTTGTGAGTGGTAGGCTTCTTTGTTGCCATAATTTTGCTTTCAATTTTTCTTCCCAACCTGAATGCCTTCTCCAATGAATCATGTTCCCAAAGGCAAACCTCATGTTGGATTTTATCCTTTAAAGTTCCTATGAAGACATCAATCCTATGTTCTTTTGGAAAATCATTTACCCTTATATTCAATTTTTGGAAGTCCTCAATTGGCTCTGCCATTGAACCATTTTGTTTGAGATTAATCAATTGGCTAAATAAGGTGTTACTCTTTGTATCCTCATAATGTGTTGTCATTTCCTCCATAAAAATTTACCAAGTGACAAGTGGTTTACGAAAACAAAACCATCGATACCATACAAACTGATTGGGTTCTAAATATAAAGTTGCAATGCGTACCTTTTGTGTGTTGCACATTATGGAGATCAAGGTATTGCTCCATTTGTAGTATCCATATTACCAGATCCTTGCCATCAAAATTCCTCATATCAATCTTTGGAATACCGTGGGTCTTAAATCCAACATTAGAGGCTATGAAATCATAATTAATATTTTTTTCGTTCTCATCATGAGTTTCATCTAATACCTTTTCGCCATTAGGAATCATTTCTTGTAGCAACTTTGTTAGACCTTCCTTCAAACCTTCCATGTCTAGTTTTAAACCATCCTTTAAACCTTCAATTTTTTCTTCTATGCTATCCATATTAACTTCCATACCATCTATCTTAGCTTCCATACCATTTATCTTAGCTTCCATTTCATTTTTGGTTACTCTTTGTGAGAGAAAAATTTGTTGTACTTGGTCTCGTAATTTTGATATATCATGTTGCAATTATTCCTCTTCATGTGTCATGGTAGGGATTTATGAGGGCTTAATGGGTATGTAATCCTTTTTGGGAGGTATTTTAGAGCCCAATATTTATATCAATGCTTTAATGTGCCTTTGGAATCACTTCAAACTGAGTTTTCAAACAAAAGTTGTGCAATTTAAAAACACACACACACACACATAGCTTTTTCTTTCTTTTGAGGAGCTTGATATTGAACCTGATTTATCTCTGTGATTTCATATCCCCAAGATTTGAAATTAGGTCTTGTATTATACCTATGATTCTTCTTTCCAATGCCATGATCCATACCTAATTTGGATTCTTCAAGATAAATTTATCCCTGGTCTCCCACAATTACCTAATTATGGATTGGTTCAGTAGAACAAGCTTGTACGGAATGCCATGTGTCATGTTTCGACCTTCAACCTTGAAATTGATATACAAGGAACTACAATACATGAAATTTTGAGCACTTTTTACATAATTCAAATCTGATTCCCGAAAAAAAAGTTATGACGATTTTCCCTTGATCACCTATTTGAGATAAAATTTTGGAGCCTGCCAAAACCGTAACTTCCTCATATCATATCTCTGAGATTATAGATAACCAAGATCTGAAATTCATACATGAGGTTCACCCATTCGACTGCACGTGGTTTCAATTTCATCTTCTTAAGCTTCGTAGAAAAAAAAAATTATAGTGAAAATTCCAAGATGACCTTGTTTGAAGAAGTGAAACCCTAGAATCCAAAGCTCTCATACCAAATTTCATGCAACCATCTCACAAAAAAATAGGAATAGTAGATCAACTAATTAAAAAATATCATATTCAAGGGGTAAACCTACTTTAAATTACATAAATGAACAATTATTGGATGATCCAAATGACAAAACCTACTTTCTATATATAGGAGTCTTAGGGGTCACAATATAATCGAAGCCTACATAACAATAATAATGTAAGGGCACAAAAATAACAATAGTGGGATTCTATGGGGCACAACAATAACAATATGGGGACTACATGGGCACAAAAATAACAATAAGCAGGCTACACTAATAACAATAAGGGGCTACACTAGTATTATAGGGACCTAACAGATTCTCATGGATCAATGGATATCTCTTCTTTACATGGTCAGATCTTATCTTCTGGTACTGTGTGTGAGAGGATATGCCAAGAATATATGCCAATTTTTCATATTTCATCCGCAAAGGGAAAAAATGTAAGTCTCATTAAGCATTATAGACTTGCATTAAAGTGTTTTATGGGATCAGAATGTGTGGAACATATATGTGAAGGGTATAAAGTCTATGGAAAATGCAAAATTGTGTGTATCCACGATAATTTTTTTGCGGAAAATAGATGTATAGAAAAATTCCATGGCAAAAAAAATCTATACGAACATGAAAAATTAGTGCCAATATTAAAACTTGACTATTGATACAAAGTAAGTCCACACAACCAGAAAAGGTCCCCGTAAAAGTTATTAAGCCACTTAGCTCCACATAATGAAAACGTTCACTACCCCTCTGCACTCTACACTTTTCACTCACACTCTCTCCTTACTTTGTATTGTGCCTCTCTCCTATCTTCGTATTCTGCATAATAAAGTTTCCTCCACACTTGTACAGAATATTAACCTAGAAAAAATTAACTAATATATAATATTGGTCAATATTTGCTCAATATCAGTTTCTCAATTCTGCACGGTGAAATACTAAGACATATTGTTGGGAGGCTACATGTGTGGATGTGTGTAGAAGGTATAATGATGAGTGTGAAGATACGGAAAAGGCTTTCAGAATACTAAAATTGACATTATCGCTATTATAGATAGTGCTACTACTCGATAAAACCTTCAACTACACCTCAGCACTCCGCACAGTGAAAACGTTAATACTATTAACTATATCTATTTCCTACTGTTAATGATTGCTCTATTTGACATGCTTTAGAAATCAATATCAGTATAATATTTTATTAATATCTTAAATCTCATTCTTGTAGGTTTTAAACTTGTACAGAAATTACCTGCGAATGAATTCTTAAAATATAAAAATAAACAATTGCGAGAACATAAAAAAAAATATACACATATATTTTCCCATGGATCCCAAAACCGGGACTACCAGATTGATGTTTCATTATTTTCCTTTCAATGTTACAATACATATATATACATGTCGAAGCATTCATAAACCCCAATCCATTAGCCCAGTATTAGAACATAACCATAGTTCCCTTGACCAGATCTAAAAAATACCATGGGCCCAAAACCATGTGAAAAACCATAGGTAGGTTTTCCCACCTATTATAAGGTCCAAAAAAAATTCCCTGGGACATTTCCCCAAACCCCATGTAGGGGGGATACCTCCCACTCCTGTGACCCCCCCGCGCGTCTGACTAGTCATGGAAAGAATCTAACACACACCCAACAATTCTACTTTAATTAACTAAAGCTCTCTTGCCAATAAATACAAGTATTTTCAACATTTTTTCACTGAACCAACACGTATTCAAGACATTTACTATGTTAGCTTGTTTTTCTATCAACCAATTTTTTGCAACTAAAATAGAGTGAATGAACTTTGTTATTAACGTTTGTCGAATACTAAGTGCATTATTGATTCACATTTTTCAATTGAGCTCGTATTATCCAATATCAAATGAATTATGTTTTCAATCTGTGTGAGGAAGAAGTGTTGTGTGGTAAAATGGATATGTGGACCATACCATTGATAAGTCAATTAAGTAGTAGCTTGTGAGATGAAAAGTTCGGTTAATGTGTGCATCGAATGATGAATAAGTATATATGACTAATTGTATAAGGTAAATCCTATGTGAAAGTAAAAAATGTATATAGGTAAAAGCGCAAAGCATATCCTTTGAAAAAAACATCATTTTAGAGCACTTCACAATATTGGTAAAAAGATTCAAAATTAGAACATAGTGATCATTGTTTGTGCTTGAAAAGTCTTTAACAGTAATGAAAAAACACAAAGCATATCCTCGAAAAATTTTGCAAAAACATAATTTCAAATAATTTCACAAAACTAGTACACAGATTCATAATTATAAAAGAGTGATCACAGTTGTGCCTGAAAAGTCTTTAACGGTAACGAAATAGTTACAGTAAAAAGAATTGTACCTGGGTTCAAATGCCAATTCTCATAGCTATGATCAAAATAAACATCAAATATGTAACAAATTTCTGACAACCAAAACTATTATTGAATATTCATTTTCATTTTGATTAAAAAAATAACATTAGATACGATATAAAATCTCAAAATATATTGTCGACAACTTATGCAAAAAATCATCTTGAAATTTTCCACAAAATTGGTAAACATTATCAGAATTCGCAAAGTGTAATCAGTCTTGAACAGTAATGAACACAATTGCAAAACTTAAATACTACATAATTGTTCATCATAGCTATTATTCAAATAAATACTACAAATGGAACATGATATATCATATCCAAAACTATTGTTGAGCATTAATTTTTGTATTTCAGAAATTTCTTATATGAATAATGAGACTTTTTTGATATCCCAACTCACTAGCTTATTCACTAGGTTGATTTCACTTTTTTGTCTCTTTAACTTTCCGCACATGCATTTCGAAAAAGAGAAACAATTGTTCTATAGTGAATTAAATACATGTCATAAATGATAATTTAAATCTAAAACAAAATTATCTGGAAAAACAAAGGCATGTGAAAATGAAATTTGTAATGTAACAGGATTTACATTTTCAATATTAAACCACTTCGAAACTTTTTGGTGTAGAGAATAATGTTTGATTCCTAAAGCGCTTATCAAAACCTTTATATTTAACCACAAAAGTAAATGGATTTGTCTCAGCGAAGATTGGAATTGGACTCTCGTGAACCACAATATGAAAAAACACCTACAAAGAAAAGCAAGAAATTGCATCCAAAAATTGGCTTAGTTCATGATAACATATCTCACAAACATGAACATTAAATCACTAGTAAACATGAAAATGAATGTTCTGAGATTTAAGAACACTCACAATATGTAAAAGCATAGATCTCGATTGTTTAATTGTCAACTATTTTTCGAATTTTTTGTTTGTTCAAGGAATTTCTTTAGCTTGGCCTAAATGTAATCTTTCATAGGATGAACTGTGATTTGTTGTTTCACACATTGAATGAATATCTCCTTATTGATTTTTATGGATTCTACTTGCAAAGTTATATTTATTAACATTAACAAAATTAATTAGTCATTCGCTAATTTCCTATGTACTAAAATTAGATATACTATCGAATTCAATTGCCTTTGATTGTTTTAGATTTGTCCAATTCAATCATCAATGTTTCTCTCAAAATTAATACAGAGTCACATGTGATGCATGGACCGTTTAGATGCTAAACAATATGTACAGCCCTGATGTAGACATATTTTCTTCTATTCCCTATGTTTTCACATTCAGAAATAATGTTTTCTGATTTTTTTATTGTCTGAGACAATGCAGCTTTGATTTGCTTCATTGGATTAGCATTCAGCAATTCCTGCCTTTTTTTTCTCTATATCATAAAAAAAACAAGTCTCTAGCTAAAATCAGGTAAGTCACTGTTTACGAAATACTTGTCTCCTTCGAGATCACATTCAATGCACTCTACAAATTACTTATTTATTTGTATGAAATGCTCCAAATTGAAATTTGTTTGCCATGCATGTTCGATAATTCTCAATCTTTTGCATATATTACTGATAATATATTTGTTCACTCCATTAGGGATATTTATAGGTTTATCAAATCTATGTCATAAGTTGGGGATAGAAATTTAGAATGGTGATATTTGTATTTCCAATGGAATCATCAACGAAGGACTTGGATTTAGATAATCTTCTAGGTATTTTATTCTAATTTTCAGTCTCAAGTTTTTTTCTTCTTGTTGGCTAACACATTGTGCAAGTATGTCGTTGGTAGCTTGATGCAGTTTCTGTAGAAATTTTCTGAATAATGATTAATTATCCACCGAGACTATCCTGATCACATACAATTCGAATTTATATGCAACACATAATCTCTTCCACTCAGATCATCAAACATGCGGAAATAAAACAAGCGATAACACATCAAATCATCATACACATTAACACAGTATGTATGGGAAAGCTTATAGCTGAAAACCCCGCAGCTATTGTGTATATTATAATGGAGAAATCATGTAACAAACTCAGTACAATACTCCTCACAAGTACTCAGTACTTTCTCATGAAGTTACACACAATCTAGCTTGGTTTTGAACAGGTTACTGGTTCAAAACTCACCGCCAATTGCCTTGCCTCTATTGCGCAATCCAGGCATGTCTATATAGAGATCCAAGGTTCGAATCTCCTTGGCTTGACTGCGCAATCATCATGGGAAATTCCTCCAAGTGTGGTGCAAATCTCATGCACAACTGATGTCGCCACTCATAGCTAACTCCACCCTTTCATCTACCTCTTTCACTGGTCTCCACTGAACTGTCCATGCACTGTAGTGAACTGATGTGTTCTTGAGTTGAATAATGAGTTACTAATTAATGAATTAAATAATATTTAATTCACTCCACTCATAACTAGTTGATTAGCTAGTTAAACTAATCTCAAACAGTTCAACTAAATTAAACCGAACACAACTCCACTAGCTGTCTCATTAACTCCACCAAACTTCTGCCACTGAAGTCCTAACTGAAGTCAACCATGCATGTGCTCACCAAACCCTTAGGAATAGCGTAATTCCTCTGTCAGATGCATGAGCCACTTCCAAGGCTCGAACTGAAGTGTTCCAAGAGAGTAAACTGAAGTTTATAGTCCAAATATTATTAAGGGTAAATAATATTTGACTTCCCTATTTTAAGGAGAGGCAGTCTAAAAATAGACTTCGAACTATAGGTCCAAAAAATAGAGTCCCATCTATTTTTACCAACATGACCAATACTCCAAGAATAACATACTGCAATCCCCGGACCATGCTCCATATGTCTAAAAATAGACATAGTCTAAAAATAGAATTTGCGCCAGAATTTGCCTGCGGGCCCACTTAGTGAAAGCGACTTCATTTCACTAAGCTCCATCATCTTGCTGCATTTTCAACACTCCCTCTCAGCAAGATATGGATTATCTGCAACCCCTATCCTGCCTCTGTGGAATTCGATGCTCCTGGTGAGCGCCTTCGTCAAGATGTCAGCATCCCGATCCTCCGTGGGAACATATGAAAGTAACATGATTCTCCGCTGAACACAATCTCTGATATGATGACACTAATCAGTAACTATGCCACCTCAACTCATCCTCCTCTCTATACCATGAACCATATCCCGATGTGCCTCTAATATAGCGCAATACATGCTTGCCTTCCTTCCAAAAGAGCTTGGTAGGCTTAACCATAGCTTGCGGAAGCTGGTTAACTGCATAGCATATATCGGGTCATGTATTGACCAGATACATAAGCGACCCCACCAACTGTCGATAGACAGTGGCATCCACTACCTCCGCTGAAGTAGCATCCTCCTTCCTCCAACCACCAGGAAGAAAAGTGTCAACATGCTTGCAGCCTTGCATGTTGAACCTCTCCAGAATCTCCCGAGCATACTTGCCCTGAGAAACAAACAGTCCTCCGCTACGCTGCCAAATCTCCAATCCCAGGAAATAATGAAGGATTCCCAAGTCCTTCATCTCAAACTCCCGTGCAAGATCCTCCTTTCATGAAAGTATCAACTACTCATCGCCAGTCAAAATCAGATCATCTACATACAGTACGATGATCAAAAGCTTCCCCTCCACCACAATCTGGTACAGGTTTGGATCCGCCTCACTCTTGGAGAATCCAAGCCCGGTGAAGTAGTTGTCTATCCGAGTGTACAAAGCACGAGGTGCTTGCTTCAGCCCGTACAGTGCTCTCTTGTGTCGGCACACATGCGACTCACTGCTGAAGATCTCGAAACCTTCAGGCTGCTCTATGTACACCTCCTCCTCAATAACTCCATTGAGGAACGCAGTCTTCACATCCATCCGATGAGTGTGCCACCCCATCTGTGCTGAGAGAGCAAGGATCGTCCGTATGGAAGAGTACCTTGCGACAGGTGCAAAAGTCTCCTCATAGTCAATCCCCTCGATCTGTGAGAAGCCACGGGCGACAAATCTCGCCTCGTACTTCTCCACACTCCCGTCAGCCGCCTGCTTCACCTTGTAGATCCATCGCGAACCTACAACTGATTTCCCAACCGGTCTTGGGACAATCTCCCATGCACTGTTCCTGATGATCGAATCATATTCTTCGATCATGGCATCAACCCATGCGAGTTCCTCCACAGCTTCCTCAAAAGAGGATGGCTCTGTCACAACACATTGACTCATAAGAGCCATGTATCCAGTGTACCGATCCGGTGACTGTCTCTGTCTGCGCTGTGCCGTAGGTGGTCCTACAACCTTCTCTGCATCCCGAGCCAGTCGCTCAGCTTCTGTAGTGCGCATGCGCCCTCTGATGGTTGGCGCTGCCTGGGTGGTTTCTTCCACCTCCTGAACCTCCTCTTGTGGCTGATCCACATCCGGAAGCTCCTCCTTAGGAACTAACAGCTCCTCATCCGCATGCAAGTGTAGCTCCCTCTCAAGCGAACACTGCATGGCTTTCTCCTCCTGAAATTTTATATCCCGTCGCACAACAGTCTTGCGACTGTCTGGCACATACACCCGATAGTTGTGAGGTGTACCAGTGTACCCCACAAATATTCCAACTTCAGCAGTTGGATCCAGCTTCCTTCTTGCATCCTTCGTCACATGCATGTAGACAGGAGATCCGAAAATCCGCAAATGGGAAATATCAGGCCTCTTGCCAGAATAAGCCTCCTCTGTTGTACTCATGCCAAGAACCTTGTGAGGACAACGGTTCTGCACATACACTGCTGTATTGCATGCCTCAGCCCACAAGTGAAGGGGTAGGCCCTGATCATGCAACATCGCCCCTGCAGCACCCACGATCGTTCTGTTCTTCCGCTCAGCCACCCCGTTCTGCTGTGGGTTATGGGGTGCGATGAGCTCTCTCCGAATCCCTTCTGCGCCGCAGAACTCCTTGAATTCAGCCGAGATGAATTCACCACCGTTATCACTCCTTAGAGCAATCACCTTCTTCCCTGACTCCTTCTCGACCAGTGCTTTAAACTCACAGAACTTCGCGAATGTATCGCTCTTCTTCTGCATGAAGAAGATCCAACACTTTCGATAGAAATCATCAACAAAGATCACATAATACCTGTGCTTTGCTGTCGAAGCAACTGAGAAAGGACCACACACGTCTGTGTGAACTCTCTCAAGGATCGTCGTGGCGCGACTATCCTTCTCGTGAAAGGTGGATTTCACATACTTCCCTAAAGTACACCCCTTGCACTGATCTGACTGCGCAAGAGTGCCCTTAGGAAGCCCAATAGAAATCTGCTGCAGAATCTTCAAAGCTCCATGGTGAAGGTGGCCCAATCTCCTGTGCCACAGTTCGCCCTCATCATCCCGGCTCACCACTTCTCCCGCTTTGCATGCCATAGCCGCGCAGCCATCTACCTGCAACTGATAAAGGTTCTTGGTTCGAACCCCTATCTTCCGGGTCTCTCCAGTAGTCTTACTGCGCAGGAAGGCTTTTCCTTCGCTGAAGACCACATCATACCCCTTATCTTCCAACATCGCCACAGAGATCAAGTTCTTCTTCAATCCAGGTACATGCATGACATCCTTCAATACAAAGGGTTTACTAGACTCCCTCTGAAAGGATATGGTACCGATACTAGTCGCACTGTATCTACCATCATCTCCCATCTCGATGTGCACACCCAAATCTTTGTCCTCCAGATATGAGAACAAATCCCGATCTCCCGTCATATGAAATGATGCACCGCTGTCCAAGAACCATACCGATCCCATCACAATTGAAACCAAGCATGCGATCAGTGAAAAGTCAAGCTCGAACTGTGAAGCCAAAGCTTCTCCATCTGCAGATCTTCCCGCTTGCTTGTTCTTCTTCTTCTTTGGACAATTGGTAGCATAATGTCTGTGATCATGGCATTGAAAACACTTCACTTTCGCCATATCCTGCTTCTTGCCCTTTGCACCAGAATGAGAGGTTTTCTTACCCTTCCCCTTCTTTGCTTTGGCAACCAAAGCGTAGTTTTCTTCATCAGCTCCCTTTGATGAAGATCCATCTCGAGTAGTCCTCCTTATCTCCTCCTGCATGAGATCCGCCCAAAGGTGCTCCCATCCTGGCAGCTTCTCCCGACCATTGACACTATCTTGATATGAGTGCCAAGCCTTCGGAAGACCAAGGAGAGCCAGGTCGACCATGTCCTCGTCTTCGACAGTCACCCCCACACTTCCTAGCTCATCTCTGCATTGAGTGAACTTCGTGAGGTATTTGGCGATACCCTCGCCCTTCTCCATCTTGATGTTCTTGAGCTTATCTTTGAGCGCCAGCTTCCTTTGGTCGCTCTTACTCTGGAATAGATCCGTCAAAGATTTCCACATTAAATATGGAGTAGCCTTTCCATGCAGGCTGGATACAATATGATCCTCGACGCCCTCCAACAGGATCCTTCGACACTTCGCCATCTTCTTTTGCCATGCTTCGACTTCAGCAGGATCAGTGGGCTTTTGGACATCCGTATCTATGAACTCCTTCAGACCATTATCTTCTAATACCGCTTCCATGCGATCCTTCCATGCAACATAATTCGAACTGCCTTCAAGAGCATATTCGAGTCGCAAACCGTTGAAAGACATTTTCAACACTGGCACCAAGAAAACAAAACTGCTGCAAAACTTTGAATTCCACCTCAAAGCTCAGCTGCTCTAGATCTGTGAGAACAAATTATTTCTAGCACAGAGATTGACTGCAAGGGGCATTTACCAGACCTTTCACTTTCCGAAGAAAGATGAATCCAGAGGCTACCTGGCCCGCATGCAGACTCTGTCTACCGAAATAAGTTTGTAATCACTGTGATGATCAATCTGAACTTCAATAGCTCCGATACCATGTAGAAATTTGCCGAATAATGATTAATTATCCACCGAGACTATCCTGATCACATACAATTCGAATTTATATGCAACACATAATCTCTTCCACTCAGATCATCAAACATGCGGAAATAAAATCAAGCGATAACACATCAAATCATCATACACATTAACACAGTATGTATGGGGAAAGCTTATAGCCGAAAACCCCGAAGCTATTGTGTATATTATAATGGATAAATCATGTAACAAACTCAGTACAATACTCCTCACAAGTACTCAGTACTATCTCATAAAGTTACACACAATCTAGCTTGGTTTTGAACAGGTTACTGGTTCAAAACTCACCGCCAATTGCCTTGCCTCTATTGCGCAATCCAGGCCTGTCTATATAGAGATCCAAGGTTCGAATCTCCTTGGCTTGACAGCGCAATCATCATGGGAAATTCCTCCAAGTGTGGTGCAAATCTCATGCACAACTGATGTCGCCACTCATAGCTAACTCCACCCTTTCATCTACCTCTTTCACTGGTCTCCACTGAACTGATCATGCACTGTAGTGAACTGATGTGTTCTTGAGTTGAATAATGAGTTACTAATTAATGAATTAAATAATATTTAATTCACTCCACTCATAACTAATTGATTAGCTAGTTAAACTAATCTTAACCAGTTCAACTAAAATAAACAGAACACAACTCCACTAGCTGTCTCATTAACTCCACCAAACTTCTGCCACTGAAGTCCTAACTGAAGTCAACCATGCATGATGCCATCAAACCCTTGGGAATAGCATAATTCCTCTGTCAGATTCATGAGCCACTTCCAAGGCTCGAACTGAAGTGCTCCAAGAGAGTAAACTGAAGTTTATAGTCTAAATATTATTAAGGGTAAATAATATTTGACTTCCCTATTTTAAGGAGAGGCAGTCTAAAAATAGACTTTGACCTATAGGTCCAAAAAATAGAGTCCCATCTATTTTTACCAACATGACCAATGCTCCAAGAATCTCATACTGGAATCCCCGAACCATGCTCCATATGTCTAAAAATAGAATTTGCGCCAGAATTTGCCTGCGGGCCCACTTAGTGAAGGCGACTTCATTTCACTAAGCTCCATCATCTTGCTATCTAGGCCTGTCTATATAGAGATCCAAGGTTTGAATATCCTTGGCTTGACAGCGCAATCATCATGGGAAATTCCTCCAAGTGTGGTGCAAATCTCATGCACAACTGATGTCGCCACTGATAGCTAACTCCACCCTTTCATCTACCTCTTTCACCGGTCTCCACTGAACTGATCATGCACTGTAGTGAACTGATGTGTTCTTGAGTTGAATAATGAGTTACTAATTAATGAATTAAATAATATTTAATTCACTCCACTCATAACTAATTGATTAGCTAGTTAAACTAATCTCAACTAGTTCAACTAAAATAAACAGAACACAACTCCACTAGCCGTCTCATTAACTCCACCAAACTTCTGCCACTGAAGTCCTAACTGAAGTCAACCATGCATGATGCCATCAAACCCTTGGGAATAGCGTAATTCCTCTGTCAGATGCATGAGCCACTTCTGTAGCTCGAATTTAAGTGCTCCAAGAGTGTAAACTGTTGTTTAGAGTCCAAATATTATTAAGGGTAAATAATATTTGACTTCCCTATTTTTAGGAGAGGCAGTCTAAAAATAGACTTCGACCTCTTTGACCTATAGGTCACAAAAATAGAGTCCCATCTATTTTTACCAACATGACCAATGCTCCAAGAATCTCAAACTGGAATCCCCGAACCATGCTCCATATGTCTAAAAATAGACATAGTCTAAAAATAGATTTTGCGCCAGAATTTGCCTGCGGGCCCACTTAGTGAAGGCGACTTCATTTCACTAAGCTCCATCGTCTTGCTGCATTTTCAACACTCCCTCTCAGCAAGATATGGATTATCTGCAACCCCTATCCTGCATCTGTGGAATTCGAACTTGCTCCTGGTGAGCGCCTTCGTCAGGATGTCGGCATCCTGATCCTCCGTGGGAACATATGAAAGCATCATGATTCTCCGCTGAACACAATCTCTGATATGATGATACCAATCAGTGAATCCATGCCACCTCAACTCATCCTCCTCTCTATACCATGAACCATATCCCGATGTGCCTCTAATATAGCGCAATACATGCTTGCCTTCCTTCCAAAAGAGCTTGGTAGGCTTAACCATAGCTTGCGGAAGCTGGTTAACTGCATAGCATATATCGGGTCGTGTATTGACCAGATACATAAGCGACCCCACCAACTGTCGATAGACAGTGGCATCCACTACCTCTGCTGAAGTAGCATCCTCCTTCCTCCAACCACCAGGAAGAGGAGTGTCAACAGGCTTGCAACCTTGCATGTTGAACCTCTCCAAAATCTCCCGAGCATACTTGCCCTGAGAAACAAACAGTCCTCCGCTGCGCTGCCAAATCTCCAATCCCAGGAAATAATGAAGGATGCCCAAGTCCTTCATCTCAAACTCTCGTGCAAGATCCTCCTTGCATGAAAGTATCAAATGCTCATCGCCAGTCAAAATCAGATCATCTACATACAGTACGATGATCAACAGCTTCCCCTCCACCACAATCTGGTACAGGTTTTGATCCGCCTCACTCTTGGAGAATCCAAGCCCGGTGAAGTAGCTGTCTATCCGAGTGTACCAAGCACGAGGTGCTTGCTTCAGCCCGTACAGTGCTCTCTTGAGTCGGCACACATGCGACTCACCGCTGAAGATCTCAAAACCTTCAGGCTGCTCTATGTACACCTCTTCCTCAATAACTCCATTGAGGAACGCAGTCTTCACATCCATCTGATGAATGTGCCACCCCATCTGCGCTGAGAGAGCAAGGATCGTCCGTATGGAAGAGTACCTTGCGACAGGTGCAAAAGTATCCTCATAATCGATCCCCTCGATCTGTGAGAAGCCACGGGCGACAAATCTCGCCTTGTACTTCTCCACACTCCCGTCAGCCGCCTGCTTCACTTTGTAGATCCATCGCGAACCTACAACCGATTTCCCAACCGGTCTTGGGACAATCTCCCATGCACTGTTCCTGATGATCGAATCATATTCTTCGATCATGGCATCAACCCATGCGGGTTCCTCCACAGCTTCCTCAAAAGAGGATGGCTCCGTCACAACACATTGACTCACAAGAGCCATGTATCCAGTGTACCGATCCGGTGACTGTCTCTGTCTGCGCTGTGCTGTAGGTGGTCCTACAACCTTCTCTGCATCTCGAGCCAGTCGCTCAGCTTCTGTAGTGCGCATGCGCCCTCCGATGGTTGGCGCTGCATGGGTGGTTTCTTCCACCTCCTGAACTTCCTCTTGTGGCTGATCCACATCCGGAAGCTCCTCCTTAGGAACTAACAGCTCCTCATCTGCATGCAAGTGTAGCTCCCTCTCAAGCGAACATTGCATGGCTTTCTCCTCCTGAAATTTTATATCCCGTCGCACAACAGTCTTGCGACTGTCTGGCACATACACCCGATAGTTGTGAGGTGTATCAGTGTACCCCACAAATATTCCAACTTCAGCAGTTGGATCCAGCTTCCTTCCCGCATCCTTCGTCACATGCATGTAGACAGGAGATCCGAAAATCCGCAAATGGGAAATATCAGGCCTCTTGCCAGAATAAGCCTCCTCTGGTGTACTCATGCCAAGAACCTTGTGAGGACACCGGTTCTGCACATACACTGCTGTATTGCATGCCTCAGCCCACAAGTGAAGGGGTAGGCCCTGATCATGCAACATCGCCCGTGCAGCACCCACGATCGTTCTGTTCTTCCGCTCAACCACCCCATTCTGCTGTGGGTTATGGGGTGCGATGAGCTCTCTCCGAATCCCTTCTGTGCTGCATAACTCCTTGAATTCAGCCGAGATGAATTCACCACCGTTATCACTCCTTAGAGAAATCACCTTCTTCCCCGACTCCTTCTCGACCAGTGCTTTAAACTCACATAACTTCGCGAATGTATCGCTCTTCTTCGACATGAAGAAGATCCAGCACTTTCGAGAGAAATCATCAACAAAGATCACATAATACTTGTGCTTTGCTGTCGAAGCAACCGAGAAAGGACCACACACGTCTGTGTGAACTCTCTCAAGGATCGTCGTGGCGCGACTATCCTTCTCGTGAAAGGTGGCTTTCACATACTTCCTTAAAGTACACCCCTTGCACTGATCTGACTGCGCAAGGGTGCCCTTAGGAAGTCCAGTAGAAATCTGCTGCAGAATCTTCAAAGCTCCATGGTGAAGATGGCCCAATCTCCTGTGCCATAGTTCGCCTTCATCATCCCGGCTCACCACATCTCCAGCCTTGCATGCCATAGCTGCGCAGTCATCTACCTGCAACTGATAAAGGTTCTGAGTTCGAACCCCTATCTTCCGGGTCTCTCCAGTAGTCTTACTGCGCAGGAAGGCTTTTCCTTCGCTGAAGACCACATCATACCCCTTATCCTCCAACATCTCCACAGAGATCAAGTTCTTCTTCAATCCAGGTACATGCATGACATCCTTCAGTACAAAGGGTTTACCAGACTCCCTCTGAAAGGATATGGTACCGATACCAGTCGCACTATATCTACCATCATCGCCCATCTCGATGTGCACACCCAAATCTTTGTCCTCCAGATCTGAGAACAAATCTCGATCTCCCGTCATATGAAATGATGCACCGCTGTCCAAGAACCATACCGATCCCATCACACTTGAAACCAAGCATGCAATCAGTGAAAAGTCAAGCTCGAACTGTGAAGCCAAAGCTTCTCCATCTGCAGATCTTCCCGCTTGCTTGTTCTTCTTCTTCTTTGGACAATTGGTAGCATAATGTCCGTGATCATGGCAGTGAAAACAATTCACTTTCGCCATATCCTGCTTCTTGCCCTTTGCACCAGAATGAGAGGTTTTCTTACCCTTCCCCTTCTTTGCTTTGGCAACCAAAGCGCAGTTTTCTTCATCAGCTCCCTTTGATGAAGATCCATCTCGAGTAGTCCTCCTTATCTCCTCCCGCATGAGATCTGCCCAAAGGCGCTCCCATCCCGGCAGCTTCTCCCGACCATTGACACTATCTTGATATGAGTGCCAAGCCTTCGGAAGACCAAGGAGAGCTAGGTCGACCATGTCCTTGTCTTCGACAGTCACCCCCACACTTCCCAGCTCATCTCTGCACTGAGTGAACTTCGTGAGGTATTTGGCGATACTGTCGCCTTTCTCCATCTTGATGTTCCCGAGCTTATCTTTGAGCGCCAGCTTCCTTTGGTCACTCTTACTCTGGAATAGATCCGTCAAAGCTTTCCACATTAAATATGGAGTAGCCTTTCCATGCAGGCTGGATACAATATGATCCTTGACGCCCTCCAACAAGATCCTTCGACACTTCGCCATCTTCTTTTTCCATGCTTCGACTTCAGCAGGATTAGTGGGCTTTTGGACATCCGTATCTACGAACTCCTTCAGACCATTATCTTCTAATACTGCCTCCATGCGATCCTTCCATGCAACATAATTCGAACTGCCTTCGAGAGCATATTCGAATCGCAAACCATTGAAAGACATTTTCAACACTGGCACTAAGAAAACAAAACTGCTGCAAAATTTCGAATTCCACCTCAAAGCTCAGCCGCTCTAGATCTGTGAGAACAAATTATTTCTAGCACAGAGATCGACTGCAAGGGGCTTTTACTAGACCTTTCACTTTCCGAAGAAAGATGAATCGAGAGGCTACCTGGCCCGCATGCAGACTCTGTCTACCGAAATAAGTTTGTAATCACTGTGATGATCAATCTTTGCTTCAATAGCTCCGATACCATGTAGAAATTTGCTGAATAATGATTAATTATCTACCGAGACTATCCTGATCACATACAATTCGAATTTATATGCAACACATAATCTCTTCCACTCAGATCATCAAACATGCGGAAATAAAATCAAGCGATAACACATCAAATCATCATACACATTAACACAGTATGTATGGGGAAAGCTTATAGCTGAAACCCCGCAGCTATTGTGTATATTATAATGGAGAAATCAAGTAACAAACTCAGTACAATACTCCTCACAAGTACTCAGTACTTTCTCATACAGTTACCCACAATCTAGCTCAGTTTTGAACAGGTTACTGGTTCAAAACTCACCGCCAATTGCCTTTGCCTCTATTGCGCAATCCAGGCCTATCTATATAGAGATCCAAGGTTCAAATATCCTTGGCTTGACTGCGCAATTGTCATGGACAAATCCTCCAAGTGTGGTGCAAATCTCATGCACAACTGATGTCGCCACTGATAGCTAACTCCACCCTTTCATCTACCTCTTTCATTGGTCTCCACTGAAATGATCATGCACTGTAGTGAACTGATGTGTTCTTGAGTTGAATAATGAGTTAATAATTAATGAATTAAATAATATTTAATTCACTCCACTCATAACTAATTGATTAGCTAGTTAAACTAATCTCAACCAGTTCAACTAAAATAAACAGAACACAACTCCACTAGCTGTCTCATTAACTCCACCAAACTTCTGCCACTGAAGTCAACCATGCATGATGCCATCAAACCCTAGGAATAGCGTAATCTTCTCCGTCGATGCAAGAGCTACTCTGCTGCCCGAACCGGCGTTCCAAGAGAGAGTAAACTGAAGTTTATAGTCCAAATATTATTAAGGGTAAATAATATTTGACTTCCCTATTTTTAGGAGAGGCAGTCTAAAAATAGACTTCGACCTCTTCAATCTATAGGTCACAAAAATAGAGTCCCATCTATTTTTACCAACATGACCAATGCTCCAAGAATCTCATACTGGAATCCCCGAACCATGCTCCATATGTCTAAAAATAGAATTTGCGCCAGAATTTGCCTGCGGGCCCACTTAGTGAAGGCGACTTCATTTCACTAAGCTCCATCATCTTGCTGCATTTTCAACAGTTTCAAGAGCCATGTGGTTCCAAATCCAGTGAGATCAACATGCATTTATGTTTGATCAATAATATTTTTGTTACAAACCTTTACTTTCTCAATCTTAAATTTTCAATTACCCTTGTCATACTTTTCATTTTTCAATGTGATAGAACAGCCACCAAAAGTAGTAAAATCTTCATAAATTTGTTGCATTGTTTTCATAGGACTTATGGATTTGGATGATTCGGTTGTTTATACTATTTCTGGAGTGATCTCTAATCAAGCTCCTTGTCATTTACGCTACCTGATAGCCCACTGCAAACCAGTTTTGCTTTTGCGGTATATTTTCTCTTTTTTTAGTTAACGATGAAATTGCATCATTATCATTTGTGGAAGGTACAGATTTCTCTACAGAAGTACCAATACTCGACTCTTCAGCAATTTCCTCAGCATTTATGACTAGTCCTTGATTTTTTATTGATGCATTTTGACTTTCCTCGCGGCCTTGCTCTCTAACTTGTGGAAACAAGTTCCCCGTACACAATAGTTTCCAAGTGTGCACTAAATAGACCCTCCTTATCAAAGGATTTAATGGCTTCATATTCACTTAAGTTGAAAGGATACAAATTCTATGTGAGCTTTGCAACATGAGCCGCATTCTTCACTGTGATTTCTCCAACACTAAACAGAAAAGAAATCAATTGTATTATCTTTTTTTCTTTCAAATATAATCAACCAATCACAGTATTGCCTACATACTTCAGCAACAAAATACCTATCTATAAAAAAATAAAAATAAATAAATAAAAACAAAAATAAAAATAAAAAAATTAAATTTTAAAAAAAATTTTAAAAAATTAAAATTAAAATTTAAAAAAAAAATTATAAATTAAAAAAAAATTAAAATTAAAATTAAATTAAATTAAAATTAATAATTAATAATTAATTAATATATCTATATATATATATATATAATATAAAAAAAATAAAAAAAATTGGCAACAACGACGACTTACCTTGAAATCCATAAATTTGAATTAGTGTATTCCTTTCTCTTTCTTCATGCATACCTTTTCCATAGGAAAAATTTCACTTCCACAGATATTCGATGAGGCTCTTGTCCAGTTATCATGCAAATTACTTGCTTTAAAAATACATCTTGAATTAGACAAAAGTTTAAAAAATTATTATGTTTCCATTGTATAGGATACAAGAACTACATTGATTTTTTATTCAAATAGAATTTAGGATTATATGTTAAGGTGCGAAAGACATGGTTGTAAATGAAAGTTTCAGTAGATACATCATCATGAAGAACCTATTGGTCATGTATATATTGACTAACTAAAAAACTAATCCATTAGAAATGATATCAACCCAGTAAAATATGCAATATTTTTTGTATGTGTGATAAATCATATAGAGGATGAATTTTGTAACATTTTTTTATGGTTTATCGGCCCATCATGCGTACACAGAGCTAACAAAAGTCCCAAAATGGTTTTTCAAGAAAAGAGATATATATAACATAAATATCGGAAGGAACCTGATAGTTTGGTGAAATGAAATCTCTAACAATGTTATCTTGCATGCCTCTGACTTCGGAAAACTATTTTCTTCCCCCAATTTTAAGCTCATATTAGGTTCCAATAGCTTGAATATCCATCTAAATGCCTTCAGATCCAGGGGAATATTTTTTTCTAGTAGCACAATTGCTCTTGTTCTTGAATCAAAAAAAAATCACACAAATGAACAACTTCCCTGAAATCAAAGACTTTTGGCATAGATGCAGCATTCGCTAATTCATTAGTCCAATTATTATTATTGTTCTTCTCTTCCATCGGTAGATTGACATAACTCTCATATGTAATCGATTAGTGAAATTTTTCATCGATACGAGCAAGTGAGTTAATCGTATCAGTTGAAATATCTTCTCAGCTTCCTCTATTATCCATGTTTTTTTTGTACATGAAAACACTTTCTCAATCAATAATGTTCTCAATTTCGGTTAGCTACATAATTTTTCTCTTTTGTATATAATCACCAGTTATTACTACTGCAAACGTAAAATCATTTGTTACTACTGCAATTGTAAAATCAGTTGTTACTATTGCAAGTGTGAAATCTATTATATAGGACATTTCTCAATAAATATCAATTGATGATACCAAAGCCAATGTTTACGGAAAGTACTGGATATAAATATTGAATTCCAAAACCATCTCATCCATTTATTATGCATCTTGGTTATGCGTTAGTATGAATTCTTTATGATGATGTCGATTAGCTTATATGTTTTCGATAATAACACTTGTTGCAAAATACATGCTCAATTATCCCTACTACGAAGCAATTTAATCCCTTGGTTGGTCCCCACTACTATGTAGTTGTCAAATTTTATTTATGAATAACCTGACACATATTTGAAAATTTTCAAAGATGCATGCAACTTTGTCCAGTCATTGAAAATTTCTCTGCTCTCTTATATGTTAACAATATCTGGTTTCTATTTGCAAACACGTAATCTATTATAGATTTTCTCAAGGAAATTCACCCCTAAATAAAATTTAGTTCAAAAATTAATCACATTTAAAAAGAGTTCATTAATGTACAGAAAAGAGTGTCACATTAGATGGAAGTATGCAAATAAAATGTGTGAAGCAATAAGTATGTACGGGGAAGGAACATGCAATGAATACAGCAACACTTTCGCACATTTGAAAATTCTACACATCACTTTTGCATCTTTCGTATCTTCTGCACTAACGCAACCAGAAATCGGCTTAAGTTATGACAATACAATTAAAAAATATGAGTTATCAAACAAACAAAAAACAAATGCCTAAAGGTTTAAGAATACTCATAACTCGAAAGTGTATATGATTCCTGCAATCTACAACCCTTATCGCCTTGTAACAGTTAAAATTATTTACTTATCCATTTTTTACTTTGCATGGGAATGAACAAACAAATGTGACATTTCAGCTTATACGAAATAGCTAAAATTTACAAAAATCTTGTATTGCATTTATAATTGCTAGTGAACTTTATTGTTTTAAAACAAAATGCATAGCTTATGCAATATTAGAATCACGCAAAGTGTAGCAAAGCATTAACTGCATCATAATCACTCCAGTATGAATGTGAAATATGAACATGACATTTTTGAATTGAAAAATGTGCCTAAATGTGATCAATAATTGTATAATTCTCAAAAATAAAATTTCTCCTTACTTCTTGTGATTGTTCAGATTGCAAGTACTCTAATAATTGTTTACTTTGTTTAATATTTGAATTGATGTCAATATTTTAAATCTCCAATAAGTATAAAAATGTAATCATGAGGCATGAATTGTGCCCTTTCTATTGCTATCGCTTCATTGAATGTTGAAACAGATACAAGTGGTGCAACATATACATTTATTATTCATATTCAGAATTGGAAGTATACTTCCGACAAAACAAGTTTGATTGTGTTATTGTAAAAAAATTTATTGATTTTATTCCTTTTTTTTCGTATGTAAGTAATTACTCCATGAAGACAATTTGATATGTTGGAATTGAATTTGTGAAATTGTGTATTTGATGGCGGAAAATTTAGATATGTTTCCTGGATACAATGAATCATAGCATTCATTAGACCTTCATCACGCACTATGTCATTTACATGAGCATGTATAATTCGTGTATTCAAAGTTTCAATTGTTAAAGTATTTGCATTTTCTATTGGCTTGTCTATGTATCTTGAGTTCCATGACGCTTTAGTTCTTAAGTATTTTGTTTCTTCTAATATTTTCTGATTCACACAGGTTATTTGTGTTATTTTATGAAGAAGATATAATGATTCCATGTTTCTAACATGTGAAAATGTTGTGTAAACTAGTCCATGTGTCAATATACTACTCGAATCAAATGCAACTCCATTCAATGTTAAACCTTGTGATCGACGAATTATTCTAACACAAGCTATTTGTATCGGAAATTGTTTCCGCCCTATAGTTTTAAATATCTTGCTATGAAATGTCAATGGTTTTGGAATAAATAATGTTGAAGTCCAATTCGTTAAAAAAAAATCTTCATATAGTTCATGATACTTGTTTCTTTGTAGTTTACCAATTTCTGGCTTTACAAATCTATCCATAATAGATCAACATTTTTTTTTGTATATTTTTTGCATATTCCATATGTGCCATTAAAAATCCATCCTTTGTATTATATTTTTCTACATATATCTCAACTAGATAATTTTATTTAATAAGGATTCTTGATGGTAAACTCATTTTTTTCTCATATGCTACATATCTTATTTCCTTACTGTGACATTCGTCAATCACATCAAGAACTATTAGCTCTTCCTTTACATGTGACAACATTTTTTCGTTATGATTTTGCACATCCTTGTTCCTATAAAATAGGTATGGATAAAAATGGATCTAGTGGAGCAGGTTTATAACACTTATATTTTATATATTTTATATCTTCATTAGATTCTTGATTCACTCACATTCTAGTCCAAGGGATCAGAAATATGCTCAAAAATAAAAGTGCTCAAAATGTCCCAAAATTAGCGCCAAATCATAGATCTCATTCTTATGATTCCAATTATGCTTGAATCGCCTCAATCTAACATCGTATGAGGAAGTTATTGCATTCTGAATTTTTTGGTAAACAACTAAAAAGTCAACTTGCAAGTTTTACTGGCCAGATCGTACGATGACATGATGTTGATGTCAGTAGGTTGACTGGGACGTACGGTTGTCAGATGGGCCAATCTCGTGAGGACACTTGGTGCATAGTTATTGGTTTGATAGGATTGTGGTTGGGTCAATCATAGGCCACCACATGGCCCAATCAACGGCTGACACGTGACCCTATAGAAAGGCACCACATGGCACTGATTCATTGGCCAAAATTTTGTTATGGTGACCAAACAACCCCACAGGATTCGACTCCGCGACCTCCTGGTATTTATTCCGCTACATTACCGTTAAGCAACACGTTATTTCTTGTTATGATTAGCGGGCGAGTTTTATTTAAAGTGTTGTGTTAGTGTCATTGGGGAGAGGGTCAGGCTAGTGGGTTTGCCTGATCGGCCCAGCCCCAAGTCTTATGGCCTCACTGTGTCCATGGGTAAGGCAGAAGGGGCAGGGCGTGTGGCCCTAGCCCTTGGTTTTATTATATATCGTGATCATCGGTGGAAATTTTGAGAATAGTGGGCGCGTGGCACCCTGCTTGCGCCTAGCCCGTGGTTCCATAACCATAACGTGACCTGGAGTGGGTCGGTGGGGTGCTTGGCCGATGGCCTGCACCCCACGGTTATATTGTTTCCATGTGACCATAGGTACAGAAATAGGGGCACAGGGGTCGGTTAACCATCCAACAAATTACACCCGACATGGCAGGTTTCGTGGACGAACCTGCCACCTACAGTTGCAAAATTGTCGCCTTGCATATCTGCCAAAGAGAAATTTTGTTGCCAGTTTTGACAGAGGGACGAATTTGCATAACAGTTAGTAGAGAAATGAAGGAGGCCTAACTTGGCCATTTTTTAGCCTTTTTTATCCCAAGAAGAGCCTACATAGGGGTTTTTGGGTGTTGTAGACACAATGGAAGTGTTATTTTTGCAATTTTAGTATTATATGTTTATGTAATTTCATATTTGAGCATATACTTAAAAGGGCCACCATTGGAAGCTGGACCCGGAGATGTAACCCAGGAGGAGTGAAACCCGTCATCAAATTTTTATTTTTTTATGTTGCTTATTGTCTATTTTTTTACTGTTAAAATATACCAAATTTAACTTAGTTTGTTTTCTTTTGCAATATCGATCCATTGCCTATAAAACATAAAATAGCTTGTAAAACTTTACATGAAACCCTCAATTTTAATTTCAGATCAGCTTGGTATCAGAGCATGGTTTTTCTAAAGGTTTGACAGTTTTTGCAAGTGTTTTTCTTCAATTATTACAAGGTATAAATTGAAAAGAGGAGAAGGAATGCTTGAAGGACCAAACCCTCAAAGTGGTTCAAAGAGGTCACAAACTCCACCAGTTATGGCACATGAAGAAGGACAAGAGTTGATGTCTAAGGATGAGCTTTTAGAAAATCTTTCTATTATATGTCTAAGATGGTGAAAGTGTTGTACAATGACAGGAAAACAAGGTTGCAAGGATATGTATAAAATCTAACAACAAGATTCAATATGATCTTGTTATGTACTGAAACAAGGATTGAATCCTTCTACAATTTGCGGAAACAAAACACGATTTCACAATCACATAACAAGTAAGAGAAAGAGGCAATCAATAGTACAACACAAGATGTATCTGGGGAAAGAACACCTGCTAAAACCCCGCTATTTGTATATTGTATAAAGTCAATATCATGAAACAATACAATTCTTTCTCTCTCGGAGAAATTCTTACACTCTGCCAATAGTCTCACTTTGATCTAGGAAAAATCAACCAATTACTTAGCCAATTATCGGCCTCTTCTCACCTTGCCTTTCTCACGCATTCCTGGAGGAATTTTCACCCTATTAAATAGTAAATTCCTTCTAATTGATTGCGCAATGCATCCTTGGCCTCCACATGACTCTATAACTGACCCGTACAATTTTCTAATTATAAAACTGATAGTTATCATCACTTTAACCTTAGTTTAGCTGGGCCTTCCTTAGAACTGAAATGCAACAAATATTTATAGTGAATTATCAGTAAACTGATTGATCACTACATGTGAATTAAATCAGATTTAATTCACTGGACCATTACTAGCTCATCACTTAGTTAGAACTAATTAAACTAATTTTAACTCAATTTCTTGAGTTAACTAATTACAAATCACAAATAACTGTAGCTTGACCCTTTAAATAATGGGAGAACTCTACATGCCTACTCTTTGACCCTCAACTCAAATTTCCTAAGCTAACTCATTCATTCTAACTTATTTAACTAATACAAGTTGTCATGAGATGAAATTACAATTTCTTTTCCAATTTGATTAAGGGAAAATTAAATCAGAAGCCCCCTTAGGGTTTCATTTCAACACTCCCTCTCAACAATAATGGGATTATTTGCTACCACAATCCTTTCTCTGTTGAATTTTAATTTGCTTCTTTCCAACGCCTTCTTCAAGATGTCTGCATCAAGCTCCTCTGTGGGTACTCTAATGACATAATCCACCTCTAAACACAATCTCTGAGATGGTGATACTAGATATCAATATGCTTGGACCTATCATGGAATATTGGATTAACTAAGAGTTTATTGCAACTATGGCTATCACAATGTATCACCTTCAGATCCATATGTTTACCAAACAAACCAAAAAGTATCTTCCTCATCCAGATGGCCTCATGTGTTTCCTGACTAGTCGCCATGAACTCTTCCTCTGCTGAACTGAGTGCAACCAATATTTATTTCCTTTTGTACCAAGAACTTGTTGCTAATCATATGTTGAAGATGCATCCTGAATTTCTTTTCCAGTTAGATGGACTCACTTCCCAATCTACATCGGTGAAGCCTTGAAGCTTCACTCCCTCTGTCTGTTTGTACCATAATCCATACTTCGTTGTGCCCCTGAGATATCTCAACACATGCTTCCCTGCCTTCCAAGAGATCTTGGTCGGCTTTACCATATCTTGGCTTAGTTGGTTAATTGCATAACATATGGTGAGTCGTGTGTTCACCAAATACAGGAGTGAACCGACAAGATTCCTGTAAACAATAGCATCCACTACTTCGCCCAAAGTAGCATCCTCCTTCCTCTAGTTTCCTGCAAGAGGATTTTCCATGGGTTTGTTTCCCTCTATATGGATCTTTCTCAGAATATCCTTGGCATACTTTCCCTAAGATACAAATATCTCCCCATCTCTTTTCCATATTTCCAATCCAAGGAAATAGTGAAAGAGCCCCATGTCCTTCATCTCAAATTATCTTGCAATATCATCTTTACAAGAATTTATGAGCTTACCATCACCTGTCAGTATCAAATCATTGACATAAATTACAATAATAAAATTCTTACCATCAACCAGAATATGATATAGGTTCACATCTGCTTCACTCTTGGTGAAGCCCAACCAGGTGAAATAGTTGTAAATCTTGGTGTACCAAGCATGGGGTGCTTACTTCAGCCCATACAGTGCTCTCTTGAGTCTGCACACATGTGACTCCCTGTCTAAGGTCTCAAAACCTTCTTGTTGCTCAATGTACACTTATTCCTCAATAAATCCATTGAGAAAATTTGTCTTTACATCCATATGATGTATTTGTCATCCCATCTGCGCTAAGAGTGCAAGGATGGATCTAATATATGAGTACCTTGTGACTAGTGAAAAAGTATCAACATAGTCAATCCCCTCCACCTATGAGAACCCTCTGGCCACAAATCTAGCCTTGTGCTTCTCCACACTCCCATATGATGCTTGTTTCACCTTGTAGACCCACCTGGATCCTACAATTGGCTTCCCCACTAGTCTTGGGACAGCTTCCCATGCACTGTTTCTAATTATGCAGTCATACTCCTCAACCATGGCATCAACCCACACTGGTTGTTGCATTTTTTCCATGAAATAGGATGGTTCTATCTCAATACTTTCTCTAATAAGATCCATGTATCCAACGTACCGCTCTGGGGACCTTCTCTGCCTTCATTGTGATATGGATGCTCCCATATTCTCTCTCACATCCTGCAATTTAATCTATCAACATCTCTGGTGTGCTTCCTTCCATATCTGGTAGATGTCCCTGCATGAGTGGTTTCTACCACTCTTTAATCCTTTTCTTGTGGTTTCCCAAATCTTTGGGTTCATCCTTTGGAGCCAAGATCTCCTCAATTGCATGCAGCTCGAGCTCCCTATCAAGGGAAAATCGCATGGCTTTGTCTTCATAAAATTTCACATCTATTATGACCACTGTCATCCTGTGTGCTGGAAAGTACACCAGATAATTGTGAGGTGTTTCAGTGTACCCCACAAATATCCCCAACTATGTTATTGGCTCTAGCTTCTTCCTGGCATCTTTGATCACATGGAAATAAACAAATGAACCAAAAAAATTAAAATACGACACATTCGGCCTCTTACCTGAAAAATCCTCCTCCGGTGTACTCATCCCAAGTATCCAATGAGGACTTATGTTCTGTACAAATACTGTTGTATTGCATGCTTCCACCCATAGATGCAATGGTAGGCCCTGATCATTCAACATAGCTCGTGTTGCTCCCACAATTGTTATGTTCTTCCTTTCTGCAGCCCCATTCTATTTTGGATTATGAGGTGCAATAAATTCTCTTTTAATTTCTTATGAGGCACAGAAGTTCTTGAGTTCGTTAGAGATTTATTCTCCACCATTGTCGCTCCTTAGAGCCTTCACCTTCTTCCATGTATCTTTCTGGACAAGTGCCTTGAACTCACAAAAGTTGGAGAACGTCTAATCTTTCTTCTGCATGAATAAAATCCAACACTTTCTTGAAAAATCATCAACAAAAATCACATAATACCTCTGCTTTGTTGTGGAAGCTATCGAGAATGGTCCACACACGTCTAGTGAACACCCTCAAGGATCGCATTGGCTCCGCTTTCCTTATCGTGAAAGGTGGATTTGGTATACTTCCCCATTGTACACCCTTTGCATGTATATCTTTTTGCAAGTGCACCCTTAGGAATTCATGTAGAAATATGTTGCATGATCCTCAAAGCGTTTTGGGGTAGATGGCCCAACCTCCTATGCCATAACTCACTGATGTCTCGACTTTCCACCTTCTCTAATTTCATGCTCAAGGAAACAAAGTCTTATACATCCAATTTGTAGAGATTCTTTACATGAACCCCAATATTTTTCACCTATATCGTGGCTTTGTGACGAAGGAACGTCTTTCCTTCACTGAAGATCACGTCATAGCCACGATATTCCAACGTAGCAACAAAAACCAAATTCTTCTTTAAACTAAGAACATACATGACATCTTTTAATGTAAGTGGATTACTTGAATCCCTCTGAAAGGTAACTGTACCTACACCAGTAACACTATACCTCCCGTCATCAGCCATCTCGATGTGCATCTGGAGATTCTTCTCCTCCAAGATACTGAATAATTCTTTGTTGCCGGTCATATGGAATGAAGCTCCAATATCCAAGTACCACACATAACCCATCACTGGTGACACCATGCATGCGATGAGGGTGAATTCCAACTCGAACTATGAAGCCAATGTTTCACCTACTACTCGTCCTGAGGCCTTCTTATTGTTTGCTTCTTGCTTGCCTTGTCGGTCTCAGATTTAGAATGGGACACCTTCCATTTTCCTTTCTTTGCCTTGTCGGTCTCGGATTTGGAACGGGATGCCTTCCAATTTCCTTTCTTTTCCTTTTCATCCAAGGCACAGTTCTCCTCATCATCAGTCTTTGATGAGGATCCATCTCTGGTGCTCCGCCGAATTTCTTCTTGTTTCGGATCGGACCATAGTCGCTCCCAATCTGGTAGCTTCTCCCTCCCATTAAGAGAGTCCTAGTAGCTATGCCAACTCTTGGGAAGTCCTAGAAGAGCTAGGCTCACCCAATCATCTGAGGCAACATTTATCCCAACACTTCCAAGATCATCTCGACACTGAGTAAACTTCGTCAAGTATTTTTGAATCGTGTCACCCTTCTCCATTTTGATCTTTCTGAGCTTGTCCTTCAATGCCATCTTCCTATGTTCATTGCTATTCTGATACATATATGTCAAGGATTTCCACATTTCATATGGAGTCGCCTTCTTATGGAGACTCGAGATAATATGATCTCAAACTCCCTCTAACAATATATTCCTCGCATTTTCTACATTCTTCTTCCATGCATCAAGAAGTTGAGCATCTGCTACTGCGGGCTGTAGGACATCAGTATCTATGAAAGCCTTCAGTCTGATTTCCTCGAGCACTGCCCCCATATTTTCCTTCCATGTAATATAATCGAATTTCCCTCGAGTGCATATTCGAGTCTCAAGCCATTGAAAGACATCTTGATCTATTTTTGGATCCTGAAGAATAAATCTGCAAATTTGAACTTGATCAAAACAAACTTTGTTCTTATCTTCTTATTGTGATTCATGGTGCTCTTATACCATGTAGAAAATATAACAACAAGATTAAATCTGATCTTGTAATGTACTAAAATAAGATATTGAATCCTTCTAAAATTTGTGGAAACAAAACAAGATCACAGAATCACATAACAAGTAAAAGAAAGATAAAATCAATCACACAACACAAGATGTATCTGGGGAAAGCACACTACCTAAAACCCCACTATATGTATATTGTATAAATTCAAGATCATGAAACAATACAATGCTTTCTCTCTCGGAGACATTACTGCACTTTGCCAACTGTCTCACTCTGATCTAGGAAAAATCAGCCAATTACTTAGCCAATTCTCAGCCTTTGTTCAGGCTAACATTCTCACGCGTTCCTGGAGGAATTGTCAACCTATTAAATAGGAAATTCCTTTTAATTGATTGCGCAATGTATCCTTGGCCTCTGCATGACTATATAACTGACATGTACAATTTTCTAATTATACAACTGATGGTTATCATCCCTTTAACCTCAGTCTTGACTAGGCCTTCCTTAGAACTGACATGCAACAACTATTTATAGTGAATTATCAGTTAACTGATTGATCACTACTTGTGAATTAAATCAGCTTTAATTCACTAGACCTCTCACTAGCTCATCACTCAATTAGAACTAGTTAAACTAATTTTAACTCAATTTATTTAGTTAACTAATTACAACTCACAAATGACTATAACTGGACCCCCTTAAATCATAGGAAAACTTTACATGCCTACTCTCTGACCCTCAACTTGAATTTCCTAAGCTAACTCGGCCTTTTCGACTAAGTTAACTAATACAAGTTGTCATGAGATGAAATTAAAATTTCTCTTCCAATTTAATTAACGGAAAATTAAATCAGAAGCCCCCTTGGGGTGTCATTTCTTGGTGCCATTTCAACACTCCTTCTCAACAAGGAAGGGGTTATCTGCAACCCCGATCATGCCTCTGTGGAATTAGAATTTGCTTCTTTCCAGCTCCTTCGTCAAGATGTCTGCAACATTCTCCTTCGTGTGAATGTACTCTAATGACATAATCTACCTCTGAACACAATGTCTGAGATGGTGATATTGGATATCAATATGCTTGGACCTTCCATGGAATACTAGATTAACCGAGAGTTTGATGCAACTATCGTTATCACAATGTATCACTGTTGGATCCATCTACTGACCAAACAAACCAACAAGTATCTTCCTTAGCCATATGGCCTCGTATGTTGCCTGACTGGTCGCCATGTATTCTGCTTCTGAATGAAAAAATGGGATTACACCAAAAATGAGAAATACATGGAAAAATGTGATGACAATCACATTTTTTATGTATTTCTAATTTTTTGTGTAGTAAGATCTATCAAAATTATTTAACATGGGTAATCCTTGGATGAAAAATTAAATTCCGCATACAACAAGAGCTCTCGCTTAAAATTTCAGTAAAACCGTAGGGAGATAAGTTGAAAATTTAATTTTCATTTTTTTATTTTTTTATCACTTTACCCTTTTACTCCAAAAATGGTGAATCATCCCCCATGGTTGACATCATCATCTTCAATTATATTAGTTCTCATAAAGTTGATTTTAGTTGTACATTTTTGTTTTTAGGCCCATTTTTAACATCAAAATTTATCTAATGCATAGGCACCAGCACTTCAATTCCCTATGTTTTCACACTCATAAATAATGTTCTCCAGTCTTCTGATTCTCTAAGACCATGCAACTTTGATTTGCTTCATCTGATTAGCATTCGTTCATTCCTGCATTTTTTTTTCTCTAGATCAGTCTAAAGCAAATAAATCCTCTAGCTAGAAACACGTAAGTCCTTGTTTACGAAATACCTCTCATTTGAGATCATGGTCAATGCACTCAATGATTTATTTATTTCTTTATACTAAATGCTAAAAATCGAAAGTTTCTTACCATGCATGTTCAATAATTTACAATTTTTCATATATTACTGATAATATATGGTTTTACCGCAATGAGGATAAACGTTTTAATTGTGTGCAGTGCAGGGGGAAGTCAACATTTTCATTGTGTGAAATACGAAAGTGGAATCGAAACTTTTATTGTATGAATTTCTTCTCTACCTTCCCTTATCTCCACACATAGCTCTTGTTTGCACCTCAACAATTCCCACATGTGGCCGCTCAACAATGTGTCTTAGAATTATAACGGAATATCAATATTTTTTGATGCAATGTACGAAATGAAGAGGTGTGGATTCTTACATTGTACTAAATATAGTTAATAGTTATGCGTTAAAAGGAGATTTTATTTAATATTAGATACTAAGTTTTTGTTTAAAGTTAAAACAACTATTCGTATTATGTTCAAATATTTGGGGTTTTTGATATCTTGAGATAATGTATATGGAGGTAAAAAATATCCCGAAAGAGATTTTTTTGTTCCTTGAATTAGGCAACTCTCTTTAATCCATTGGTTTTTTATTTACATATTGTGTGATCTATGTAGCATTTCATAATAAGTATTTGAAAACCTTGAACATAGTTTTAGGAACCGCAAATTGAATTGTTGAATCATCTCTATATCAAATAAAACATTTGTGAATTAAAGTTTTTGTTCACTGCTCGACATACTAAATTCGTCTTCTATGGAGTGCATTGAAGAAAAATTAATTTGATATAGTTTGTGTTTTTTAACAAATTCCACCACAGTTTCTCCGCACACCCTTTCTCCTTCCTCCGCATATCACAAAATTAGTCTCTATTTTCCATAGATACGAAACATTGTGAAACTTGCTTCAAAGTTGTGTTATATCCCCGTCTCCTTATCCAGAGTCCCTTATTTTCGCACACATTCATGGCCCCATGCATCTATTCTCCCGCACAGAGAAACTTATTACAAACAAAAAATAAATAAATAAATTCAGAAGAAGTTAAATAAGGAAATAAAAGTTTAAAACGAAATAAGAGAAAAATGCACTAGCAATACATGTTAGTGTCAGTATCAAAGCACTTATTGATGAAATGCCACACCCTCTCCCCTCACTTACATTAAGGACTTTCCCATTGTATTTAACAAATTCCACCGCACACAGTTTCTCCACACACCCTTTCTCCTACATATTGTTTTTCCTTCCTCCGCATATCACAAAATTAGTCTTTATTGTCCAAACATACGAAACATTGTGAAACTTGCTTTACAGTTGTGCTATATCTTTGTCTCCTTCTCTGCACTCTCTTATCTCCGCACATATCCCTTCACCCGCACATCTTTCACTTCGCACACATTCCCAACTCCATGCATATGTTCTCTCGCACAACAAAACCTAAAAAAAAATAAGATGAAATAAAAGAAGTTTAAAACGTAATAAGAGCTCAACGCACTAGAAATACATGTCATAGTGTCAATAATTGTGTCAGTGTCAGAGTAGTTATTGATGAAATGCATCACTCCCCTCTCCCCTACCCACCTCTCGCCCCCCTCCCTAACCCCCATTTACGTAAAGGACCTGCTGATAACACTATGTTATGTCAATGTCAGAGCACTCACTGACGGAATGGCCACTCAAACAAATATTTTTTATTTATTTTAAAAAGATTTGTTATCCATTGACAACTACTAAAAATAATTCGCCTTACACGAGGGGAATTATGCCCTATCACAGCACGCTCAGCCAATCGAAAATTAGAAATAAAATTTCCAAAAATTAGGAACGTATTTTTGAATTTATGGGAAAAACAAATATTCAACATTTTATCAAAACTTTGGTTAAAATTGCAAAAACACAGCAAAATAAGACAAAGTCAACACGGAACATGGATGCAGATCTCCTTTTAAGGAGGGTGTACAGCAGGCTCTGGGAGTCTCGGCCATAAAAGAAATTGAAGGGGACTTGATCCGCTCATCAGATCAGCGGCCCTTTGCTGAATAACTTTTTTGCTATCATTGTTCAAAGGTCGAGTCATAGATCTATCAGTGTATGTTGTTTCTGTCCACGATTTTCTTTTCAGTTTTAGCTATTGACCTGGTTCTGAAATCCTTTTTTAATTTTTCCTATTATGTTGTATAGATTGTTTCAAATACATTCACAAACTTTATATATGATACACATTTTTCCCGAGTTGTTTTCCTCTGCTGAAGGAGGCCCAGTTCGGTTACTACTTATTTCAATTTTTATTGGACATACAAAATCAAAAGACATACTGGCTCTTCTCGTTTTTTCCTGTGTGGTTTGTTTTCTTTTTGTAGAGGAAGCTCGGGTCAATCAAGGTGGGCGGTTTTCTTTTTTGGTAAACTATGCAAGGTGGGGTGGAAAGAATAAATTGTCTAAAATTTTTCTCCACAACACGGCAACTCTATAACTCTTTCCCTTTGTATAAAGAGGACAAGAACATAGAGTTTTTTGAATGCCAGTAGGCATATACTTTGTAACTTTTTATACTCTCGATAGAAAGTTTGATTTTTTCTCTGGAAAAAAAAAAATGCAGAGTCACACTTTGACTGTGAGGCAAATGCTCTGCCAATGCAGGGACTAATAATATGAAAATAATGAAGAAAGTTGGATATAGCACCAAAATGCACTATGCTAGAGTATTGTCATTTGAAAATTTTGCTTTTTATTAATGCAATGAGCAAAATTCATGTCATTTTGTTAAGCAGGGAAGATTATGTATCAAGAGTTAAAGCAAAAGTGTGAAATAGCACAAGTTAGATCCTTGTCATGTAGACAAGCTTTTATGAAGTTATCTTATGGAGCAAATGAGTCAACATTATTGTTGTTAAAGGACCTGCTCACATAACACTATAATGTCAATGTCAAAGCACTCACTAACGGCCACTCAAAACATTATTTTTTTTTTATTTTAAAATGATTTGATAGGCATTGACAACCACTGAAAATAAATCGCCTTCCACCAAGGCAATTATGTCCCATCACAACTCGCTCTATCAATTGAAAATTAGAAATAAGAGTTCCAATGAATAGGAAAAAAAAAAATCATTTATGGGAAAAAAGAAATATTCAACATTTTCTCAAAACTTTGGTTAAAAATGAAAAACACGGCAAAATAGTTCTGAGTCAACATGCTTTGACCAAAATGCACCACACTAGAATATTGTCATCTCAAGTTGAATTATACTAATAATTTTTTTGGGTTCAAATGAAGGATGTAACATATCTACTCAAACCTTTATATTTACACATGGTAAATAAATATTAAATTACTGTCTTTTTAACTTTTTTTTATCAAGAATGGGTTGAAAAAACAAATTCTTGAATCGGTTGAAAACGAAACGCAAATGAGAGGAGCCATATTGTATGATTATAAAGGTTCTGCGTGCATGGATGGCTGCTCAGGACTTACAGAATCGAACAACCTGCTTGTACCATCTTTCGGCATATTTTTGTGCTTGTGCTTGCAATTTGTGTGTAAGTGGGGACTAGGGAGTGAAACCCTTTACAATTGGTGAAGAGATTGTTGCTTTGTCTTCGTAATCACGGGACAAATTTGTTTCAAGTTCTACTTTGCAAGCCATCGATAATATTTCCTCCACATCTACTTTTGCCATGGTGGTGGTCGTTCTCACGTTGAACACACCGCTCCCATTTTCTTACGTTGAACACACCGCTCCCATTTTCTTATTCCGCTGACTATATTCTCTTCCACCTACGTGCTATTTTTCTTCAGCATGGCTGCCATGGTGGTGGTTGTTCTCACGTTGAACACACATGAGAGACACTCTGCCATGGTGGTGGTCGTTCTCGCCATTTTCTGCTTCGTATTGCCTCTCCTTTTTGCCATGAGCGAAGGGAAAACAATTCTTCGACTGAAACAACTTAAGAACTCTGGTAGTGTTTGATTTAATGATTTTTAAATGATTGTTAAATCTAGAGATTGGTCTTTCAAATGATAAATATCTCGAGTAGATATTTTGTTTATTTTGTATCCTTATCTAATTTATATGCAAGGGTTTTGCTTTCATTTAGCATGGATTAAGCGAGATATTTTGAAGTATTTACGCGTGAAGTTATAGTTTTCTTCAAAACATTATTATTTTTTTACTTTTGTAATATCTCTCATTACGATGATATTGTTTGTCTAGAAGGTTATGCATATAGAAACCTTATGCTAATTTTTCTTAGTAAATAATATATTTTTAGAAAGAAAATATATCTATTTGTAATAGTGAAAAATAAGCAATTTTATATATAATAATATTTCATATGCATCTTATCTAAGGATAGGATAAGCAATTTTATATATAACATTGCATATGCATCTTATATAAGAAAGGATAGGATGCTTGTTCTTTTTTTAAAAGTACTTTCAGACATGTGTGGGAAATTATAAGAAAGTACATTCTTTTCAAATGAATAGAGATTAAAGAGGGTAACTCTTGAAATATTTCATGTGTAGTGAAGAAGAAAAGTTTCTCCATTAATATTACTTGAAATAGTAACTATTTAATAAATCCATGGATAGTTTACCACGGTGAAGGTAAAGATTAATTAATTAATAAATCCATGAATAGTGTTGGTAAAGATTAATTATTTCATAAATTCATAGATAGAGTACCATGGTGTTGGTAAAGATTAGTTATTTAATAAATCCACAGTTATATTTCTTTAAAAGAAAAATAATTGTGTGATTACTTTTATGTTATCATGATTATGATGTTAGTTTGTTTTGGAATAAATAATATATATTCATACAATATTTGTATTAAATTTCATTGGAAAAAATATACATTTATATGTGGAAAATGATAGCATGTTTGTTATCTGACATTGGAAAAGATTTGAATTACATGTACAAAAAAACTACAAGTAAACAAAAAAAAAAAAAAAAAAAAAAAAACCATGTTTTGCATGCCTATTATGTTATATTTTCTCGGAGAGGAATCATGAGTTTGCATGCTCTATTATATTAAGTATTTTGTTGGGAAATTAAGTTTAGAACACTTTATGCATTGTATGCATAGGAACAACATTCATCATGTTAGCTTTAGCACCAAAAGCAATCGTTGAAGGGCTAGATTATTTTGCTAAAGTTTAAGTAACACAAATGCACATTATGTCATTTTCCATTGAAGGAATTCCTCGACAGTGGTAGTGAATTGTCTTGTACAAATGTGAGCGTGTGTGAGAAGTGTCATGTAAGAACTATTTCATGAATAGTTGATGGAACACTTAAATATTAATTATTTATTTATTAAGGGTTTAACTAATCATGCTATAAAAGCTTGTTGATGACCTTAAAAGAGGAAGCGATAGTGACAGATAAATGAGTAATGGTTCATGCAGATGGTGAGGTGCAAGATATGAAGATATGGTACGTTGTAGATATGTACATCCATGCCACCAAGATATGAAGATATAAAGACTAGAAGGTAAGATTTATAAAAATGGTTAAGAGATAATATCCCTTATAAGCCATTGAATTTTCCAAAGTATATTGATGTTCAATGATGTAATTGATTATGGTGTCAAGTTGGTGAACGTTCTATGTTATGATTAGGGAATATTTAATAGTGATTTGAACAATTACCCGTGGGTAACTTGTATAAAAAAAATTTAACTCCTAGCGTTTCCATGTGAAGTTTCCATGTGAAGTTATCGATGTATGTTACAAAGAAAAATATGGAGGGATATGTAAGTTTGTTCATGCACAATATGGAGGGGAATGTGAGATTTCAATGAGAGATTTAAATAAACTATTTAAGAGCTATGTTAACTAGACTCTTACAACATCTGATCTCATGAATCCACTAGAGTACATGGTAAATTACGTAAAAAAAAAATCCACTAGAGTACATGTGACGTTATGTGATTCCATGGATCTATGATCCCATCAAAATATTCTCAAATCAATGATAAATTGTCTAAAGAAATTCACATGTTAAGTTATGTAATCCCACCATGGATCAAATACTCTCGAGACAATAGTAAATTGTCTACAAGTAAAAAATACTTAAACTAGTCAAATTCAATTTTTTTCAAGAATTCTAAATTTAGTGGTTCAAAATCAAATGCAATTTTTTCAAAAATTCTAAATTATTGGTTGAGGATGATGATGTCAATATGATCATTTAATTCAACAAGTGTCTCAAAATCAAATGCATTTAGAATTCAATATGGTAAATTATCTAAAGAAATTCACATGTGAAGTTATGTGATTCCATGGATCTATCATCTCATAAAAATACTCTCGAATCAATGATAAATTGTCTAAAGAAATTCTCATGTTAAGTTATGTAATCATTTAAGTTATGTGATCTCACCATGGATCAAATACTCTCGAGTCAAAGGTAAATTGTCTACTAGTGAAAAAAAAATGCTTTAAATTCAATTTCTTCATAACCAAATTCATTTTTTTTCAAGAATTCTAAATTAGTGGTTCAAAATCAAATGCAATTTTTTCAAGAATTCTAAATTAGTGATTGACCATGATGATGTCAATATGATGTTTATAAGTAAAACAAACTCGGTTCTTTCTTCAAGATCAAATTAGTGATGTCAATATGCTGAAAACAATCAAAACAAGCTCCACTTTCTTCAAAATCAAATTAATTTTGCCACTCTCTTTCCTTGGATAAGAAAAATCCTTGAAATGAAAACACATGAAGATCCACACTCTTTCCTTTGATAAGAAAGGATCATGTTGTAAATTGTAATCTGAAAAATAGCATTGATTTTCATTATTCAATAATAAAATAATTTGTTTCTTCATTAAAAAAAAATAGGTTTAACAAAATAGAGGAATACAGGTTTAGATTTTAATTCTTCATTAAAATAAAATAATAATAAAATTAATGATATAGAGGAATACAGGTTTAGATAAGAGTAGTGTTTAAAACCATGAATACAGCAGGTTTAGATAAAAGTAGTGTTTAAAACCATTTTACATTCTATTAGCAAATAATAGTTATCTAAAAACATCTAAAATTGGTTGATGAAGCTAATTCTCTAAAAGTAACATAGATGCAAATAAATTCTACTCCTATGATAAAAATGTAACATTCTACTGTACTCTCATAGCTGACGGTGAAGTTACAAAATACATACATCTAACCAACCTAGTTAGCAATGAATGCACTATTTATCATTGCTGACAGTGAATGTTACAAAATGCTAATGGCAGAACACGTTACAATCTAAATTTATCATAGATGAAGGTGAATGTTACAAAATACATCCTACATTCTTGGCAATGAGAATAATATTTATCATAGCTGAGTGAATAGCATAATATATGAACAGTGAATGGCACAAAATATGAACATTGACAGTAAATGGCACAAAACATGAACAGAGCTGAGTGAATAGCATAAAATATGAACAGTGAATGGCACAAAATATGAACAGAACACTTTAGGAACATTTATAATGTAACATTTATCATTTATAATAGCTGACAGTGAATATACATTTAGCACTCCACATTTTTAGCGTTGAATGTAATATTGATCATATCTGACAGTAAATGGCATAAAATATGAACAGTGAATGGCACAAAATATGAACATTGGACAGTGAATGGCTCAAAATATGAACAGAACACGTTAGTAACATTTATCATTTATCATAGCTGACAGTTATATCATAGTTCATAGCTAACAGTTAATGGCACAAAATGAATCATAAAGAGACGATGAAAAGCATAGAAAAAGCCCACTAAATAGAAAAGCATAGAAATTACGATTGCAGACACGTAATTTAGCATTCCTCCACAGAATTTTATATATAATTATACTCCGTAAAATATTAGATATAAAACCCAAGAGTGCAGTCATCATTTGGTGAGAGATCGTTGAAACAAAAACGAAATAATCAGATAACCTAATATAATAGATGCATTCAATTGATTGCAGGCATGTAATTTTGCATTCCTCCAAAAAGACGTATAATAAAACCCAAAGAGTGCAATGAAACACAGTATCACAAAACGTAGTATAAATAGATGCATTCAAGTTCGAAACTCAATACATCCAGGCATGTATAATAGCACGAAATATCATAGTAGATATCAGAGAATAACAAAATGCACAAAACTACCCCACAAGTACTACAGAGATCAAACCAATGAGTATTGGTTACCAGTCCTCAAAACCAACCCATGTCCCAAATTAAAACAACATAAATGTATAGTAGCAGCAAACTTTTACTATAGAAATTAGTAATTAATCAGTACTCTTCGCCCTCATCCTCGTCGCCCTCGGCAGACTCAGCTCCGACCTCTTCGTAGTCCTTCTCCAGAGCAGCCAAGTCCTCACGGGCCTCAGAGAACTCTCCTTCCTCCATACCCTCACCCACATACCAGTGCACGAAGGCACGCTTTGCGTACATGAGATCGAACTTGTGATCAATACGCGAGAAGACCTCTGCTACACTGGTCGAGTTGGAAATCATACAGACGGCCCTCTGGACCTTGGCAAGATCCCCACCAGGAACCACAGTAGGGGGCTGATAATTGATACCGCACTTGAACCCGGTGGGACACCAATCCACGAACTGAATGGTCCTCTTCGTCTTAATGGTAGCCACTGCTGCGTTCACATCCTTGGGCACAACATCCCCTCGGTACATGAGACAGCAGGCCATGTACTTGCCATGGCGTGGATCACATTTAGCCATCATGGACGATGGCTCGAAAGCACTGTTGGTGATCTCGGCCACCGACAGCTGTTCATGGTAGGCCTTCTCAGCAGAGATTACAGGAGCATATGAGGAAAGCATGAAATGAATACGAGGATACGGCACCAAGTTTGTCTGGAACTCAGTCACATCAACGTTCAGAGCACCATCAAAACGCAGAGAGGCAGTCAGGGAAGATATGACCTGCAATATCAGAAGGCAACCATCAAAACCTCAAAAACAGAAGCCAATAAACGAAACTAAACCCCAGCTTAAAACTTACTAGACCCAACTTATACCTGAGATACAAGTCTATTAAGGTTAGTGTATGTAGGACGCTCGATGTCCAGGGAACGGCGACAAATGTCGTAGATGGCCTCATTATCCAACAGCACGGCCACATCAGTATGCTCTAACAGCGAGTGTGTTGACAGCACGCTGTTGTAGGGCTCAACTACAGATGTGGAGACCTGTGGAGATGGATACACAGTGAAACCCAACTTGGATTTTTTTCCATAATCTACAGAAAGCCTCTCCAACAGAAGGGACCCCAGACCAGATCCGGTACCGCCTCCCACGGCATGGAAGACTAGGAAACCTTGCAGGCCTGTACAGTTGTCTGCCAACTTCCGGATTCGATCCAAGCACAGATCCACAATTTCCTTACCAACTGCGAATATATCAAAATGTATTAGTGTGGTGTACTGTCGACTGAACAAGATGAAATGATAATACTGAACAAGGAGGGTATTGGCTTACTGGTATAATGGCCACGAGCAAAGTTGTTGGCGGCATCTTCCTTGCCACTGATCAGCTGCTCTGGGTGAAAAAGCTGCCGATATGTGCCGGTTCGAACTTCGTCTATGACAGTTGGCTCCAGATCCAGAAACACGGCACGGGGAACATGCTTACCAGCACCTGTCTCGCTGAAAAATGTGTTGAACGCATCATCTCCACCACCAACGGTCTTGTCACTGGGCATTTGTCCATCAGGCTGCAAAACGAAGCATGACAAGTCAAACCCTAAGAAGTCCCCAGAAAACCTTAAGAAAAAGCATAAAATAACAAGATGCCAAAAGAAACCAGCAAACACTTATTAAAGCAGCCGAAAGAATCAAAGAAGCCGGAAAATCCCGTTATATAGTAGCTAAAAAGCTCAAGGAATCCAGGATAGCCTACATAATTGAACTAAATTACTAAGTATAATAAAAGCCCTAAAAAATCCAACTAGGAACCCGAAGGAAACAATCAAATTAGGCAAAGCTCAGCTACAAGCTCAAGAAACCATCCAAATTTAAACAAAACTATCTAAGACAATAAAGAACAGCAAAAACCTCCCAAACAAACCAGGAAAACCTAAAGAAAACAGCTAAAGTCTCCAACAAACGAACAAACCTTAAGCTATCAAGGAAATGCTACACGATGGCAAGGATCTAGAAAACACTGAAAATATCAGCTGGAAGTGATTACCACGGCAGAGACAACAACTCATTTCGGCTACATTTAGAGCAACACAGAAGCAAAACCCACGGCTTCCAAGATTCTAACCCTTACACAGCGAAAATCGCACAGATCTAGTATAAACTCGCATCAGACCAGAATAACAGAACCTAGAAGCTAAAATAGAAAAGAAATCATCCATACCTGGATACCGTGCTCGAGACAGTAAAGCTCCCAACAGGCATTGCCGACCTGAATACCGGCCTGGCCAATGTGGATCGAAATGCACTCCCTCATTGTCGCTGGTTGAAACTCTCGAAACCTCGAAAAAAACCCTCAAAAGAATTGAAAGAATCGCGGTTAAGTTCACAAAACAAATGCGCAGCCGAGCTAAAATGACAGAAACAGAAGAGAGCTTCGTGAAGACGTATGCGAAGACGTCTGCACTAAAGCGGAGCAGGAAGAAATAGAAACCTAAATCGAAAGGCCGAATTGCACTGAATTGGGGCAGGTCATGGATGCCCTTTTATGGAACCAGGGAAGCCCTAGCCGTTGGGGTTGACGCTAACCGGAATCCTTGAACTGGCCGGAATATGTGCCCGCCGGCGAGCCGTTAGGCGGGACTTCATTATTTCAAATCGAGTGATGGACGGAACGAGGGGTTGTTCGGGGGTCACTGTCGCTTCACGCCAACATTTTGACCGTTTATCGGCGCGCACTCAATTCAAATTTTTAATTCGAAATTTTTATTTTATTCTTATTTTTAATTCGAAGAGTTATAATTCCAATTTCTGTATTTTATTTTATTTTAATTTAATGACGACGGTGGAATATTCAAGTTGGCCCAATTCTTCTTCGCTGTAATTTATATTTTTTAATGTTTACTTAATTATTGATAAATGAGCAGGATGCCTCACTCACATTAATATTTTGGTAAGGCTTTTTGTTGTATTCTAAATGTTTTATATTTTTTTTTGTTTTTTTAATTAATTTTAATTAAAATTCGGTTAAATTTTTAAAAAATTATAAATTTGAATTACTAAATCTATACCTGCTCAAGAATTTTTCATAATATTAAATTTAATATTTATTTAATTTTAATAAATTAGTGAAAGGTTACAATTTTGGTAATATTTTTTTTATATTTTAAATATTATGTATTTGTTTTTTAAGTATATATTTTTTGATTAATTTAGTTAAAATTATAAATTTTAATCATTGAATTTGTACCATTTAAATTATTTAAGAATTATTTAGGATATTGGTTTTTTATATACATTCAAAAATATATTTTAAATAATACGGTGACAACAGTTACAATAAGAGGTTGGGGAGATGGGTCTACAGTTGCGGCCCTCGATTCAGTGAACGCAAAAGGTTTGGAAGTCGTAGATAGCGTGTGGTCTGAAGACGGTGTAGTGAAGCAAGATGTGGCTTTCACAACCCTTAATGACTATCAACATTTGTAGGCTATGTTCGGTGAAGGGACCTCCCGACATTTTTTTTTCCTATTTTCCAGCAGTTAAGTTGACCGAATATTCAGTGGACAAGGTAACAAGGAGCACCACTCTTCAGGATGATTCGGCAGTCAGCTACTCTAGGTTTTTTTATGGAGGGAGTAGAACTGGTAGACTTCTAACCATAGGAGGAAGGTGAAGTCCAAATTTGGGTAACCACACCAGAGTTCAAGTCAAAGGTGGAGCTAGACAGAATGGAAATGTGGCCAAAAACCAAACCTAAACCCATTTCCAACATCGAACATTATTGGGGCTCCGGTTGGAGGGTTAGAAGTCGTGATTTGTCATGGACATCCCAAAGGTAGACATGCAATCAACATTGAGCTTGGGCTTGGAGGAACGAATCCAAACCACTACAATGATGTCCCGAGGGCCCTCAAATGAATTTAATTCATCTTTGTCTAAAACTACCCCTACTAACTATGTGATAAGAATTGACTACCAACCATTTCAGGTCCTAATTAAACCCATTGTGGAACTGAGTTGCAACGAGGGGTTATTCTTTTTTGGAGTGTCATTGTTTTTTTAGATCCCAAAGGAACCCTCTCCTTGGTTGTTTGTGAGTAGCTTCCCAAGGGATTTGTTAGCATCAGAAGAAGAACAAGCAGAAACCCTAGAAGATGTTGGATGAAAAGACTTACAAAGAACTCTCGATTCGCTTCAGATGACACCCAGAGCTCAACGGTGATGCAAGAGAAGGGTGTAAAGCAAACGGAGAAAAAATGCATCAAAAAGGCCAGTAGAGCCAACTTATCTTTGGTATTGGGCATGGATGTTCCGATGGAGAATGCCATAGAAATAGCAGGAAAAAAATAAAAATACAAAATACAAAATACAAAAAAAATATGTTTGTTAAGCGCGCTAGAGCTAGAAAGTTTAGTTTTAGTTTCATAAAGATGTGGGTGGAAGAGGAAGTCTCGCTTATAGTCAAGAAACCCCCCCGCCCCCACCTCCCCCCCCCCCCCCCGCCCCCCATAAGTGGATCTGTTGACAAGGGGGTGGATACATTTGATGTTCTCGGATGTAGTTGATGTTAAAATTATGCAACTATGGTCAAATTTCACTATGGACAGCTCTAATGGTAGAGATTATGATTGCATTAGATTCCTCTTTTTTAGAGGACCAAAATCGACCTATAGATTGCCCCAATCGGTTAAGCAAAAATTAAATTATGAAATATTTTATTTATTAAAGTGAAATGGAATGGGTCAGCCTAACCACACGTGGAGTTAACCTTCACCCCAAGCGGACCCACACAAAAGTTATAAATAGAGGCAACCTCAATCTCTTTCTCACATACTTTCTCAAGTGATATTCGATTTGCATCCATTATTTTGGTTCGTCTATTTTTTCTTGGCTCGCACAGGTTTGTCGGAAGAAGCTCGCGCAAGGTTCAGGATCACAAGCGAGAGGCTCGCTCTGAATTAGGGCTTTTGCGCCATAGTCGTGGACACAGAACTGCAAATTTCAGGCTAGGGCCGCGAGCAAAGCTTGTCAAGGGAGCGCTTAAGCTGCCCTAGCCGCAGGCAAACAGTGTTAAGGTCGTGGTCAGGGCCTTAGGGCCATATCGGGCTGATCTAGACCATACCCGCAGGTAGGGTATGTTATGCCCACGGTCAGGAACCCATAGCTACATGCACAAAGAGCTGGGGGGGGCATCTAAGGCCCAGAAGACTGATTTGGACTGCATACTCCCTCGGCTGCAGGCACAGAGTGCCCTAGTAGCGGCCAAGGAAGCTGCAACCGCGGGCACAGCTTGTTGAGGTCGCGGCTAAGGGTTTCTGGGAAAATCTGAGCTTAATCCAATCACGAGTGCTTGCACTGCGTAGATGTTTGCAGTCAGCTTTAACAGTGTCCTGGATTCAGATCTAGGACCGGACAATTGCTTTCAGTAAGTTTCAATGATTAGTTGTATCTAGGGTTTTGTACCACTGTAGATCTGTTGTGTGTATTTCCACTACAAGATGTATCTACATTTCTCATTCAGTATTAGTTGTATTCATCAGTATACTACGACCAGTGTCAGTGCATTTCAGTTCTCAGATTTAGGCTCCTTCAATAGAAGTATGTTTATGGTTTTTATTGTGCATATGCTAGTTGTTTTCTACATCATGAAGATATGGATCTATGGATCATTGTACTCTTGTTTGTTGAATCATTTGATGATGATCTAAGAAGAAGAGTTTGCAAGGGTTTTCCCCGCAGTGGGTTTTATCGTGGTCTCAAACCAATCCTGGTGTCTCTATGTGTTTATGCTTCTCTTCCTTTGTTCCTTTTCGTTCCACTGTTGAGATGATGATGATGTTGTTGTTCTTTCTACATAGTTTTATATACTAGTGGTTAATAATGTAGATTTGTACAATAATATAATGATATGCGGTGAACTTAATATGTTTCTGAAGAAATGCATCTATCAAAGAAAACAACAATGTAGTTGTATGAAAAATTAACATGGTATCAGAGATGGGTTGAAGGAAATCCATGAAGATCAACCCCGTGGAGACACTTTTATGGAAGCAAGCAGAGGATGGTAGAGACCTAAAAGAATTCTAGGGTATGAAGAAAACCCTAGGTAGTTAGTGGATAATGATGTGATAGTGAAGGTTTGAGAGAAACCCTAGTTTATGGTAAGAGCCTTGAGATGTGATCTATGTGAAGCACTTGGGATCGATTTCACAAATGACCTGGTTGTTGATAAAGTTATTAATTGAGGGCAACATTGTTCTATGGTCTATGGATGGCTCTTGAAGGTTGGTTCAAGAGGGAGAGGATCATCCCTCATTAAAGATAAGCACTCATTGACCTATGACCTTACGCTTGTTTATACTTATGTATCTGTTATTATGATTATTGTTTCTAGTCATTACTTCTTGCATGTATATTTGAGCACCTGGATATTTCTAACCTTCTTGATGAGATGAGTGGATCCCTCTTGAGGATCTTTTGAAATGCAAGAAAGATGGCCAGATCTTGAAGAGGTAAAGAGGCACTTGAGCACTACAAAGTGCTTATGTGAAGGTGCACAGGTAATATCACTAGGTATGCATGGTATATTGTATTCCAGCTGTAACATTTGATGGCTAGGTCAGCCCTATGGTATGTTGAGAATGTCTCCTTCGCAAATGGCTCATGCATGCATATGAAAGTGATTGAGATTTATGTTTCCTATGATGAAATGGTGCACCTGGAATTGAATGTTTTGATCACGATGATCTTCTTGATTCTGCGAGGCTACTTATTGCTGATCTTGGATATAGTGGCATTACTTGATGTTTGGCTAACATCTGTTGTTTTGAGATCATGATCCTGACTTTAGTAAATGGTACTCTTGACTCTTGATGTGCATAAGACCTATTGGATCCCTTGTAGAAGATTACCTCATTGATATGGTATTGATAATGCTTGTGATAAGCATGATAAAAGCTCGTGGAAAGAGAGATTTCACTTTGATTGGTATATTGAATTGATGACCATGGTGATAGAGGCATATCTACGAGATTGATGTTCTAGATCTCCTAGTACCTGTTGTTATGGCATATGGTGAAATTAAATGCTCTAACTTGATGTGTTGTGTTTAGGTTCATAAGGTCGTGTTGTCACATCAGCCTGTTGCCCCGATCTTTCAAGTCCAACCCTTGATGAAAGATTGATGACATGATGTTGATGATCATGATAGATATGTGTTTATGATCTAATAGATCTGTTGTTGCATGACTACAGTAAAGACAGGTTGATGAGATGTATGAAAATGAAATTACATGCTCTTCTATGATTTATCAACATCTGATAGTGTTGATATACAACAGAGGTTTGAACCTCTCTCACACAAAGGAAGCCCCATATATGTGACTATGCCTGATAGACACATAATTGAAGTTTTGTAAATGAATTCGGTCTATACTCCGAATCAAGGGATCTCTGACATGTCCTTCCATTGTAAACTGATTTCGGGAATTGTTGGAATTGAGCATGAAATCATATGGTCACTTGGAAGATGTCAGTTTTGCAGATGTGTTGTAGATACCAGTAAGATCTTTCAGCAAGAAAAAATTGTATGTTTGAATCGAACTTGTGTTTGCAGGTGACCGAGACATTCATATGAATATGTCATTATGTTTGAGGATTGTGCCACATGTTTTGGCTGACGGATATAAATGAGTTGTGTTTGGAAATTTGACATGATGTTTTAGAAATTTGAATTGATGATTGAGATGTGTATTTGGATTATAGACTTCATCTGTTGATTTTCCCTGGTGATAATGTTATGTGGGCATAATGACCTTTAGTGTCGTATGTGAGTATTCAAAATTATGGTTTTGTATTGGCCTCCTTGCTCCTAGCATAATGGTTGTTGTGATTCAGTATGAAGATGGAACCTGTATGACTTAACCTTGATGTATGCACTTGCATCTAGTGATGGAAATGGCTTGGTATGAGCTCTACATGTCACCTAGTTGACAAAATTGACACTATGGAATCAATGTCTTTGATAATAGTTTCTATCTGGCTTCTAAACTCTAAAGATTTGACTTCGTTGACACAACATTGATTTACACAAGGTTGATTGTGTTGGTGTGGTAAGGAATTATGCTTGCAGAGAGAATTGCGTGATGCAAGCTCCTAGATTCATATTTGCCTATATTTGACAGTTATTTGATGAAGTCAGGATAATGAGTTCCAAGGTATGGCCTTGATTTTGATTATGGCTTTGGTTTTGCATACTGATAGTCTACCCTTGATAGGTGATGAGCCTCTTAAGATCTAAGTAAAATGGAGATTGATTTTGAATATTGTAATAATGTATCATGGCACGATGAATCAATTTCTAGAATTTGGGAAAGAAATCCCATGTTGCAAGACTGTTGAAATGTCTTTGTGTAATGTAAATCCTTGGATACTCTGATTTAAAGTTCAAATGTTGTCGAATGTGACATGAAATTTGTTAGTTGATTGAAGCATTGATGTTTCGTTTTGGACATCCATCTGTATATGATGTGTATAGAACATGATTAAATGCATGATTGAGCTGCTTCATTTAGAATTGCCACCAAACATATTTTTGAAGTATCTGCATGAAACGTTCTACTTTTAAAGTTTGAGATATTTCTCCCATGATATGTAGTTGCATGAATGAACTGATGATGTTTGGGATTATTATTGATGAACACAGTTGGATGTTGCCTTTGTATGAGATCTACCATGATATCTTCGACGAGAGGTCCATAGCATGACCGAGTCAGATACAATGTTGTTGGTAAGGCTAGTTGTGAGGCAGGATGTAGAAGCTCCTTAGAGAGTTGTTTGATCATGATATGGATAAGACATGGATACACTATGATGACAGAGAATCCCATATACATATAGTTGGGACTGTGATTTCTCCATTTATTGAGACTATGTAGTTGTTCGAGACAAGCTTAGACTTGTGATTGATACCTCTGCGAGAGGGAGGATGATTATGGTATCCATGTGTGATTGACACCTTCATGAAAGGGAGGGTGATTATGGTATCTTGTTGTGATTTACATGGTTATGTGTGTTCTAACATAAAATTTGATTTGATGTCCTGTATGAATAGGAATCAACTACTATTGTGATAAGTAGATACCAGATATGAGTATGATGAGAGCAACGTTGATCGAGGAAACTGAGCCAGCTCTTCCTCCTTGTATGAGCTCCTAGGACAAGGAATTGAGATAGAGGGCTCCTGGGGTTGAGGGAACTTTGTACAAGGGCATATTCCCTATTGGTTACCCATAGGGTTGTTGCTCCCATATCTTCATAGGGTCGGAGAATGTTGCTCCCCTGATTGGTCTTTGCAAATTATACCCCAATTGGCATCATACCCACAAGTAGCACTTTTTGAGAATACCACTCCTCGTTTTCCCAACGAGTTGAGAGTGTACTTGGGGTGTACAACCCAAGTCGATTAAGATGCAATTGTTCTACCACATGACTATTCAGGGTCATTGATGGGAATATCAATAGGCAATAGGATGGGTTGTGATAACCTATGCATTTCCGAGTTGAGAGTGATATCCCTGATGTGATACTAAGGTCAAGATGGGCTCCTCTGTGTGGATGGATATCCTATTACTAGATATGGGGTTGTAGAGGTATATCTCTCCCATGAGATTTGAGTAAAGATGCACTCCCCGATGCGGTTACAGGTTGAGGTGTGCTCCTTGATGATATGCTCTCCGATGATGATTAGTGATGATATTCTGAGTAGTAGCTCGTTGTCAAAGAATCCAGGATGATAGCCTGATGGATGAAGGGTGGTAGCCTCAACTCCCCTCTGGTGACAAATTATTCTTCTAGATATGAGAATGTTCAGCATACGAGCACGAACAACCAAGAGATAATCATAAATAAGCATGAGAAGTACATTGATGATTTGTAGAAAAGGTTCATAGCATGACGACTACATGACAAATATGATCGGTGACGATACATAATGATGCATGAAGATAACAAAATGGCATATTGATCGATGAAAAAATATTAAGAGGTGTAATTCTCCCTGGTTGAGAGGGAGTGTTAAAATGATGCAATCGTGGTCAAATTCCACTATGGAAAACTCTGATGGTCGAGATTATGATTGCATTATATTCCTCTTTTTTAGAGGACCAAAATCAACCTATAGATCACCCCAATTGGTTAAGAGAAAGTTAAATTATGAATTATTTTATTTATTAAGGTGAAAAGGAATGGGTCGGCCTAACCACATGTGGAGTTAGCCTTAACCCCAAGCGAATCCACACAAAATCTATAAATAGAGGTGACCTCAAGCTCATTCTCACACACTTTCTCAAGTGATCTTCAATTTGCATCCATTGTTTTGGTTCGTCTATTTTGTCTTGGCTCGCATAGGTTCGTCAGAAGAAGCTCGCGCAAGGTTCGGGATCACAAGCGAGTGGCTCGCTCTGAATTAAGGCTTCTGCGCCATAGCTACGGACACAAAACTGCAGATTTTGGGCTAGGGCCGCAGACAGAGCTTGTCAAGGGAGCAACTAAGTTTCCCTAGCAGGGGCAGACAGTGTTAAGGCCACAACCACGACCTTAGGGCTAGATCGGGCCGGTTTGGGCCAGAGCCGCAGGCTGGGTGTGTTATGCCTACGACCAGGAACTCATAGCCGCGGGCACAGAGAGTTGTGGGAGCGGCTAGGGCCCAGAAGACTGATTTGGACTGTGCGCTCCCTTAGTCACAAGCACAAAGTGCCCTAGTAGTGGCCAAGGAAGATACAATTGCAGGCACAACATGTTGAGGTCATGACTAATGGTCTCTGGGAAAATATGAACTTGATCCAATCACTAGTGCTTGTGCAGATGTTTGCAGTGAGCTTTGACAATGTCCTGGATTCAGATCCAGGACTTGACAATTGCTTTCAACAAGTTTCAGTGATCAATTGTATTTGGGGTTTCATACCACTGTAGATTTGCTCTATGTATTTCTGCTGCAATATGTATCTACAGTTCTCATTCACTATCAGTTGTATTCATCAGTATGCTACAACCAGTTTCAGCGCATTTCAGTTCTCATATTTATGCTCCTTCAGCAGAAGTATGTTTATGGTTTTATTGTGCATATGCTAGTTGTTTTCTACATCATGAAGATATGGATTTATGGATCATTATACTCTTATTTGTTGAATCATTTGATGACGATCTAAGAAGAAGAATTTGCAAGGGTTTTCCCCGTAGTGGGTTTTCCTTGGTCTCAGACCATTCCTAGTTTCTCTATGTATTCATGCTTCTCTTCCTTTGTTCCTTTTCATTTCGTTGCTTAGATGATGATGATGATGTTGTTCTTTCTCCATAGTTGCATATACTGATGGTTAATAATATAGTTTGTAAAATAATATAATGATTTGGGGTGAACTTAACATCTTTCTAAAGAAATGCATCTATCAAAGCAAAGAACAATGTAGCCGTATGAAAAATTAACAGTTGAGATTAAACAAATTTTGCAGAAGGTATGGAAAATGGACTCTACTCTTATACTTTTCGAATTGTGGTCTCCTTTGTTTGATGCTAAAAGGGAGAGACTAGATGATATCCCAGTATGGGTGAGATTCCCAAATCTTCTAGCAAATTACTAAGATGCTCGAGTTTTTCAGGACCTCGGGAACTCTCTGTGGAAGTATCCTAAGCATGACTATTTGATCAGGTGATCATGTCCTAAGTGAAAAAACTGCTCAAATTTGGAACTTCTCATAACTGGTAATAAATTGATCGACCGGATAGTGTTCATCATTACGATCCCAATGCTGTGAACGACACTCAAATCCGATGCCAGATGTGGAAGATATTCAAGTTTTAATTTTTCCCAGTAACCTTCAAAACAACACTTTGGAAGGAAAAAAAATGACATATTCGGAAAATTATTTTCTGTGGCAAAATTTCATTTTTTATTAAAAAAATGGATGGCCTATCAGTGGGTGCCACGTGGCCTGCCCGGAGGCTGCCACGTGGCCCCAGGCCTAATGGTTCAATGTGTAAATTTTTTTTGAAGTTTAAAAAAAAAGTTGGGTCATTCGGGCCGACCCAACCTGACCCAACCCAGTTGGGCATGGGTCACCCACGGGTGGTGTCGACCCTTGAACCTGGTCAGGAGTGAACGTGAACCTGGTCAGCAGTGAACAGACCCTGGTTGGTCGTGAACGCAATGGCGGGTCAGCAGTGAACGGACCCTGGTCAGTTGTGAACGGACAGGTCGGAGCTGAACGAGGGTGGTTAGCAGTGAACACGGTTGGAGGTGAACGTGGGTCAGTTCTGAACGAGAGCGGGCAGTTAGCAGTCAACGCGGTCAGAGCTGAACGTGATGGGTCATGAAGAAACGACGGATAAACACTAACCCTGACAGTTAACCTCTGAAACCTCCGCATGTGAACGCGCCATAACATTGCCAGTTAAATTAAATGTTTCACCATTTTGAACACGCGGTTCCGCCAGATCAGGAAGTCCGCCTTTTTAGTGGAGTTATCTGCAGTCCTTCCAGTTTTGGTGGAGTTTCCTTAGGCCAACCTGGACAAAACTTCAGTTGGACATAACTTTCACTAGACAAAACCTTTTGGAGCGAATTTTTTTTTGATTTCGGGCATTTTGAGCATTCTAGAGCCAATGGCATAGGTTTAATAGTCAAAAGAGTTGATATTCAAGTAATTTTTCAGCAGAGAAGCCTGGAGAGCCATCAGGGCCTAGGGAGTGTTGGAGCTGTATTGGGCTATGGTTAACCATTGGAGGTGAAACAAAAGCCAATATTTACTATTTTCTATGTTCTAAAATAATTTCCACAGCTTATTTTTCCTGTTTAGGCTTTATTATCACTGTATAACCAATTTGAGCATCTAATAAGAGCAAGGACATGCCCATTTGGGGGCCTTGGACCCGACAGATGTAGCCCAGGAGGGGTGAACTGGCTCATCAGCTGCTGTGTTATATTATGTGAATTTATCTTGCTGTGTTTTTCAGATTTAATGAGTTAAATAGTAAAAAGAAATAACACTCCTTCACACATAAGACTCAGAAATTTACCAAAAACACTTTGTTTCAATTGCAAGACATGAATAACAATTTTCACATATAATTTTACGGAAATTAATACCTTGAACAACAAATACAAGTAGTTTCATTTTCAAATTATGAGTGTTAACTTCTACAAGTTCTAAAGACAGAGTCTGTAAAGGGTCAGGTAGTCTCTGGATCTCATCCTTTTATCAAAGGTGACATATCCAGTAAATGCCCCTACAGTCAATCTCTGGAACAGATCTAAGAAGTTTATTTTTTAGATCAGTTGGTATCAGAGCTATGGTTTTGAGCTAGAGTTTTTACTCAGCATTTGTTTTGTGCAAATATTAAGTCATTTGTTTGCAAGTTTTGATGTTGGCTAGGTTAAAACTCAAGAGAGGTGAAGGAAACTTGGTTAGTGCACAAACTAATCCACAACCAAGAAGGGTCAGAGAACCACCTCCAAGAGTGCTAGAAGCGGCTACAAGCATGTCTTCAAGAGAAGGAGAAGTTGCTGAAGAGATGGATCCCAAGGAAGAAGAAAGGGTATTTCAGAAAGCTTTCTTGGATATGACTGAAATGGTAAGGATCCTCTATCAAGAAAGAAATTATAGGATTGCTGGAGAAGGGTCTAAAAACCAAAAAGAAGGAGAGGATTCCTCAGGAGGAAAGAAGGGTAATGATCAGTCAAAGAAAGGGAATGGAGGAAATGGTGATCCACCATCTCCATCGTCATCATCTTCCTCGACTTCAGTAAATCAGTCACATAAGTCGAAAACCACTAGTAAAAAACATTTTCTAAATCTTGATGTCAAATTTGAATTGCCAATGTTTAACGGTGAAGTTAATGCAGAGAAATTAGATAATTGGATCAGACAATTGGAAGTCTAATTAAGGATTCAAAATTTGCATGATGACGACACTAAAATACAACTAGCCTCGCTAAGGATGGATGGAGCAACTTTGGTATGGTGGGAAGCAAAAACCAAGGAGGAAGTCAAGAAACATGGTAAGATTACACTATCATGGACTGAATTTATTATTGCAATCAAGAAACAATTTTATCCTCTTTCTCATCTTCAAAAGGCTATAATGAACTGGAAAAATTTTAGACAGCTTAAGGGACAAAATGTGCAAGACTATACCGAGGAATTTAGGAGAAGAGCACTCTCATTAGGGGTAGACTTACAAAGTCAAGATACTTTGCTGAAGTATATAGGCGGTTTTCACAGTTATCTTAAACACACTATCCTTATGTTTAATCCTACTAGTCTAGACAAAGTTTGTGTACAAGCTATGCATTTAGAGGCTAGAGGGAAAAACACTTTTGATGAGGGTAGAAACAAGCCTTTCAAACGGAAGAACAAAGATAAAACCTTTAAGGGAAAAGGTAAAAAGAATGCCTCTATCAAACAAGAGGGTGTAAAGGTCATTTGTAAACATTGTTCAAAGAGGGCCATGAAGAGAAAAACTGTTGGAAATTACATCCTGAGAAAGAAACCAGTTTAACAAAAACAAGGGAAAGAAGAAAACTGCAACTACTACAACTACACCTCAAGATTTAGGTGATGATTCAGGGGATGAAACCAAAATTGCAGCCATGGGTTTGAAAAGTATGAAGGGAAAGGAAACTGAAACCAAATCAAGCACTAGTACTTCAAACTGTCATGTACAAGCTCCTAGTGAGGAAGAAAGAATTGAATTGTTCCATGTGAGGTTAGTCTCAAAACATACTAAAATTGACACACTGTTTGACAGCGGGTCACAAGAAAATATTATATCATAAGACTTGGTCAAACAGCGAAAACTTGAGACCATTCCACATCCAAAGCCTTATCCACTTGGGTGGATATGCAAGGATGCAAACTTACAAGTCTCAAGGAAGTGCATATTGCGATTCGCCATAATTGCACACTTTATTGACACAATTGAACTTGATGTGGTGCCGTTTGATATATCAGGAATTGTTTTGGGAAGTCCTTACGTATTTGATAGGAAAGCGATCTTCCATCGCCATGAAAACAAATATCATCTCTTTAAAGATGGCAAGGAGTTCATTGTCAGAGCACATCGCAAGAAGACAAATATAGTGATGGTAAATGCAGGACAGGTAAAAAGGCTAGTCAATTCTAGCAAGAGTTTTGTACTTCTTATGGTTAAGCCCAAGGTTGATATGAATCACGAGTCATTTGAAAATTTTGATTCCAAGCTTAAATCAGATTTATATGATGTAGTTGATGCACAACATGAGATGTTTCAGGAACCGACAGTTTTACCTCCTAAAAGGGAGATTCAGCATGAGATCCATTTACATCAAGATTGTCCTCTTCCTAACATCGGCATGTATCGCTTGTATATCATGGAGAATGTTGAAATCAAGAGGCAAATTAAAGACTCGTTGGACAAAGGATTCATAAGACCAAGCACTTCGCCATGTGGGTCACCGATAGTGTTGATTCCAAAGAAAGATGGAACTTGGCGCATGTGTGTGGACTTCAGGGCATTGAACAAAATAACGGTAAAGAATCGTTACCCACTTCCAAGGATAGATGATTTGTTGGATCAGCTGAAAAATGCTAAATATTTCACTAAGTTAGACTTACGTAGTGGTCATCATCAAGTTAGAATTGCAGAGAGTGACATTTGGAAGACAACATTTAAAGCCAAACAGGGACTCTTTGAGTGGCTTGTTATGCTGTTTGGTTTATGCAATGCACCTGCAACTTTCATGTGGGTAATGGATGATGTCTTATGTCCTTTTATTGATGATTTCGTTATTGTCTACTTAGATGACATCTTAATTTTTAGAAATACTAGAGAAGAGCATGTCATGCATGTTAAGAAAGTACTTGAGGTTTTGAAGAAAAAATAAGTTATTTCTTAAAATTTCAAAGTGTGAATTTGGAAAGACTTCTTTGGTTTATTTGGGACACATAGTAGGAGGAGGCGCTTTGAGAGTTCACCCTTCCAAAGTAGAAGCCATTGTGAATTGGCGTACTCCCAAATTCATTACAAAGGTAAGAAGTTTTTTGGGTGCAGCTCAGTATTGGAGGAAGTTTATTTCTAACTTCTCTGCCATTGCAGCTCCTATGGGGAGGAAAGCAACATAAAGCTTTTGAGTCTTTGAAAGAGAAGATAAGTTCAAATCCAGTTCTTGCATTACCGGACTTGAGACAGCCATTCGAGATTCAGACAGATGCAAGCGAATATGCCATGGGTGCAGTTCTCTTACAACATGGTAAGCCTGTTGCATTTCATTTTTAGACATTTAATGGTGCTGTTGTGAATTATCTGACATATGATAAAGAGTTGTATGCGTTGGTACAAAGTGTCAAAAAATGGAAACATTATTTGATGGGCAAAGAAACAATTGTTCATACCGACCATCAGCCTTTACAATACTTGCAATCGCAAAGTAAATTGCAGCAGTCACGACATTTCAGATGGATGGGCTTCCTACAACAATTTCACTTGGTAATAAGGTACAAGAAAGGTATTTAAAACAAGTTTACTGATATGCTTTCAAGGTCTATTATTAGTGCTAGTACTCTTCTTAAGAATGATTCTATTGTGCATGAGAGCTACATAGAACAATATGCATCAGATGTTGATTTTAAGGATGTGTATACTAACTTGAGTGAAGGGAATCATGTTGAGGAGAATGATTATCATTTGCATAATAGTTTGCTGTTTCATATGGGCAAGTTATGTATACCACAGGGGGAGAGACTAAGTATGATGAGAGATTCTCATTCTTCTCTTATTGCTGGACATTTAGGGGTAAGCAAAATGGTGGCACATTTACAGAGGAATTGTTATTGGCCTCGCATGGTAGATAGTGTTTCACGTTTCATTAGAGGTTGTTCATTATGTGCTACAAGCAAGCCTAGCAATAGGAAGCTTGGTTTATATACGCCATTGATGGTACCTTCTAGACCATGGGAAAGTGTTTCTATGGATTTTGTTGGAGGGCTACCATTATCTAGAAAGAAACATGATTATCTTTATGTAGTAGTTGATCGTTTCAGCAAGATGTGTATTCTTATGCCATGTAAGAAATCTATAATTGTTGAACAAACTGCTGATTTATATTTTCAACATGTATGGGTTCATTATGGCTTGCCTACTTCTATTGTTAGTGACAGGGATTCCAGATTTGTGGGGAATTTTTGGTCCGATTTATGGAAGATGATGGACACCAAGTTGAAGAAGAGTACTGCTTTCCATCCACAAACCGATGGCCAAACAGAGGTAGTGAACAGAACCATTGTACATCTTTTGAGAGGTTATTGCAGCAAGCATCCCAAGCTTTGGGATGAGCATTTGCATTACAATCAGCATGCTTACAACCAGGCCAAGCACTCTTCTACAAATACTTCACCTTTTGAAGCTTGTTTTGGGTATTTGCCTAAGTCACCTTTAGATTTTATTCTTAAGAAGGATGCGACCATTGATGGTCATATTGACATTGACAAAGCTCGCATGTTCATTGAAAGAATTCATCTCATACATCAGCAAGTTCAAGAACAGCTTGAAAAAAGTCAAGGCAGGTACAAGGAGAGGCACGATAAGCACATAATTGATCATAAGTTTCAAGAAGGGGATGAGGTATGGTTGCATATTAGTAAGGAAATAATGCAAGGAGAAGGTAAAAAGCTGAAGCCTATTCGTTATGGTCCATTCAAGATCCTTAACAAAGCTGGAAATAATGCTTTTCAATAAGATTTGCCTTCATACATGCAAATGTATTCTGTTGTGAATGTGGAAAATTTATGTTTGTATGAACCTCCTTTAATTGCTGATATTGAAAGTGACATTCAGCTACCATCCATAAAGGATTTCTCACCAAAATTTTTGGATGAATTGAAAGAGGATGCTATCCTTGACAGAAGGACACGCACTTCAAGGAGGGGAAATGTTGATTATGTTCGGGTTGGTCTTAAAGGCAACAAACCGAGTAAGGAAAAGTGGATTGAGGTGGAAAAAGTAAGGGACCTGTACCCTCATATTATTAACAGGTAATTGAAGGCTTTTGGCATCCAAAAGCTTCCCAATGGGGAGGTGTGATCAAGTGATCATGTCTTAAGTGAAAAAAATTCTCAAATTTTGAACTGCTCAGAACTAGTAATAAATTGATCAATCAGATAGTGTTCATCATTATGATCCTAACGCCGTGAACGACACTCAAATCCGATGCCGGATGTGGAAGATATTCAAGTTTTAATTTTGCCTAGTAACCTTCCAAACAACACTTTGGAAGGAAAAAAATGGCATATTCAAAAAATTATTTTCTATGGAAATTTTCATTTTTTATTAAAAAAATGGATGGCCTATCAGTGCGTGCCACGTGGCCCAAGTCTTAATGGTTAAATGTGTAAATTTTTTTTGAAGTTTTAAAAAAAAGTTGGGTCATTCGGGCCGACTCGACCCAGTTGGGCACGAGTCACCTGCGGGTGGTGTCGACCCTTGAACCTAGTTAGGAATGAACGTGAACTTGGTCAGCAGTGAATGGACCTTGGTTGGCCGTGAACGCAATGGTGGGTACGCAGTGAACGGACCCTGGTCAGTTGTGAACGGACGGCTCGGAGCTAAACGAGGGCGGTTAGCAGTGAACGCGGTTGGAGCTGAACATGGGTCGGTTCTAAACGAGAGCGGGCGGTTAGCAGTGAACGCGGTCAGAGCTGAACGTGATGGGTCATGAAGAAACAACGGATAAACACTAACCCCGACAGTTAACCTCCGAAACCTTCGCATGTGAACGCGCCATAACACTGCCAGTTAAATTAAATGTTTCACCATTTTGAATGCGCGGTTCCGCCAGATCATGCAGTCTGCCTTTTTAGTGGAGTTATTTGCAGTCCTTCCAGTTTTGGCGGAGTTTCCTTAGGCCAACCTAGACAAAACTTCAATTGAACATAACTTTCACTAGACAAAACCTTTTGGAGCGATTTTTTTTTTTTTTATTTCGGGTATTTTGAGCATTCCATAGCCAATGGCATATGTTGCAGAGTCAACAGAGCTGATCTTCAGGTAATTTTTCAGCAGAGAAGCCTGGAGAGCCATTAGGGCCTAGGGAGTGTTGGAGCTATATTTGGTTATGGTTAACCATTGGAGGTGAAACAAAAGCTAATATTTACTATTTTCTGTGTTCTAAACTCATTTCCACATCTTATTTTTCCTGCTTATGCTTTCTTATCACTTTATAACCAATTTGAGCATCTAATAAGAGCAAGGACATGCCCATTTGGGGGCCTTGGACCCGGCAGATGTAGCGCAGGAGGGGTGAACTTCCTCATCAGCTGTTGTGTTATATTATGTGATTTTATCTTGCTATGTTTTTTAGATTTAATAAGTTAAACAGTAAAAATAAATAACACTCCTTCACACATAAAACTTAGAAATTTACCAAAAACACTTTGTTTCAATTGCAAGACATGAATAACAGTTTGCACATATAATTTTATGGAAATTAATACCTTGAACAGAAAATACAAGTAGTTTCATTTTTAGATTATGAGTGTTAACTTCTACAATTTCTAAAGACGGAGTCTGTAAAGGGCCAGGTAGCCTCTGGATCTCATCCTTTTATCAAAGGTGACATATCCAGTAAATGCCCCTACAGTCAATCTCTGGAACAGATCTAAGAAGTTGCATTTTCAGATCACTATTCCTACCTATTAACAGGAGATAGGTTTGTAGCACATATAATGATCAAAATCAACCTTCATGAGAGGTTTCTTAAATACATCAACATTGGGAAAGGTGAGGAAAAAAAAATCAAATTTTGGATTACGAGGTGATATAGCCCTTCAAGTGCCATAAGTGCCACTAGTATGGGAACTTGGTGAAAGAATGTGAGCTCCCTTTCCACAATAGGGTACACACAACCTCCAACAAGAGAAATAATTACATCTTTAGGGGTAACGAGTTAGCACTCACGGTGGAGGATATAGCAGAGCAGTCTCCATCTGACACCCACAGGCAAGCAAAACCAAACTACCAAGGAAACGAATGAAGGATGGAAAGCATATTATGGAGCAGGGTCGATCAATGGAAGGTACCCCTTTGATTTGTCTTTGTTCCTCTCTTTCCCTGGTTCCTATTGTTACAAATGTTACACACATTAACAATATAAACTTAGAGTCAAATAATTTTTTGGTATCTATTCATAATGGGTCATTTCCCCCTCCTGGTCCTTATTCTTTGTTTAATAGCCTATGCCCTTGTAGACCTACATAAGATGGCTTCTCCTGCCTTGTGAAGTTGGTCCCCTTATCATCCCTTGAAAAATCGGAGGAGAGAGACATAGGATATAACCTTCGATCACGCTCAATCTTGCCTCATCCTGATTAGCTATCAAAGGGTCTGGGAAAGCTTTGCATCACTGCAGGGGAAACTAAAGGTAGGGGATAAAATTTCATCTAACGAAATAAAAAGAGCAATCTTGAGAGGAGTTATCAATTGGTAAGAAACAAACCATTCAAGGAGTACTTAGAGAAGTGAAAGCCCTAGGAGGGGTTACCAAATGAAACTATTATCTCTCAACTATGGAGGGTTAGCATGCTCCTCCAAAGGACGTGCTCTAAAGAGGCTAGTTGATACTAGTTCCCCAGACTTCATTTTCCTAAAAGAAACGTTGGGTGATGGAGACTCTATATCCAAATTTTTGGAATCTCTTATGGGTGGATGGTCCTTCATAGGGTGCGTGAGAGGAAGGTCAAGGGGATTAGCAATGAGTTGGAATGGGAGGTTTATTCAAGTGAAGTATTTTTTGAGTGTGGATCATGGTCTTGGGTTGGAGGTTTTTTCTACGGAACTTGGCTCTTCTATATGTGTCCTTAATATATGTTCCCCCCCTTAAATCGAAGGGATTATTGTGACAAAATTTTTGGCAATTCCCTCATAAATTCTAACAACCTTATCTTGTGGGGGGGGGAGGGGGTGGGTGGGACCTAAACTTCATTATAGGTGAAACTAAATCTTGGGGCCCAAGAGTGAGGCCAAATCCACTTGTTAAATACTTCCTGAATTAACAAATATATGTTTGTGGATGTGGACTCTGTTAAAATTGTCCCCACATGGAGAAAATTTCACACTGGAGAAGACAAGGTTGCAAATAGGATTGATAGATTTCTAATTTATGATGCCATGTTATACAACTTCAATCTCATTAAATAGTGGGTAGGATCAGGAGGCAACTTTGATCACTCTTTAATATTTCTGGAGATAAAGGGAGCTTTTAAGAAGTCGACCAACCCTTTCAAAATGAACTCCAACTTGTTAAAAGAAGAAGAATTCATAAACCTTGTCAAAACCCATTAGATCGCCTTCAACCCCCAAGAAGGTTTTTCCATTGCTGACCAGTTTGAAGCCAACCTAAAACTCATAAAACAAAAATCAAAAGAATGGGCCAGGAAAAAGAAATTAGAAACTGATCAGGAGTTTGAAGGTATAGAGAATCAACTATATAATTTATCTAGTTGGGAGGGGGGAGGTTTTGATTCAAGTGAAGCTAGGATGGAGTTAATCAGACTGGAAAGAAGGAGAAAATAGACACTCAAAGAAAAGGAGGGGGAATGGAGACTAAAAAGAAAGGTTATCTGGCTGGAATGTGGGGACAAGAATACCAAATCCTTCTAAGCTTATGCAAAAGGAAAAAAAAAAATTCAACACTACATGGAGCCTAAAGGACATGGGGGGCAGAGAAATCTCAAATTTTGAAGGGTTAGAAAACCTAGGAAAGAACCATTTTCATAGCCTTTTTTTAGCCCTAGAAGATACCTCAATAGAAAAAATTATCAAAACAACAATGTTTTTCCATGGGTTTGTATATGAAGAAGAGAGAAAAGTCCTCATGGAAGAAGTGTTCGAAGATGAGCTCAAAATTGTATTACTCAACTTTAAAAAGGACAAAAGCCCAGGGTCGAATGGTTGGACTATCGAATTTTTTTTGGGTCTATATGAAATTATTGAGAATGATTTGTTATCGATTATTGAAGTGTCTAGGAGGGATCATATAATGATGTCTGCTTTTAATTATACCTTTAGAACACTTATTCCCAATGTTCATTCTCCTGAGCGTTTTGATGATTTTTCGGACAATTTCACTATGTAATGTGATCTACAATTATTGCTAAGTGATTGCCAATAGATTGAAACACATCCTTTCAAATACAAGATCAAAGGAGAAATTTGTTATTCTGGATGGAAGGAAAATTTATGAAGCGATTGGATTAGCACAAGAAGGCCTCCATAGTATAAAGATTCAAAACCTCAAAGGAGTCATACTCAAGATTGAATCTCAAAGGCCTGTGACAGGGTAAATTGGATATACATTTGACTTATTTTAACTAGTGTAGGCTTCAACCTAGATTTCATCTCTTGGGTAATGAGTTGCATACAAACAATCTCTTTTGCGGTACAAATAAATGGCTTGGGCTCTTCTTTCTTTCATGCCCAACGAAGGCTAGGACAAGGGTTTCCTTTATCACCTTTGTTGTTTATTCTTGTAGTAGAGGGTCTGAGTCATCTCATGTCAGAAGAAAAACGAAGAGGGGAATTTCAAGGAACTCTTATTGCTGGTACATTTACATTGATACACTTGTTGTTTGTCAACGACATTCTAATTTTTTGAAATGGATCTAATAAGAAAGGTGGGTAAGCTAGTTGGGTTTGTATCCCTCTATGGAAGAGCTACAAGAGTCTATTAACATTTGAAATTCATCTATCTCTCACCACAATCTAGCAAAGGAGGAGATGAGTGATTTGAAATTACAAATTGAAGGTTTTTTTAAAAAGTTTGCAAGCTAGTTTATGTCTTGTGGGCAATGGATCGAAATTGAAAAACACATAAACTTATTGATTTTAGTTAAATTTTTCATATATAATGAGAGAAAAATAGACAACATGAAACATCACACAAATAGTAATTTGATGACGGAGTTCACCCCTCGTGGGCTACGTCTCTGGGTCCAGCCTCCAATGTTGGCCCTTTATATTATATGCTCAAAATGTAAATTACATAAACGTACAATGCTCAAATCACAAAAATAATGCATCCATTTTGTCTAGAACACCTAAAAACCCTTTTGTAGACTCTTCTTGGGCTCAAAATGGTTGAATAATGGCCAAGATGGACCTCCTTGCTCCTTTCTTTGTTATTTGTCCTGCAAATTCACTAAACTGTCAAACTAGGAAACGAATTCCTCCTTTGACGTATTTTCTAGGAGATAATTTCATGTGGGTGCGAAGAAAATTTCATCAAAAATTAGACAATTTGTCGAATAGTTAGTTGGGCATCATGGCCCCAACTTTCGCCGTTGGTTTCAATCATATGGAGGTTAATGTGGAGAGGGCATGAGCCAAAGGCCACGCACCCACCGACTTTGCCACTCCTGGTCGTATGAATGCCATATGGCCATAAGTTAGGGTGCGAGCACGGTGCCATGCGCCCCGCCCCTCTGTTATGTTCGTTGGTGGTTATATCGGTTGAATGGGACTGGGGTTGGGGCTTACTCCCTGCCCCTTCTGGCTTTGAACACGATCACATGTATTATCATGTGGCTCGGGGTTGGGCCACGTGCCCATCCCCTCCTCCTTTCCTCCACACTGTTGTAATGTGTTGTGCAATATGGCCCAGGGCTGGGCTGGTTAGGCTAGCCCTCCAGCCTGCCCCCCCACCAAAATACGTTGACCGCTTCACATAAAATATAAATTACGCTCATAATATAACAATAACCAATGTAGTGGTATGGCAATAAGACAATGCATTGTTCAACAGGATATCGTAGGGTCAACCCCCGCTAGGTTCGGTGAGACCCTTAACCAATTTTGCACCAGTCCCCGAGGGCCACGTGGTGCCCTCCCATTGGGCTATGTGGCGCCTCCTCATTGTCCACCTAAAAATCAACAACCAATAAAATGTCACCACCCAGACCTTTACAACCTTCCACGTGTCAGCATGGGATTGGCCTGTCTGATCATTTTACCTTCCCAGTTAGTTTGCTAATGTCAGCACCACGTCAATGTACGACTTTACCAGTCAACCCTGCAAGTTAACTTTTTAGTTGTTTGCCCAAAACTTCATAACATGATAGCTTTCACACACGGAGTTGGATTGAGGTGATTCAAGCATTGTTGGAATCAAAACGACAAGATCTACGATTTGGCAATAGTTTTGGGTTATTTTGAGCACTTTTATTTTTTAGCATATATTTTTATCCCTTGGATCATTCCTCCCCACTAGAAGCTTTTGGACAACCAAAAGTGTGTTTTTAATCAACAAGTAAGTGAGGGTACAACTCCCTCACTTTCCCTATCTCAAACCACCTTTCTTTACTTAGATTGGTACCTTTTAGCCCCACTTGGAGATATTCCACATTGCCTCTCAGTGAAGTCCTGATTCTCTTGTCAAGAATTATGTCTTCCTGCAACTCATCTAAATATTCAAGAGAAAAATATTCAATAAATGGAATCTTAACATTATCTTCACGATCATCAATTATTGGAGGTTCATACAATCTCAAGTTTTCCACATTCACCACAGAATTAATTTGCTTATAAGATGGAAAATCTAATCGAAAAGCACTGTTACCAATCTTCTCCAAAATTTTGAAAGGACCATATCTGATTGGCTTGAGATTTTTACCTTCACCTTGAAGTCTTTCCTTGCTGATATACAACCAAACTTGGTCTCCCACTTGGAAATCATGATCAACTTGATGCTTGTCATGCATTGCTTTGTACTTTGCTTTGCTTTTCTCAAGGTGTTCTTGTACTCTTTGATGCACTAGCTGAATTTGTTCAATGAAATTCTTGGCTTTGTCCAAATCACTATGTCCATTTACTGCAATATCTTTACCAAAGATAAAATCCAAAGGAGACTTTGGAAAATAACCCAAACAAGCTTCAAATGGATATATTTGTGCAAATGAATGCTTGGCACGATTTTAGGCATGTTGGATTTAATGCAAATGCTCATCCCAAAGTTTAAGATGCTTACCACAATATCCACAAAGGAGATGCACTACTGTTCTACTTACCATTTTTGTTTGGCCATCGGTATGTGGATGAAATGTTATGCTCTTCTTCAACTTTGTGTCCATGAGTTCCCATAAACTTGACCAAAACTTCACGACAAATCGAGAATCTCTTAGAAATAATACAAGTGGGAAACCCAAAGTGAACCCATACATTTTGGAAGAAAATCTTTTTTGTTTGTTTAGTTGTAACATGTTTCTTACATGGCATCAATGCACACATTTTTTTGAAACGACCTACAAGAAAATATAGATAATCATGACCTTTCTTAGACATTGGTATCCCCCTACAAAATCCATAGAAATACTTTCCCAAGGACGAGAAGGAATAGGAAGTGGATTGTACAAACCCAATTTCCTATTGCTAGGATTGGTAGTAGCACACATGAAACATCCCTTTACATACCTTGAAATTGTTTCATTCATGCGAGGCCAATAACGATACCTTTGAATTTGTGCAATTGTTTTGCCTACACCAAAATGACCAGCAATAAGAGAAGTATGCACTTTCCTTATGATATTGACTCTTTCACCTTGTGGAACACATAACTTACCAAGATGATACTACAATTTGTTATGAACATGATAATCCAACTCTTCAATATGATTGCATTGAATCAAAGTTTCATAAACATCTTTTAAATCATCATCTTTAGCATATTGTTCAATATAAGTTTCATGCATGATTGAGTTATGCTTAAGAATGACAAATGCATTAAAAATAGGTCTTGATAACACATCAACAAATTTGTTGTATATACCTTTCTTATACATGATTACCAAATTAAATTACTATAGGAATCCCATCCACTTGAAATGTCTAGCTTGTTGTAGGTTAGTTTGCGATTGTAAATATTGCAAAGGTTGATGGTCAATATGAATAATCGTTTCTTTACCCATCAAATAGTTCTTCCATTTCTTCACTCTTTGTACCAAAGCATACAACTCTTTATCATAAGTTGGATAGTTAATTATTGCATTGGTAAAGGTTTTAGAATGATAACAAATAGGCTTACCATGCTGCATCAAACTTCTCCCATGGCATAATCACTTGAATCGGTTTGAATCTCAAATGGTTGCTTAAGATATGGAAGTGTTAGAGCTGGTGTTGTACTGATTTTCTCTTTCAACACGTCGAAGGTTTTCTACTACTTGCCTCCCCACTAGAAGACTTGTTTCACACGTGTAAAAGCATGTAATGGTGTTGCAATAGATGATAAGTTAGCAGTAAACTTTCTCCAATATTGGGATGCTCCCAAAAAGCTCCTAACTTATGTTACATTATTGGCTTTAGGCTAATTCATAATGACTTCAAATTTTGAGGGATCAATCTTCAATTCACCCCCTCCTACAATATGACCCAAATAAACCAAAGAGGCTTTCCTAAATTCACACGTAGACATCTTAAAATACAATTTCTTTTTCTTCAAGACATCTAAAACTTGTTTCACATGCTTGACATGCTCTTCATGAGTCTTATTGAAAATCAAAATATCATCTAAGTATACTATGACAAAATCATCAAGGAATGGTCTCAAAACATCAATCATAACTCTCATGAATGCTGCAGGTGCATTGCAAAGCCCAAACAACATAACTAACCAATCAAACAAACCTTGTTTTGTCCTGAAATTAGTTTTCCAAATATCTTCTTCAATAATCCTTATTTGATGATAATCACTTCTCAAATTTAACTTAGTGAAGTAAACAACATCCTTTAATTGATATAGCAAATCATCAATGCGGGGAAGAGGATAACAATCGTGATCTTGTTCAAATCTCTAAAATCCACACACATGCGCCATGTACCATCCTTCTTTGGAACCAATACAATAAGATACCCATAAGGAGATGTACTAGGCATGTACATGCCAATGTTTTGAATTAGTGCATCTTGCTGCAAATGAATCTCATTTTGGATTCCTCTCTTAGGAGGCAACCCTTCAGGTTCCTAAAACATATTGTCATAAGTGTTAACAACTTCAACCAAATCATGCTTGAGTTTTGAATCACATCCTTCGAAAGCTTCAAAATCAACATTATCTTTATCTTTAATCATCAACAACACAAAATTCTTACTAGAATTTATAAGCCTTTTCATCTTTCCAACACTTACAAAATATAAGTTCATCTTATTACGATATGCTCTAACAATATACTTAACTCCACCTTTAAAAATATGATATTTGTTCTCATGAAAATAAAATATGGCTTTTCGGTTAGGCAAGTATGGAATCCCTAAAACAATTCCACATATGTCAAGTGGTACAACATCAAGCTCTACCTCATCAATAAAGTTTGCAGTGATGGCGAATTTGAGTTTACATTTTCTTGTCATTTGCAATATGGCATCTTCACATACCCAACCCAAATGGTAAGGTTTAGTATGAGGTGTAGTTTCTAATTTTAGTTTATTGACAATTGCTTTAGAAATAAGATTGAATTGGGATCCACTATTAAACAATGTATCAACTTTGGTATGTTTTGTAATGACCCTAATATGGAAAAGCTCACTTCTTTCTTTATCATTTTGAGACTCAATAGACTTACTAGAAGAACTAGTACTTGCATTAGAAGTTTTACCTTTCATTCCCATGGTTGTGATTTTGATTTCATCACCTGAATCAGATCTTATATCTTGTTGAGTTGTTGAACAGTATTTTATTTACCCTTGTTATTGAACTTCTTTCGTCTCATTTATGGATTTAGTTTCCAACAATGGTCTTCATCATGGCCTTCTTTTGAACAATGTTTACAAGTAAGTTTATCTCCCTCTTTCTTGGCAGTAGCATTCTTTTTTCCTTTGCATTTAAACTTCCCCTTTCCTTTGTCTCCTTATTTATATGGTTTCTTGCTAGTCTCTCGAGGAACATTCTTGCCTCTAGCTTCTAAATGAGTTTCCTGAACACATACTTCATCTAGATTGGTGGGATTAAACATAAGTATAGATGTCTCAAATAACTATGTAACCCACCTATGTATTTAAGGAGAGTGTCTTGTGAAGAAAAATCAATGCCCAAGATTAAAGCTCTTCTTATAAATTATTGTGTGTAACTTTGAACACTCTGACCTTTATCTTTTCTAAAAAATTTCCAATACATATTTTCTTTTTGCATATAAGCTAACGGATAAAATTGTCTTCTTAATGCAACTACAAAATCATTACGAAAAGAGATAATTTTACCAATTTTCTTCAAATCTTGTTGAGTTTTGGCCTCTGATGCAGGGGCATTGGACACTAGCCAACAATGTGAGAGAATTGTCCACATGTTATGGCTAGAAAAGTTTGAAATTGTTCAAGAAATGTACCAGCAAGGTGTCAATACCTTAGCTGTCTGTTGCACTTAGAGCAGTTAGGGTTAGTTTAGTAACTGCAGAAGTCGAATAGTTGATTCGTGTCAGGCTATTTGGTTTATGTTGATAGAATGATAGAAATATTATGTAATTAGGCCTTTATGTTAAGAATAAATTGGTCCTCAGGAAGGAGCCGAAGAGTCATGTAAAAGTTTATAAATTGTAACCCCTGATACAGAGTAGCGGGGGGGGGGGGTGGGGGGGGGGGGTGGGGGGAATTTGCAGTAGAAGACTGAATCAAGAAGCATTTCTCTCTGTTGAATAAATTTTATTCTCATTGGCTATCTATGTGTGTTATTGGAAATTTTCCCGAAGGACTCATTCCTTCGATTTGAGAACTCTGTGTATAACCTGAGAAAGAAGTAATTCCGTGTAAAATCTCCTTATTTCTCTCTGTCTGTCTTTGAACTCATATTCTCAGTGAATAAATGGAATGTTTTTAGTCTGTATAGAACATTCGGAGAAGGTTGAATAGTGGCTCTATAGGAAGGGTGAGATCATATTTCAAACCTCTGTTTGTGGGAGTGATTTCAATTGCGATAGAATATTGTTGTTCTGTTGGTTGGTTGAACTAGACCAGAAGGTCGTTTCACAACGTCAAGCGGAGAAGAACAATTGAAGAAATGAAATAAAATGCAGTGAGAACCCAAGTTGAATAGTCGAATACTGGGTTTGCCAGCTGAGTGGTTTTGGAGGAGAAACCGGCAGTGTCGCGCAGCATTTGGGCTCGAGGCGGTTTTTGCCTTTATCAACGCGATCCAATACTTTTTGGACACGTCACCCAGTGAATACCGCTTACATCGGGTAAATTTTAAGTGTTAATGTTCGGCCTTTAAAAAAACGCGATTTCGATTAGATCCGTTCGATTTGGAGGGCAGCGGATCCAAGGGAAATCGCGTGCACAACTACACGGAGGTTAATCGGAGGTATGGCCCAATGGTTTTTGTTTATTTAATATATAAAAATTGAACAGTATGTACATGGGCCCGTGGAAACGCAATGTATAATGAAATGTCATGCTCCTAGGGTTAAATGAGGTTAGTGTTATAAACCCGAGGTTTGATGTTTGTTTAAAGAGGTTGAGCAATTTATTCATAAGTATTTTATACTATGGTGGAAAATTAACTTCTATTCATAATTGAAAGTATTATACTTCCAAAGGAGGATAAGTTTGGTTCATTATCAGAGGAGCGGACATTATCTAAAAGACTTTAAAAGTTACCATTTATTTCATTTATCAAATTCCACGAATTTGATTAATGAAATAGAAGAAAACGAAGTTGAAGGGACTCCCTTAGTGAAGGAAAATACAGAGACAAGAGAGACTAGCTCTCCTTAGCGCCTGTACTCCAACTTTGCTATCAGCCTCCCACTAGATGAGAGTTACACTTTCAAAATGAAGAGAAGCAAGCTAGATCTTTGTAACATCATCATTAATCCTTTAAATCCTGCAAAATACTTCAATTTGACGAACCCAATTATCCAAATTTTCAACATTTACTTCCCCATTGTACATAGGCAATTCAAACTTGACATCAAGCTTCAATAAAGGAGACTTAGCATGTCCTTTTGGAGATCTAGGAGGAGTATGATTAGGTGTTTAAGGAGGTGAAGAAGGAGGTGAGGATGGAGGTCAAGATGGTGGTGAAGGAGGAGGTGGAGGATTTCTCCCTTCACCTCCATTACCTTTTTGTTGGTTTAAACTCTCTCCTTACAACCTTGTTGTCCTTTAATTGTACAACACTTTTACCATCTTCAACATATCATAGAAAGCCTTTCTAAAAGCTCTCTCATCCTCGGAAATCAACTCCTGTCCTTCTTCATGTGTCATGACAGGTGGAGTTCTTGGAGTTTGTGACCTCCTTGAAGCAATTTTAGGATTTGGTTCTTCAAGTACTACTTCTCCTCTCTTTAACTTAGACCTTGAAATCATTCAAAAACACTTGCAAAAACAATCAAACCTTTAAAACAACCATGCCCTTATACCGAACTAATATGAAATTACAAATCAAAGGTCTCTTTAAAAAGTTTGCAAGATAGTTTATGTCTTGTGGGAAATGGATCAAAATTTTAAAGGAACACAAACTTATGGATTTAGTTATATTTTGCAGATATAACCATAGAAAAATAGACAACATGCAACACCACACAAACAATAATTTGATGACGGAGTTCACCCTTCCTAGGTTATGTCTTTGGGTTCAGCTTAAAATATTGGCCCTTTATATTATATGCTCAAAATGTAAATTACATCAACATACAATGCTCGAATCACAAAAGTAATGCTACCATTGTGTCCAGAACACCCAAAAACCCCTCAGTAGGCTCTTCTTGGGCTCAAAAAGACTAAAAATGGCAAACATAATCCTCCTTGCTCCTTTCTCTCATAGTTGTCCTGTAAATTCACCAAAATGTGAAACCAGGCAATGAGTTTCTCCTTTGGCATATACACTAGGTGACAATTTCGTGTGGGGACAACAGAAATTCCATCGAAAATCAGGCCATTTGTCGAATAGTTAGTTGGGCGTCGTGGCCCCAACTTCCGTCGAAGGTTTCAGACATATTGAGGTTAATGTGGTCAGAGGCCATGCGCCAATTGGCTTCATCGCTCCAGGTCATATGAATGCCATGTTTCCATGGGATGGGGCATGGGCAGGGTGCCACACACCTTTTCCCTTCGTTATGTTTATTCATGGTTATATCGGTTGAATGGGACTGGGGTAGGGGCTTACTCTCTGCCCCTCCTGCCTTTGAACACGGTCGCGAGTATTATCATGTGGGTCAGTGTTGGGCCACATGCCCACCCCCTCCACCTTTCCTCTGTGACGTGGTCACATGTTTTGTGATATGACCTGAGGCTGGGCCAGTTGGGCTAGCCCGCTGGCTGGACCTCCCCCTTAAATACATACATCAACCGCTTCACATCAAATATAAATGACGCTCATAATATAACAAGAACCAATGTGATGGTATGGTGGTGAGACGATGCGTTTTTCAACTAGAGCTCATGGGGTCGACCCTCGCTAGATTTGGTCAGACCCTTAATCAATTTTTCATGAGTCCCGAGGGCCACGTGGCGCGTCCTGATTGGTCCACCAAAAAATCAACAACCAATCAAATATTGCCACCCAATTGCCACGTGTCAACAATGGATTGGCCTATATGACCACAATACCTACCTAGTCAGCCTACTGACGTCAACACCACACCACCATATGGCATGCCCAGTCAACAACCCAATCAACCCTACAAGTTGACTTTTTAGTTATTTTCCAAAATCTTTAGAACACGATAATTTTCACATACGGTGTCAAATTGAGGCGATTCAAGCATCGTTGGAATAATAGCGATGATATCTACAATTTTGCACTAGTTTTACGCAATTTTGAGCACTTTTTACTTTTTAGAATATTTTTTATCCCCTTGATCAATGAGGCTTACCACCCAACAAATTCCTTACGAGACGAAGCCCCTGGAATAATTTCTAAAGTACTTGTAGTAAAAAATTAAACCAAACAATTATAGTAAGGTAGATTGGTCTTGGTTCATTACTAAGGTAGAGAAGAGACTAAAAAGCTGGAGTTTAAAATGGCTATCTAGAGTTGGACGTCTTGTACTAATACAATATGTCTTACAAGCGATTATGGTCTATTGGATGTCTCTTGCATGGGTTCCAAAGAGAAATTTGGAAAAAATAAGAATATGTCTCAAATTTTTATGGTCTGGTAATCAGGAGAAGGGAATCCTTCCTTGGGTAAAATGGAAAAAACTAGTGGTTCCAAAAGTTTTGGGAAGTTGGTGGCTTAAAAAAATATTTATATTCTCAAAGGCAATGGCGATAAAATGTAACTGGAGATTGCTATAAAGTTAGATATTTTTGACATCGGTTGTCTCTTAGAAATATATAGCCTCGACTCATTTGGAGCAATGGATTAGACAAGAGGATAAACCAAGAGAAACATCTCTTCCTTTTAAAGGGTGGTCCTGAACTCATTTGACCTTGTAGGAAATGAGATGGTCTGGAAAAGAGGAAATGGTGAACGAGTGTGGATTGGAATTGATCCATAGCCAGGGAGTGGTGAAGGCAATATTCTCCCTCACCCACTCATTTTGTCTTTAATGGGCAGAGGCATTTCGAAATTAGCCCACATTTTCAGTTAGGACACCGTCGCCATTTGGAGGCATTGACGACAAACAACAGAGGATTTAAGGATAGAATTTGAATTTCATGAGGTCTAGAATGGCTATCTAAGTGATTTTTCAAATGGGCACATGAAGATCATAAATAGAGAGTATGAATTGGTTTGGAGTAGCTCACCCTCTAACTATTACACCCCAAAGCTTGGTTACTTAATTCTTTACGTAGATAGAGTCCCCGAAGAGCTAAAATGGTGGTGGAGGGTGGTTTGGAAAACCAATTCCCAGAAAAATCCAAAATATTTATGTGGTTCCTAATGGAGAAGAAGGTCCCTACATGGGACATCCTTCAACGTCATTATGCCATAGGGTATACATGGTGCTCCCTCTGTAAGGGATATGAAGAAACCAATGAACATGTGTTCAGGTAGTGTCCCTTCTTCAAGTAGGTACGAGATTCCTGTAAGTATGTGATGGGTCTCAATCTAATCTGAGAAGGGGAAAACCTAGAAGCAATGCGGAAATATTAGCATTATGATCTTATCACTCGTGCATATAGAGCCCTCCCACTTATCATATGTTGGGGAGTGTGGTTTCCATGCAAAAAGATATTTTTCAGGATAAAATTTTAGTCCCTAAGAAACTTGCAATATAAGCTCTTATTATGCTTGCACAATCTCCACAAGAAAATGGGACCAATCCCCTTAGAATTACAATAGATGAAAATCCAAATCCATCAAATCCATGGGCTTTCTTTGATGGTGCATCTTGTGACACAACTAATAGAAGTGGAGGCAGTTTTGTACTTATTTTATCTGCCACACATTCTTTTCATGTAAAAATGGGATTTGGGGTCGAAACTAATAATCAAGCTAAGTTATTGGCATGTAAAAAATTACTGGATTATGCAAAAGAAAAAGGATGTACTTAGCTCCAGGTTTATGGAGACTCAAAGCTTGTTATAAATTGGCTAAATAGATCTCGAGCATGCAAAAACTTACTCTTAATCCCTATTTTGGAAGACATATAGAGGATCAAAGACTCATTTGATTATTTTGAATGTTCTCATATGTTCAAGGAGTGGAATGGGGAGGATGACAAACTCTCCAAGTCAGGTATGACCATGGAATGATGACTCTGGCACATATAGGAACAACATGAGCATTCTTCATATGGGTCTTATCACTTGCCATTAATAGAGAAATCTGAACAAAATGAAAGGTTTTAATCCCTATTTCTTTTTGCTGAATACTTCACAAAGAATGATATGTTGAGTCCTTTAGATCTCAAGACAATCTTTTTTTTTCTTTGGAAAAAGGGTGAAAATGATGTTTCTCGCCTTTTATTCGATGTATTATGAACAATGTAATTTTTTAATAGCTTGTGGATTATGTGGAACATGGATAAGCCTATTTTTTTTTACAGCTTATAAATACAAGTTCCAAATGTTGAAAAGTGTAACTAGGTTCGGTCTTCATAATGACATGTAATTATGATTTTATGTAAAGAAGAGACAAAGAAAAAAATTGTATTTATTGTATTGCTTGCATCATGGGTTTCATGAGCAAGAGATTTTATAGGTAAAAGACTTATTCTTGATGTATTTAGGATTTTGTCATCTTTTCATAAAGATAATTAGAGTCATTGTGATGAAGTCATGTTACACTTGTAAAAAGATACATTATCTATGTAAAAGTAATTCTCCAAGACCTTGTCACTAGGCCTTTATAAGTCGGCCTAAAATATGATGGAAATCCTCAGATCTCCTACAAATATCATGTCATCCTAGAGACAAGAAGAAAGTCTCTATATATAGCATGACTCAGCCTCATTACAACATATTGAATCCGGTCAAGGATTTCAGAGCTAAAGTGAGAAGAAGGGGATTGCAAGTAGTGTGAATAAGGAGGCATACTATCGAAGGAATAGAGTTTATATATATCTATGTTTTGGGTCTATACATATCTCACATAACTCATAAAGGCTGAGGGTTATTACAACATGAATACAAACTCAATCTTGGGCTTAAGAGACATATAAGAAAGGTGCAAAAATAAGGTTGAGAAAGGGACTCTAGGAAGACGAGGCTAGGATCGAAGGAAGTCAAGAAGGAGTGCCTTATTTAGGGCTGCTGAAGTAGAGACCAAGCTTCTCTAGTATTGGTGCAGTACAATGCAGAAAAGGAGGATCGAAGAAGGAGCTGAGAAGAGCAATGAAGGCTAGTGACAAGGGTCTTGGGAGGATGATTGTGTCAAGGGTATTTTTCATGGTCTTGGTACTCGTCAATTTAAGGTCTATAAGAATAATTTATGATAGGGTTTTCCTCTCAAAGAGTGAGAGTTTTTGGCCCTAGATTACAAGCCTAAATATTGTGTCTCTTTTGTATTTGATATTTCACTTGATGAGAACATAATAATCTAACGAAGACAATATCTAAGCAAGAAGCATAAAGTAAATCATAAGTAATTATCAAGAAGAGAAATTTCACAAAATCCCTCAATTTGTCAACATGGTATCAAAGCTTAGGTGTTGAAGACAAGAAAGGGCAATCTAGCAAGAAGACACTCAAGGATCAAGTTTCAAGGAAGACATCAAAGATCATCTTTCAATGAGAAGTCTACAAAGAAGTTGGATAAAACTTTAAAGCCATTGAGACCTCAAAGATCCTATCTCAAAATTGAAGGACTTATACATCAAGATCCTTCCAAGGAAAAGGAAGATCAAGGGTGTGATCTTCATCTTCAAAGGTTCTAAAGATATCTCTCTCTTGTTGAAGCCAAGTCAACATTATTGAGGACATCATCAAGCTATCATTGATTCATCATCAAAAGTATAAGGTGATCTACGTTATTATACCACTCTCGAAGGAAACTATCTTCGTCAAGAAGGAGTCCTTAAACTATCTACATCATCATAAAATTCAAGAAGAAATCAAGCAGAGGAGAAAGCATCTACACAAGTATGTACATTTATGACTTAATTTGAACCTGTCAAAATGTATTTTTGCAAGGAAAGCAACAAATTGGTTGGGGCTGCAAACTTTCTTGCATGGAAGATGTTATCACCAAATTGATCTTGATTGGCTGCTCATCAATCAACTCAATGTAACTATTTCAAACCACTTCTAATTGAAGATTAGCCTCTTCAGTTTGAGAGGGCTCTCTCAAAGGGGGTTTATGATTTTGAATAAGGATAGTACTAGATGGCTAACTATATGGAATTGTAACTTGTTTTTGTATGATTGCACGTTGAAAAATGAAGGCTTGCTACCATTGGGCTTATGGAGTCAACAATCAGTAGTCTTAGTGACAGTGGCTATTCACATGGAAGCTTAGGAAGATAGAGGTTTTTAATGCTGAGATTCAACAAGATGATGAGCTTAGTGAAAAGAGTCACCTTCACTAAGTGGGCCAACAACCTATTTTTGGCGCAAGTCTATTTTTAGACTATGTCTATTTTTAGACATGGTGATCATATTTCATAAGTTGCAAGATGCTATTTGTGGATGGTTGGTCAAGTTGGAAAAATAGATGAAATTATATTTTTAGAATATTGTTCAAATTCTATTTATAGATTGTCGATCTAAAAATAAAGGTGTCGATTATTATTAGCTCTTAATAATAATCCGACAATAAACAACAACTTATTCTCTTAGAGCACTTAGTTTCAGTGCACAGATTTGGAAAATCAGTGGGCTGAAGGAATTACGCAATTCCTAGGTTTGACTCGTGGTTCATGCATGGAGGATTGAGTTAGAACTAAAGTGGCAAAGTTATGACAAAGTTGGAAGAGTAGTTCATGGAGTTGCTATTTAGTTTAACTCAATTGAGCTAGTTGTATATAGTCTAACTGAATGATACACTAGCAAGAGTGGAGTGAATTGATTAGTTAATTAATTCAAAAAGAATAACTCCTTAATCAACTGAATAATACATCAGTTAACTACAGTGCATGTCAGTTCCAGTGGAGACCCAGTGGAGAGATAGGTGAAAGAGAAAGATGGACTATCTGTTGTGACTATAGTGATGCATTTATTGAACCTCACACACATTGGAGTTGCCAATGACGATTGAGTAGTCAAGGCAAGGGTAATTCGAATTCATTCAAAGCTATTCTTCAGTAGGGATTGCGCAGTGGAGGCAGGCTATCAGGTGGCAAGAAATCGGTGCATGGATTTGCATATTTCTTCTAATTAGTGTGTGACGATTGATTGTACTGAGAGCTTGATGTACTAAGATTTGTATGAGATTGTTACATGATCTCCATGATACATAATATATGATATTTGGGGTTTTTAGCTTCAGGCTTTCCCGTTAAACAACTGCGTTATGTGAGATTGCTTTTATTGCTTCATGTGTTTGGCATTAATTTTAATTTCTGCAAAAGATTAACAGTGGAAGGATTCTGTATTTAGCAAGAAGATAAATATTGTTAGATCAGGAGAATCTGGATCTATACATGCATCTTGTATATAATTTCTACATGGTATCGAAGCAGTATTAATTCTTGAAGATTGCAATTGTGAAGAATTGTTGAGTTTGTGCTGGTGGACAATTCGAATTTGCTACAGAAAATTCTTGGTGCAGAAGTTGAGTATACATTGAAATGTCTTTAAATGGGTTGTGATTGGAGTATGCCCTTGATGGGAGCTCGAATTACATAGCCTGGAAGGATAGGATGGAGGCGGTGCTGGAGGATAATGGACTGAAGGAGTTCATCGATAGCGATGTTCCTAAGCCGGGATCTAGCGATGCTACATTACTTGACACATGGCAAAAGAAGGTAGCAAAGACAAGAAGAATTATGTTGGAAGGTGTGAAGGACCATATTGTGTCCAGCCTTCAAGGGAAAGCCACTCCATTCTTAATGTGGAAGGCTTTGACAGATTTGTTCCAAAGCAACAACGACCAAAGGAAGTTGGCGTTGAAAGACAAGCTCAGAAAAATAAAAATGGAGAAGGGCGACAGTATTCCAAAATATCTCACGAAGTTTGTCCACTATAGAGATGAACTGGGAAGTGTGGGAATTAATGTTTATGATGAAGAATTGGTGAGCTTGGTTCTCCTTGGGCTTCCGAAGAGTTGGCATAGCTACGAAGACTCTTTCAATGGATGAGAGAAACTACTGGGATGGGAGCGACTTTGGTCAGATCTTGTGCAGGAGGAGATAAGGCGGGGTACTAGGGATGGCTCTTCATCGAAGAATGAAGATGAAGAGAATTGTGCTTTGGATGCAAAAGCAAGGAAAGGGAAGGGGAAGAAATTTCCTTCAAAATCCGAAGGTAAATGCAAGAAGCAGGATTTGTCCAAGGTGAAGTGTTTTCACTGTCACGAACATGGGAATTTCGCCACTAAATGCCCACAGAAGAAGAAGAACAAGAAGGCTGCTAGAGCTACAACTGGAGAGGCCTTAGTCTCGCAATTTGAACTTGATTTCTCTTTGATCGCATGCTTGGTTTCAAGCTATATGGGATCGTTGTGGTATCTTGATAGTGGTGCGTCTTTCCATATGATGGGAGACAAGGAGTTGTTTAGTGACTTGGAGGAGAAGGACCTTCAGATGCATATAGAGATGGGTGACGATGGTAGATACAATGCGACCAACATTGGGACCATTACCTTTGAGAGGGAGTCTGGTAATACATTCTTGTTGAAGGATGTTATGCATGTTCCAGGTCTGAAGAAGAACTTGGTCTCGGTCGCAATGTTGGAAGAAAAAGGTTATGATGTTGTTTTCAGTGAGGGAAAATCCTTCCTTCAACATAAAACAACGGGTCAAACCAAAGGATAGGGATTCCAATTAAGAATCTCCACAAGCTGGAGGTAGATGGCTGCGTTGCAATGATGGGCAAAGCATAAGAAGTGGTGAGCCAGGATGAGGGCGAATTATGGCACAGGAGATTGGGCCATCTTCACCATGGCGCTTTGAAGATTTTGCAGCAGATTTCTACTGGACTTCCCAAGGGTACTCTTGCGCAATCAGATCAGTGCAAGGGATGTAATATGGGTAAGTTTGTGAAGACCACCTTTCATGAGAAGTAGAACCATGCTTCGGTGATCCTGAAGAGAATTCACACAGATGTGTGTGGACCTTTCTCGGTTGCTTCAACAAAAAAACATAGGTATTATGTTATATTTGTTGATGACTATTCTCATAGATTCTAGATATTATTAATGCAGAAGAAGAGCGAAACATTCTCAAAGTTCTGTGAGTTTAAAGAATTAGTGGAGAAGGAGTCGGGGAAGAAAGTGAAAGCTCTATGGAGCGATAATGGTGGTGAATACATCTCGGGCGAATTCAAAGACTTTTGTAGCAAAGAAGGAATTCAAAGAGAACTCATAGAGCCTCATAACCCACAACAAAATGGGGTCGTGGAGAGGAAGAACAGAATGATTGTGGGTGCTACACGAGCGATGCTGCATGACCAGGGCCTACCGATGCACTTATGGGCGGAAGCATGCAACACTGCGGTTTATGTGCAAAACCATTGTCCTCATAGAGTACTTGGCAGGAGTACACCTGAAGAAGCTTTTACTGGTAAGAAGCCTGATATTTCTCATTTGAAGATTTTTGGCTCATTTGTTTACATTCATGTGACAAAGGACGCCAGGAAGAAGGTGGAGCCGACTGCAGAATTTGGGATATTTGTGGGGTACACAGAAACACCCCATAATTATCGTGTGTATTTTCCAGACATTCGGATGACTGTGGTGCGACGAGATATAAAATTCAATGAGGTGAAAGCCATGAAGTTGTCGCTTGAGAGGGAGCTACACTTGCATGCAGAGGAGGAACTTCTTGTTCCCAAAGATGAGCCTCTAGATGTGGATCAACCACAGGAGGAGATTCATGGAGTGGAGGAGTCCACTCATGCAAAACCAAACATCAGACAGGGCAGAAAGCGGACCACAGAAGCTGAGAGACTGAAGCTTGATGTGGCATAGAATGTAGGAGTCCCTACATCACAGCGCAGACAGAGACAGTCACCTGACCGATTTACTGGATACATGGATCTTATGAGCAAGTGTATCGTGACAGAGCCATATTATTTTGAAGAAGCAGTGCAGGAGCCCACATGGGTAGATTCTATGGTGGAGGAGTATGACTCCATTGTCAGAAACAGTGCTTGGGAGATTGTTCCAAGGCCGGTGGGAAAATTAGTTGTAGGATCAAGATGGAACTACAAGGTAAAGCAAGCTGCTGATGGGAGCATTGAGAAGTATAAGGCAAGATTTGTTGCCTGAGGCTTCTCACAGATCAGGGGGATTGATTATGAAGAAACCTTTGCACCCGTCGCACCGTATTCTTCCATATGGACCATCCTTGCTCTCTCAGCGCAGATGGGCTGGCACATTCATCAGATGGATGTGAAGACTGCGTTCCTTAATGGGATCATTGAGGAAGAGGTGTAAATTGAGCAGCCTGAAGGATTTGAGATCTATAGCAGCGAGTCGCATGTGTGCAGGCTCAAAAGAGCATTGTATGAGTTGAAGCAAGCACCTCGTGCTTGGTACAATCAGATCAAAAGCTATTTCACTAGACTTGGCTTCACCAAGAGTAAGGCGGATGCAAACCTGTACCAAATTGTGGTGGATGGTAAATTTTTAATCATTGTTCTTTATGTTGATGATTTAATACTAACGGGTGATGAGCAGTTGATACACTCATGCAAGGCAGATCTTGCAAAGGAGTTTGAGATGAAGGATTTGGGCTTCCTTCATTATTTCCTTGGATTGGAAATATGGTAGCGGGAAGGTGAATTGTTTGTGTCTCAAGGTAAGTATGCCTGGGAGATACTAGAGAAGTTTCACATGCAAGGTTTCAAGCCTATCGACACTCCTCTTCCAGGAAATTGGAGGAAAGAGGATGCTACATCGGCAGAGGTAGTGGATGCCACTATTTATCGACAGTTGGTGGGTTCGCTCATGTATTTGGTTAATACAAGACCGGACATATGTATGCGATGAACTAGCTTTCACAAGCGATGGTTAAGCCTACCAAGCTCTTTTTGAAGGCAGGCAAGCATGTCTTGAGGTATCTCAGGGGCACATCTGAGTATGGTTTATGGTACAGACAAACGGATGAGGTGAAGTTGCATGGCTTCACAGATGCATATTGGGAAGGCAACCTAACAGATAGAAAGAGCACATCAGGAGGGATTTTCAGTATCGGATCTATGATAGTTTCTTGGTACAACAGGAAACAAAGATCTGTGGCACTCAGTTCAGCGGAAGCAGAATACATGGCAGCAAGTCAAGCTGCATGTGAGGCTACCTAGATGAGGAAGATCCTAGTCGGTTTGTTCGGTTCACATTTAGATCCTACAGTGATGCATTGTGATAATCAGAGTTGCATAAAAATCTCGATTAATATTTTGTTTCATGATAAATATAAACATATTGATATCTGGTATCATCATATCATAGATTGTGTGCAGCGGAAGATCATGTTGCTTCAGTACATTCCTATGGAAGATCAGGATCCAAATATTCTAACGAAGGCACTCGGCAGGAGAAAATTCAAATACCATAGAGGCAGGATTGGGGTGAAGGATAATCCCTATCTTATTGAGAGGGAGTGTTGAGATTCAACAAGATGATGAGCTTAGTGAAAAGAGTCGCCTTCACTAAGTGGGCCCGCAGACTATTTTTAGCGCAAGCCTATTTTTAGACTATGTCTATTTTTAGACATGGTGATCATATTTCAGAAGTTGCAGGATGCTATTTGTGGATGGTTGGTCAAGTTGGAAAAATAGATGAAATTATATCTTTATAATATTGGGAGAAGTCTATTTATAGATCGTCCATCTAAAAATAAAAGTGTCGATTATTATTAGCTCTTAATAATAATCCGACAATAAACAACAACTTATTCTCTTGGAGCACTTAATTTTAGTGCACAGATTTGGAAAATCAGTGGGCTGAAGGAATTACACAATTCCTAGGGTTTACTAGTGGTTCATGCACAGGACTTCAAATTATATTTGAAGTTTCAAAGTTATGACGGAAGTTGGAAAGAGTAGTTCATGGAGTTGTTATTCGGTTTAACTCAATTATTGAGTTAAATCGGTTGAGCTGGTTATCTAATCCTAGCTGAATGATACACTGGTGAGAGTGGAGTGAATTAATTCACAAATAATAACTCGTAATCATTTGAACAATACATCGGTTAACTATGGTGTATGGGTTCCAGTGGAGACCCAGTGGAGAGATAGGTGAAAGGGCAAGATGGACTATCCGTTGTGACTATAGTGATGCATTGATTGCACCACACACACATTGGAGTTTCCAATGACGATTGCGCAGTCAAGGCAAGGGTAATTTGGATTCATTCAGAGCTATTCTTCAGCAGGGATTGCGCAGTGGAGGCAGGCTATCAAGTGGTAAGAAATCGGTGCATGGATTTGTAGATTTCTTCTAATTAGTGTGTGACGATTGATTGTACTGAGAGCTTGATGTACTAAGCTTTGTATGAGATTGTTACATGATCTCCATGATGCATAATATAAGATAGTTGGGGTTTTCAGCTTCAGGCTTTCCCGTTAAAAAACTGTGTTTTGTGCGATTGTTTTTATTGCTTCATGTGTTTGCAATTGATTTTAATTTCCGCAAAAGATTAACAGTGGAAGGATTCTGTATTTAGCAAGAAGATAAATATTGTTAGATCATGAGAATCTAGATATATACATGCATCTTGTATATAATTTCTACATTTAACAGAGATAATTCACACACATAACATAGGAAAACACAGTCATTTCACCACTAGAGGAAGTCAGAGTGTAATATTATGAATTCTGAGTAATTAGAGACGAAATCTACGACAAGTGATTAAACATAAAGATATAGATCAATAACACATAAAAAATCTCATGATAATCTCAGGTCTGAAAGTAGAATGTCACTTTGTATTACTGAAAATGAATAAAACATACAAGCAACAATTTGGTGCAATATTTTCCAACCCCTTGGTCTTCGATGTTTTGTCTATAAATAGACATTATTTACAATGTGGATGATCTACCTAGCTGGTTAGATCTTCTAATTCTACTCTGACACCTATCATAACTTAAATCACTAACTTAAAACAGAAAAATGACAGCTATCCTTAAAGAAAACAAATTCCTAATAGGACTCTATCTCCTATTTATTACATTCCTTTATCCTATCAATGAAACAATTACATAATGGTTACATAATTAATGTCACATGCTCAAAAGACAAATCACCTAGTTCACCACCACTTTACATCTTTAAAGCACCCCTAGATCTGTGGAACATAATCCTGCTTTTTAGGAATGGATGACCTTCATATTTAACATTGTTTTGACTGATGAGTTGGCTGTGTGACACTCCCTTTGAGTCATAAATATCTGCTGATAAGGTCCACTGACATGCTAGAGGTCTCCAGCTGGCTGATGTATTGTCGAGATGCTCAAAATTCTTCAAAAATTACTTGCTACGAAAACAGGGCAGTTTTAGGCAGTTTCGTAGCGAGTTTTAGTAGTGTAGGAAAAATGGCTTTTCCATCAATCTCTTTGACTTATTTGTTGTTCCAACATCTTCATTATGTCATGAAACTTTGCAAACCATCGATCTCCCTCCATAAAACATGACAAAACTGGGTTTTAAAGCAAAAAAGCACCTACAGGAATTTTCATAACGTATCTCTGGCTTCAAGCCTGAGGTACACTACGAAACTGTGTAAAAAACTAGAAAATGTTGTTTTGAAGATGGTCTTCAAAAATTATTCTCCAGCTGCAAAATTTAGGTTTTCTGCATTTTATGAACCTCCTAAAACACATTCCATCTTAACTTATTACTCTTGTGGTGTTTCCTTCTCATTTACAATCAATTGAATAATGGGCTCTTCTACCACTGTCATCTTCAATCCTTTCTTTTCCAACTCCACATGAATAAAATCCAATTTCTCCTGAAGATCTTCCACTTTGTCCTTTAATGCTCTGTTTTTGGATTGTAAGTGAAAATTAATCCTCCCAACATGTTTAACCTCCCCTCTCAGTGGTTGAGTCCATTTCATCAAATTCTCTGTATTGTCAAAGGTTTTTGAAACACTTGTGACTTGATATTCCCATATTTTCTTCATTTGCTCAAACTGAACTTTCTCAACTCTGTGTTTCTTTGCCTCTTGCTTCAAAACTGATATCTCTTTACCTGCCTCCTTTAATTGCTCTTAAGGATTTCAATTTTTTATTTTTCAATAATTTTCTCTTTACTTTTTCTTTGTTTGATAACCATTTCTTCTTTTGTAGGTGAAGACAAATCTATGATGCTTGGTGGCTGGGCAGTTTCATTGATCTTCTCACTCTCTTTTTTGCTTTCCATGACCTTCCTTGCATGTCTGGTCATTGGCTTCCTAGGTTGAAAAATGAAACTAGCATCATCACTTGCAAACTCTAATTTTTTAGCTGTCTTACATTTCTTCAACTTTCTTCCTCCATCTTCAATGTATTCAGCTTGCACAATGGGTGATTCTTTAATTTCAATTGCATGCATGATATCCTCCAAGTTTCCTTTAACCGCTATTTGGATCCTAGTAACTCATTTGTTGCCTTGTTTACTGATTGTCTGCTTCTGTTTTTCAGGTGTTGTTTTAGGTGTGTCAATCTTCTGCAAAGGCTCTGCCTCCATGCTCACTGGTTCTGGAGGAGATGATCTATTTCCTTCTTCAACTTCCTCTGCCACAGCTGGTGATGAAATTTTTCTAGGTTTGGAGGCTTTCTTAGGAGTGACAACATCAATTTCATAACCACTCATGAACAATAAGGAAGTCCAATCTCTATATAATCTCTTCAATTCCTATAACACCAACAACTTAATCAAACCATGATGAAAAAGAGAAGTTTCATTGCCTTATGTTTTGATTTGAAATCTTATCTAACATTTTCCATAGACTTTTGCATAAATAAAAAGGCAAGTCAAGTGGCCTCTTACCCACAAAATGCAGAAGAATCCTGAGATGATAGGAGTAGACCATGTGAAACCTTCCTTCACAGGTAAAATACTTCTGGATGATCATCAACAACTTTGAATAGTTGTCCTTCATGAAACTCCTAGGAATAGCATTTCTAAGGTCAATTTCATTGTGTTCTGGTTTGATGAACTCTTTACAATCCTGCATTGTGAATTTGATGCCTTTAAACCACTGTTCCCCTCCTCTAGGAATTCTCGTTGCTGATGAGATGGTATCTGCTGTCATTGTAAGGTTCAAAATTCCAACTTTTGAATCTGTTCCTGTGAAGCTAGTAGCAAAATCCTTGGAAAACTGTAGATGAAAGCCCTGCAACCTCTGACAAAATTGCAAGCAACCAGTTCTTCTGAAAACCTCCATGGTAGTTGGGTCTTCATTAAGTAAATTCATGTCCATGGGCTCATATATGTGGAAATTACCACCTTTGTTTGTTTTCCTTCTTGCAGCCATGGGTGCTTTATATCTTCATAGCCTCGTTTGCTTGATGACAACTACAAAGTTCAAATCTGCTAGCAACCTGCTTGACTCGATGAAGCAACTCTCCGGGGATCGAATTACATGCAAAGATAAAGCGCAATATGAAAAAAGGATAATTGGGGTAAGTTTTTATGGTTTAACTAATAGCTCATGCTTCAATCATGACACATATATGCCCAAAAAGGTAATGATGACCTCAAACACGACTATGTACCATTGAATTTATCCTAATAGACTTGAATGACCTCCACCCTAACTCCTCCAATCATAAAATGACACTTCATAGCAAATTTGACAAGACAGGTTAGAAAACAGATTTTCGTAGCGAAGTTAGTTCAGCCTCTAATAGATTCACTACAAAACTATTAGGTAGTTTCGTAGCGAAAACTATTGTTTTCCTGTGTAAAAAGCTATGAAAATTTGAAAAACTAACACAACTGCCCTTTTTTATTTTAAATGCATGGGGAATGAAAATTGACACCATGTGAGGACTCATGTGACATGAAATGACATAAATGGAGGTGACCATGAAACTTAGGATAGGTTAAAAATGTAAAAAATAAAATTTTCCTATACCAACTTGAAATGGCTAAGGATACCTTATCCTTTTGATGAGTGAACTATATGACCATGTAAAGTAATGTTTCACAACTTTATGAGTGATAACAATAGAAAAGGACAAATCTGAATCTTATTGAGAATGAAGTCATGGACCATATCAAAGGGTCAACAATTCTACCTTCAAAATAAGATACTCAAGCACATGTGAAATACATTAAGGGAGAAGTGAGAGCGTAGAGGATTCTTATAGAATCCATAAAAGACTCTCTCATCCCATATGTATCAAAAATATAAACTTCAAAAGAAATATATGAAAAATTGGTGGAGTTGTTCTCCGCGAGTACTTCCAGAGAAGTAATCTCTCTAAGGCAAGAACTTTACAAGATAAAATTGTCAAGGGAGGAAGGAATAACTTCATATTTCATGAATATCTCTAAAATACAAGATCAACTGCAAGAACTGGGAGAATTTATGTCTGATAAATAAATGAGCACAGTGGTACTAAATGCACTACCACAAGGATGGGGAAACTTCACTTCAAGTATATATGGGAAGAAATAAGTCACACTATTCCAATATATTTGGTCTCTATGTAAGATAGAGGAAACCAGGTTGAAAGCAAAAGTTGATATGGGATCAAATGAAGAAAAACAATACTATGCCACCATGACAAGGAGAAAGGGAAGATTTGGTAAATTTGACCCTCAAAAGAAAAATAGGAACATGGATAAGATAAGATGCTATGGATGTCACGAATTTGGGCATTATAAAAGAGATTGTCCTAAATCTAATAAGGACAAGAGAAAAATGGAAGAAGCCCATATCATTGGAGAAATGGAAGAACCAGAGACAAAGAAGCCTAAGAAAGAATAAGTGAGAGATCTCTACTATGATTGAGATAATCTTCTTCAATGTAAAGTATTTGTTTGTTGTAAAATTGTAATATAGGAAGCATTATAAATTAGGGAGATGCATCATATTAAATTAACATCACGATGGAAGCATTGAAATAAAAGCACTTGTCATAGAAAGATGTTTGAATAAAAAATAAGTCACAATCATGCTATGAAGTATGTAGCTCTTGGAAACCTCACTTGAAATGACATTCATGAAATAAAAGGAAGCCATACAGGACAAGGCTCATCATACATTAATCAATATTGAAACATGTATTGGTAAGAATATGAAAAAATTTCTAATGGAATCCTCATTGGATTCACTGTTTTAGGAAGGAAGCAGATGTTTTATTGATAATTCTAACTTGTATAATTCAAGGTATTAGGGTATGATAACATATTGATGAAGCAGGTTGAGAGGATGAAGCTCTTTGATTCTAAGGAAAACTGCAACAAGAAAGTCTAGATGATCACAAAGGAAAGAAAGAGGTATATATGCTTACACTTGATATTATGATGTCATGTCATATGGTGTCAAATAGTATAATTATTTAGAAGTATGGTGAAAGGAAAAAGAAATATCCTCCTATCCAAAGGTTGCCGAAAGGCATGGTTCACACTAGATGAAATCAACATAATATGTCCTCATATGGAGTATGAGGTGGTTGAATACAATTAATGAAATCTAATTGGAAGCTCTTGGGGATGAAATAAAATGTGTGTGAAGAAATAAATGAATAAATCATGATAAGTGCAACCATGCTAAAGACAATCAACATCCTTGAAGACCAAGAAGACTTCACTAGAAAATATCTCGGAAAGATATGAAGACTCTAATGAAAGTCCGGAAAATATGGAGACCCTTAACATTGCATATCTTTGTGAGATGTGTCAACATGTATGAAGGATGTTGATACCTACAGGAAGATGTCACGATGAAAGACCATCACTGAGGTAATTTTAATTTAAATGTTCATTTGTATAATTTAATAATATATGGATGAGCTTATGCAGGGCTGCCAAAGGGAAGTATATATCTTCCACATTTGATAACCACGTGGAAGGATGAAATATGCTTGGAATAAATTGGTATGGAGTTAACAACATGACATGAAGCTATATCAGATAAGAAGAATGGTGGATCACTCTCCGAAGAAATGATGACATGACTCATGAAAGTGATGGATGGTTTGTGCCCTATGAAGAGATCCCAAAAGATGAAGACTCCATAACAAAGAAGAAATTCATGACATCGAATAAAGGGGTTCTTCATAGCAGCTGGTTGTCCCATTATTTATACCTATGAAGCTGCTACAGGTCCCTGATTTAGAGGAAGCCAGGAAACAAGTTTCTTACTTGGTATAAACTTGGAAATTAATAAGCCAAGAGTGAGCTTAGGTACATTTCTTGTATATGAATGAGTACATTCCTTTATTGGAATATTTCCTTCCTAATTGAGACGGAGAGATAGACACATCATTCTGGTCTTCACTCAGGAAGATAGAATGAAGGATTGGGTAATCATGTGACATCCGATACTCTTTTGAGGATGTATTAGGGCATCCAAGATAAGAGTAGTCGTGGAAGGACCAATATTCTTTGAGGACTAGGAATCAAAGATAAGAATAGTCCTAGACATACTCTGAGAGAACCCGAGTGGGGTATTTTACGAGAGAGACAATGTTGAAGGTGTCTATTAATCATTAGTCTCGCCAACACTAGGCTCAAGATATCATGAAGAGATGGAGTTGTTAGTAAAAGCCTTGTTATATGACAATGTTGGTTGATACGATGCTATACATATGGGTTACCAATCTAATTATTCTTATGAGATTCTTCAGATTGAGGATGACCAAGTACCATTATGAATACCTCCCTAGTGATGCAGGGGCATTAGGCTCAAGAAATACTTTGTATTTTTATAAGACATAGGGGGGTCTTATATTTCTAAATTCTCATGTAATTATTAGTGATTTTGAAGAAAATAGTGAGGAATTGTAAATGCTCTCGAACCATTAGAGAACATGAGGGAAAGGTGATTAGTTAGGAATGTGAATTGACAGTCGAATTAGGATCAATTTCAATTATTTTGGGGATTTTGTCTAAATTTAGGAAATTTGGAAATTTAAGAGTTTTGTTGAGCTGTTAGAGGAGCTGAAGCGATTCATTATTTTCTTGTATAAGTGTAAGCAAAAAAGGCATTAAATAGATAGGTCTGGAGAGAGCTGTTCAAGAGGCAAAGTAGTGAGGGTAGAAGGGCCATCAAATTGAAGACCAGGCCACAGAGGAAGTGAGTTTTGTAATTAATTGAGTTTTATTTATACAAAGGAATTCAGGGTCAATTTGATTCGTGTAAGAGACTGTGTGTTTAAGTTGACTTAAAAATTGGGTGAATCGATCACTGAAAGGATCGATTCCAGTAAAGTATTTAATTGCTTGTCTCAATTCATATGATAAGTTGGATACACGTTGAATTGAAATCTAAATTGTGAATTCACTGTATGGCTAAGAGAGGGTTTGATTCATTCTTTCTGAGTAATTAAATTGTGGAAGAAATTGGATTATTGCTCCTTGTGTGAAGAACCAATTTTGTCCCTTAATATTCATTGAGTCACATGTTTTATATAAGTCTCTGTGTGAATTAGTTGCATGCTAATACTGTATGGAGAGGTTCTGGTCAATTCAGAAATCCATTCTGAAATTGGCACGAATTTGTGTAAGGGATTGATTGGATTCGATTCGTAAAAATCAACATCGGTTTTGTCAAGGCCACGATACAGTGATCAATGGAGAATGAAATTTTGTGTGAGGAGTGATATAAATTGATAAGGAATTCGATTGCATAGATCGAGAGTGCTTTTGTGTCCCATTCACAATATGGAAATTCCGTGGAGAGTTTAATTCTGGATGAATAACATTAAAATGGAGAATTCAATAAGATGGGGAAATAGTTATTAACGCAAGTGAGGCTCTGGTTATTGACTACGCATTGAACCTCTGTTCGATAGAGTCCAATTCGAAACAGTCAGAGCTTGCAGGTTGGAATCGAACATAGGTTATATGGCATCGAACCTGTTTGTGTAAACAATTATTGATATATGGCATGGTTTATAAGGTAGCAGTAAGACAGACAATTTGAAGGGGACAGATTCCTGAATTGAATGCATCCCAAACTCATTTGAAGTGAGCGGATTTTGACCCCAGAAACCAGTCGTATCGCATTGCAATTGAGAGTGGTTAAGTTTGCAATCAAACTTTGTTGGGTTGAATTGAACTGAGTTGAGGTCGAATTGCAGTGATAGCGCAGAGAAATCGTGACTGAATGGTGCGATGAACAGTGAAGGTGGGCTTGCATAACCACTTATGGTTTTTGTATAAGTTTCAAATGTTAAGTTGTTTTGAAAAAAATAATGTGATAATGCTCTTTGAATGATGTGTGGCAAGGTGGTAATCCAAAACCATGAATTTCGCAAAACTTTTGGATGATAAAACACCGACATTTATCCAATGCGATTATTGTTCGATTGGGCGGCATCGAAGATCAATGACAATCGCATCGGGAAGCTGCGTATGGGTTAATAGAAAGGTGAGTTGTCAACATTGTGGGCCAAACCATTTAATTAAGTAATTCATTTACACTTAAAAGTTAAATGGGGTCGGAGTTATACAAATGAAGATTGTAAGTTGGATTTTTAATCCAAATCGAATGTTTCATGAAATGTTCCGAAAATGCCTGGTGTTAGCACCTGAAATGGACCTTAGGCTGAAAAAGGCAAATCAGGGCAACAAATAAACCACGCTCAGCCTTGTAGCTAGCCCTACAAGGACAGGAGAGGGCTCTCTCCGTAGAATAGATATTCAATAACACAATGATGAACTGATTTTATGCTAGATATATAAATGGAAAAAGGGGGGTTTGATAAATGACTGAACTTTCAGGGATGTATGGGAAAAGGACAATATGAAACGAGGAATTAAATCAAGGACACAGAGTATTTCATGGGACAAGATAGGCAGGAGGTTTAGCAATCAATGTTTGAAATAAGATGGAGTGGAAATACTGTTGAGAAAGCTGAAAAGGGCATAATAAATGAATCCTTTTCAGACAGAGGAAAACACACAGAGCATGAATGATTTCCCAAGGCAGAGCATATAAAATGGATTCTACCTTTCTAACTTGAAAACATTCAACTGGAAATGTTTATGAATGAATGATGAAACATAACAATGTACATATGAAACACAAAAGAGAGACATATGCTAAAACTCATACCACATTAATCCCATAAACCAGAGCTGCATCACTTTATTAATTTCTTGCCAGACTGTACAACGGAGCGCAAAGCTCACTACCACACTTTTCCCCTACTTCTGAGTTTTCAGGCCTCAGATTTTTCCGACCTTTTGCAAATAATTAGAATTTATAATAAATAGACAGATTTGCAGGAATACAAATTGATGGGAGAGGAGACATCACAACTGAAGATGGAAGGCCAAAAGCCAACAATCTCTCAGTAAAGGGAGAGCTACATCACATCCGGTCAGTGAGAAGGCGAAACATGTAACACATATCTCTTTGAATTGTAACTGAAGACAACAAAGGCAATCCGATCCTATTTTCATGCTGTTGTAGATGCCTTTATTTTATTTTAAGCTCTCGGCCTTTTGACTGTTCTTGCTTTCTATATGCTATTGAAGAAAACTGACATTTCTAATAATACGCCTTTTTTTGAAATAAATTGAATTGAATTTATGCATTTGTGAAGGGAAAAATGTATTTTGAATGGGAAAAGGGAAAGGACATGGAGGCGGGACCCACATAAATCGTAATCGGAGATCGGAGTCGGGAGCAGAGAGTAATTGCGATCGGGAGGTAGGGATGTGCGATGCGATCGAAGGATGGGCGCGATCGGGGGATTTGCGATGCAATTGGAGGATTTGCGATGCGATCGGAGGAATCAGAGCGATCGGGGGAGGACTGCGATGAACCGATCGGAGCAGTCCATATAAATGTTGCGATTGCGACTTTAAAATTTATATTATAAATTTTTTATTGCACGCGTGGTGTGAAGTGGTTTATACGGCGGGGGGGTTATATATATATATATGATATAACTTTGTTATAAAGTCTATGGGTATGGAAAGGGGAAGTGGTTATATAATCAAATCGCATATATATTCAAAAGTTTTATAATGTGATTTTATAATCGGAAAAGGGGGGACAAGGTTTTTTTAAAGGGATTTGAACATAAAGTTAAAAGGGAAACATGGGAAATAGGGGGGGCTTAGGGAATAGAGGGCTTTTACTTCACTTAAGCATAAAATTCAATCTAGAAGTCAGTTTTGAGAGTGTAGTATACCATTGGAAAGCTCTTTCCGGAATCTTTCTAATGGATCTGCTTTGGAGATGATATGGTGCTGAAAATGCTACAGAAAACTTCTTTGAAAGGCAGGGACATCACTTTGTGGAGATAACAGCTCCTGAGTGGTGACTGGAGGCAAAGTATTATGTTTTCACCTCAAAAAATGGTTTTGAGGTGAAAATTACATCAAACTGAATGAATGATATCTCTGATCCTCCTGGTGCTATAATTTTGAGTTTATTGACCTCCTCATGGCTTTGCTGATCTTTATTTGACACTTGACTCATTAATTTGACCATGGTGAGACCTTAGAGACTAATGAGACCCATCCTATGATCTACTGATATGATTTTGAGAATGAAAGTGCCTAATGACTGAAGACCATAGGGAGGAAAATCAACAAGTACTTCATGAGGGAAAACTGATAACAAATTGCTACCATCAGTGAATCCATGTCTTAATGGAATGGTGAAATTTGTTCGGTATGAGACACCTAATATGCAAATGCAAAAGAGCAGTTTTGATCACTGATGGCAGTACGACTAGACTGACACTAACACCTGGAAAAAAAAGTCATATATACGATGCTTAATAAGTTGCGGGCCCTATTAAATGAAAAATCAGATTTTCATACGATGAGAATGCTTTGGGTTTTAACCCAAGTGTGAGGTTAATGAAAAATCGAATAATATTCAATTTCCATGAGATGGGTATTATAATATGGTTTTAATCAATATGATGAAAGTCAAAGCTTCCGCTTATAGAAATGAATTTCTGGGTTGTCTGGCTATGACTAGTAATTGGAGAAAAGTGCTTTCGCATCCATTGTGGGAAATTGCCCAGATTTAAAATTATTTGGGGAAAAAAATTTGGAATGCAGTTTTATATGAAATAGGAGTGAAGATTGTGGGTTTGGCGGGGTTGCACGCCATCAAGTGGTATCAGAGAAGGAAAGGCTCTGTTTGAAGTAAAAGATTTTTTTTTGTAATTAAATTTGAATGTGTGATGAGAGAAGGAAGAAGATCAAATTCTGAAATCTGATATGCAAAGGTACACAGAATTGCAGTGAACAAATATTTGTAGGAATGAGTGGAAGACAAGATCATGCAGAGATCCTCTAGGAAAAATAATTTTAAATCTGATTTGAAATTTGTAATTGCAGAATCATGGTTGCAGGAAAGTGAAGACAGAGTTTTGATGATGATGGAAGTGAACCTGATATTCAACTAAAGGTTGGATAGAAAGAACAATTGTAGTGTTCTTAAGAGAAGGTGAAGGGATGATCAATGTTTAACTATGGTTTGAATAATTGTTTGTAGAATTCAGATTGCAGGCAATTGAAGAAATCTCAGCAAAAGCAGAGTCACAGCTTTGAGAGTAGTGATAAAAGAGTCTAGCAGAGGATTCTAAAGTGAAGAATAAAGTGTGGCAGAAAATTGAGGAAATTCAATAGAGGTTGGATTAGAAGTTGCATAGTGAAGCCTAGAGAGAGCATAACAGAGTGCTCAAAAGGTTCCAGTAGATAGGGGACCAGTACTTGCCAAAAGACCAGATCTGGAGGAAAGTATTGGTGAGGTAAGTGGCAGCAGGAGAGCTTGCTGTTGCAGAGGCTTAGTGCAACTTATGAGTGAGGAGCTCATGGAGAATAGGATGACTACTGATAGTCATAAAAGAGATAACAGAGGTTCTGAGAGAGGCCACATCAGAAAAGAGAAAGAAGATGCTAGGACAAATGGCATGAGGAAGAAATTCATTGATGGAGAATATGAGAAAGAGGTAGCTGAGCTCAGAGAACAGTTTAACAAACTGAAGATGATGATAGAAGAAAACTAGAGAGTTGGTTGGCTCATTAAGAAGAGAGTAAAGTGGCCAAGGCTACAACAGAGAAGAGAGCAACAAGAGAACACGTAGTTAGCAAAAAAGCTGAGAAAGCTTAAATAGAGGAGTAGTGTACAGTTGGAATGTGCAGAACTCAGAGCAGCTAAGTTGAGAAAAGAAGTTTCTGTTTGTGAAGCAGAACATGGTACAGATGAAGAGTGGAAATCTGTAAAAGATCTTGTGAATCATGATGAAGACTTAAGGCAGCAAGAAGTTTGTCTTGCTGAAGAGAAAATCATTGATGATTTCTTGAGTTATTGGACAAGTCCAGATTAGCTGGAAGATGTAAGGCCTTGCATTTTTGAATCTGAAAATTGTGAGGTGATGACAGGTTCTACAGAAAAAGAGGATCAGTCTGAGGCACTGATAAATGAAGCAACCGAGACTGAAAAGTCTTGTGGGTTTAAAACTAAAGAGTTGTGTATGTTTGCAGGTACATCACACGGAGATGAACAAGCTTTAAAGTTTGTTGAGGAGGAGAAATTGAATCTGAAATCTATTCAGATCAATGTTGAGATAGCAAGATCTCAGGAGGAATTGAAGACAAAGGAGTCTAATGAGGATATTCAGCGGAATATTGAGGCGGAGAGAGAAGGACCAACAGATGATTGGTTAAGAGAAAGAAAAGGTATAAAGGGTTGTGTGAGGTTCCCAAAATCTACTCCAATTGAAGTTGTTGAATTGTATAGAAAATTGGATTTTCAAAGAAGAGAATTGGAGAAACAGAGGACCTATGCACATGATAATTTGCTAAGGAAGTAGGGCAGGAAGGTCTTCATGGATAGTGTTCATGAAGCAGATGATGGAAAGAAGGAGAGACTAGCTGACAGTCTCATGGAGGATGAAAAACAGCATACTGATGTGCTGACAAAGGAATTGGGAGGAAACTCAGAGCAACAGACTGATGTGTTGTCAGAGGAGGAAGAGGTATTGATACCTTGTAATTTTAGTGCTGAAGGCTCATGTGTTAATCATGCAAGCAAAGAAGAACATCAAATGGAAATTGTCAGGAAATTTAATAGGAAGGAAACTATGTTAGTTGAAAACATAGTGAAGGATCATCATTTTAACATGGTGATTGGAACAGTGGAGATAACTCTAGAAGCTGAGGAGAAAGATAGTGATGATTTTTTGAGTCCTGAAGAAGACTTGGAACTGCAGAGAGAAGAATTGGTGACTGGATCATCAATTGAGACCATTGGGTCTTGTGATTTTGAAACTGACAATTTGATTGTGCTTACAGGTATTGCAGGAGGCAATCCATCACTTAGAATTGTCCTGAGTGAAGAAGAACTATTGCAGAAAGAAGGTGAAATAGTCATGCAGAAACTTGTTACTGTTGGTGACAAGGAGGAGTTGGCTTGTCTGAATAGCCAAGAGCAGGCTGTGGGACAAATTTTTAAGACTGACAGAGTGATGAGGAATCAGAATTCTGTTCCGATAGAGGACGAGGATACAGTGGTTGAAGAACTTGATTTGATTGCCAGAATCAATCAAGGGGATAAGGGACAATTACTGAAGATTGTCCAAGAAGAAGAAGACGATGCTGAATTTAAATTGCAGCATATTGAGGATACGAAACAAGTACAAAATGCGTGGCTGAAATGTTTGCTGGAAACATTTAAACAGGAGAAAGAGGTTGTAGACACTAGAGTAAAATTGCCTGAAGTTGTGAAAGGAGCAGATACTAGTTTGCAAAATTTGATTATGCTTACTAGTATATTGAATGAGTATGTTACTGCAGATAGAGGATTAAATGATAATTTATTTTTCGAAAATAAATTTGCAGGTGATAAACAGAAGAAAATCATTACAGAGGGAGATATCTTAAGAGATATTCAGGAAGTGTTTTTCTGTAGCAGAAGAAAAGAGGGTATGGATGATAGGGTGGTCGCAAAGGCTCAGCAATTAAGAGCAAGAGCTGGAGTAAAAGCAGTGAAATTATTGGAGGCAGTAACAGCAGCAACATTGGCAGCAACAAAAATTGGAGGCAGCAGCAGTGGGCAAAGAAATTTCCAGGTAGAAGATAAACTGGACAGAGAAATTGAAAACATCAGAGAACTGATGATGAAGGTGTCTCAGAAGCAGCATATAGCAGCAAGAAAGCAGACGGATTTTAGCAAAGGAAAGACAAGAAGAGATTGTGAAAGTATAGCTGGAGGTAATTTGCAGAACAAGATATGGAGACCTGGAGAAGTGCAGTTGAAGAATAATGCAGCTGTTGGACAACAGCAAAGCAAAGTATGGGATCTAGGAAGACAAGGACTGAAGGCACATGATCAGGAGATCATGATCAATTTTAACCTTGGGAGTCTGATGCAGGGGCATTAGGCTCAAGAAATACTTTTTATTTTTATAAGACATAGGGGGGTCTTATATTTCTAAATTCTCATGTAATTATTAGTGATTTTGAAGAAAATAGTGAGGAATTGTAAATGCTCTCGAACCATTAGAGAACATGAGGGAAAGGTGATTAGTTAGGAATGTGAAGGGATAGTCGAATTAGGATCAATTTCAGTGATTTTGTCTAAATTTAGGAAATCTGGAAATTTAAGAGTTTTGTTGAGCTGTTAGAGGAGCTGAAGCGATTCATTATTTTCTTGTATAAGTGTAAGCCAAAAAGGAATTAAATAGAGAGGTCTAGAGAGAGCTGTTCAAGAGGCAGAGTAGTGAGGGTAGACAGGCCATCGAATTGAAGACCAGGCCACAGAGGAAGTGAGTTTTGTAATTAATTGAGTTTTATTTATACAGAGGAATTCAGGGTCAATTTGATTCGTGTATGTGACTGTGTGTTTAAGTTGACTTGCAAATTGGGTGAATCGATCACTGAAAGGATTGATTCCAGTCGAGTATTTAATTGCCTGTCTCAATTCATATGATAAGTTGGATACATGTTGAATTGAAATCGAAATTGTGAATTCACTGTATGGCTAAGAGAGGGTTTGATTCCTTCTTTCTGATTAATTAAATTGTGGAAGAAATTGGATTACTGCTCCTTGTGTGAAGAACCAATTTTGTCCCTTAATCTTCATTGAGTCGCATATTTTATATAAGTCTCTGTGTGAATTAGTTGCACGCTAATACTGTATGGAGAGGTTCTGCTCAATTCAGAAATCCATTCTGAAATTGGCACGAATCTGTTTAAGGGATTGATTGGATTCGATTCATAAAAATCGACATCGGTTTTGGCAAGGCCACGATACAGTGATCAATGGAGAATGAAATTTTGTGTGAGGAGTGATATAAATCGATAAGCAATTCGATTGCACAGATCGAGAGTGATTTTGTGTCCCAGTCACAATATGGCAATTCCGTGGAGAGTTTAATTCTGGATGAATAACATTAAAATGGATAATTCGATAAGATGAAGAAATAGTTATTAACGCAAGTGAGGCTCTGGTTATTGACTACGCATTGAACCTCTGTTCGATAAAGTCCAATTCGATACAGTCGGAGCTTGCAGGTTGGAATCAAACATAGGTTATATGGCATCGACCCTGTTTATGTAAACAATTATTGATATATGGCATGATTTATAAGGCAGCAATAAGACGAACAATTTGAAGGGGATGGATTCCTGAATTGAATGCATCCCAAAATCATTTGAAGTGAGCGAATTTTGACCCTAGAAACCAGTCGTATCGCATTGCAATTGAGAGTGGTTAAGTTTGCAATCGAACTTTAATGGGTTGAATTGAACTGGGTTGAGGTCGAATTGCAGTGATAGCGTAGAGAAATCGTGACTGAATGGTGCGATGAACAGTGAAGGTGGGCTTGCGAAACCACTTATGGTTTTCGCATAAGTTTCAAATGGTAAGCTGTTTTGAAAAAAATAATGCGATAATGCTCTTTGAATGACGCGTGGCAGGGTGGTAACCCAAAACCACGAATTTCGAAAAAATTTTGGATGATAAAACATCGACGTTTATCCAATGCGATTATTGTTCGATTGGGCGGCATCGAAGATCAATGACAATCGCATCGGGAGGCTGCGTATGGGTTAATAAAAAGGTGATTTGTGAACATTGTGGGCCGAATCATTTAATTAAGTAATTCATTTATACTTAAAAGTTAAATGGGGTCGGAGTTATACGAATGAAGATTGTAAGTTGGCTTTTTAATCCAAATCGAATGTTTCATGAATTTTCCGAAAACTCCTGGAAAACAAAGTCATATATACAATGCTTGATAAGTTGTGGGCCTTATTAAATGAAAACTTAGATTGTCATACGGTGAGAACGCTTTGGGTTTTAACCCAAGTGTGAGGTTAATGCAAAATCGAATAATATTCGATTTCCATGAGATGAGTATTATAATATGGTTTTAATCAGTATGATGAAATTCAAAGCTTCCGCTTATAGAAATGAGTTTCTGGGTTGTCTGGCTTATGACCAGTAATTGGAGAAAAGTGCTTCTGCATCCATTGTGGGAAATTGCCCAGATTTAAAATTATTTGGGGGAAAAAATTTGGAATGTAGTTTTATATGAAATAGGAGTGAATATTGTGGGTTTGGCGGGGTTGCACGCCATCAAGTGGTATCAGAGCAGGAAAGGCTCTGTTTGAATTAAAAGATATATTTTTGTAATTAAATCTGAATGTGTGATGAGAGAAGGAAGAAGATCAGATTCTGAAATCTGATATGCAAAGGTACACAGGATTGTAGTGAACAGAGATTTGCAGGAATGAGTGGAAGACAAGATCATGCAGAGATCCTGTAGGAAAAATAATTTTAAATCTGATTTGAAATTTGTAATTGCAGAATCATGGTTGCAGGAAAGTGAAGACAGAGTTTTGATGATGATGGCAGTGAACCTGACATTCAACTAAAGGTTGGATAGAGAGAGCAATTGCAGTGTTCTCAAGAGAAGGTGAGTGGATGATCAATGTTTAACTCTGGTTTGAAGAATTGTTTGTAGAATTCAGATTGCAGGCAATTGAAGAAATCTCAGCAAAAGCAGATCACAGCTTTGAGAGCAGTGATGAAAAAGTCCAGCAGAGGATTCTAAATTGAAGAAGAAAGTGTGGCAGAACCTTGAGGAAATTCAACAGAGGTTGGATTAGAAGTTGCAGAGTGAAGCCTAGAGAGAGCAGAAGAGAGTGCTCAGAAGGTTCCAGCAGATAGGGGACTAGTACTTTCCAAAAGACCAGATCTGGAGGAAAGGATTGGTGAGGTAAGTGGCAGCAGGAGAGCTTGTTGTTGTAGAGGCTTAGTGCAGCTTATGAGTGAGGAGCTCATGGAGAAGAGGATGACTACTGATAATAATAGAATAGATAGCAGAGGTTCTGAGAGAGGTCACATCAGAAAAGAGAAAGAAGATGCTAGGACAAATGGCATGAGGAAGAAATTCACTGATGCAGAATATGAGAAAGAGGTAGCTGAGCTCAGAGAATAGTTTAACAACTGAAGATGATGATAGAATAAAGCTAGAGAGTTGGTTGGCTCATGAAGAAGAGAGTAAAGTGGCCAAGGCTACAACAGAGAAGAGAACAACAAGAGAACATCCAGTTAGCATAAAAGATGAGAAGGCTTGAACAAAGGAGTAGTGTATAGTTGGAATGTGCAGAACTCAGAGCAGCTGAGTTGAGAAAAGAAGTTTATGTTTGTGAAGCATAACAGGGTATAGATGAAGAGTGGAGATCTGTAAAAGATCTTGTGAATCATGATGAAGACTTAAGGTAGCAAGAAGTTTGTCTTGCTGAAGAGAAAATCATTGATGATTTCCTGAGTTATTGGACAAGTCTAGATCAGTTGGAAGATGTAAGGCCTTGTATTTTTTAATCTGACAATTGTGAGGTGATGACAGGTTCTACAGAAGAACAGGATTAGTCTGAGGCACTGATAAATGAAGCAACTGAGACTGAAAAGTCTTGTGGGTTTAAAACTAAAGAGTTGTGTATGTTTGCAGGTACATCACAGGGATATGAACAAGCTTTAAAGTTTGTTGAGGAGGAGAAATTGAATCTGAAATATATTCAGATCAATGTTGAGATAGCAAGATCTCAGGAGGAATTGAATACAAAGGAGTCTAATGAGGATATTCAGCGGAATATTGAGGCGGAGAGAGAAGGACCAGCAGATGATTTGTCAAGAGCAAGCAAAGGTATAAAGGGTTATGTGAGGTTCCCAAAATATACTCCAATTGAAGTTGTTTAATTGTATAAAAAGTTGAATTTTAAAAGAAGAGAATTGGAGAAATAGAGGACCTATGCACAGGATAATTTGCTAAGGAAGTTGGGCAAGAAGGTCTTCATGGATAGTGTTCATGAAGCAGATGATGGAAGGAAGGAGAGACTAGCTGACAGTCTCATGGAGGATGCAAAACAACATACTAATGTGCTGACAAAGGAATTGGGAGGAAACTCAGAGCAACATATTGATGTGTTTTCAGAGGAGGAAGAGGTATTGAGACCTTGTAATTTTAGTGCTGAAGGCTCATGTGTTAATCATGCAGGCAAAGAAGAACAACAAATGGAAATTGTCAGGAAAGTTAATAAGAAGGAAACTATGTTAGCTGAAAACATAGTGAAGAATCATCATTTTAACATGGTGATTGGAACAATGGAGATAACTATAGAAGCTGAGGAGAAAGATAGTGAATATTTTCTGAGTCCTGAAGAATACTTGGAACTGCAGAGAGAAGAATTGGTGACTGGATCATCAATTGAGACCATTGGGTCTTGTAATTTTGAAACTGACAATTTGATTGTGCTTACAGGTATTGCAGGAGGCAATCCATCACTTAGAATTGTCCTGGGGAAAGAAGAAATATTGCAGAAAGAAGGTGAAATAGTCATGCAGAAACTTGTTACTGTTGGTGACAAGGAGGAGTTGGCTTGTCTAAATAGCCAAGAGCAGACTGTGGGACAGATTTTTAAGGTTGACACAGTGATGAAGAATCAAAATTCTGTTTTGATAGAGGATGAGGATACAGTGGTTGAAGAACTTGATTTGATTGCCATAATCAATCAAGGGGATAAGGGACAATTATTGAAGATTGTCCAAGAAGAAGAAGAAGATCTGAATTTAAATTGCAACATATTGAGGATGTGAAACAAGTACAAAATGAGTGGCTGAAATGTTTGATGGAAACATTTAAACAGGAAAAAGAGGTTGCAGACAGTAGAGTAAAATTGCCTGAAGTTGTGAAAGGAGCAGATAATAGTTTGCAAAGTTTGATTATGCTTACTAGTATACTGAATGAGTAAGTTACTGTAGATAGAGGATTAAATGATAATTTATTTTTCGAAGATAAATTTGCAGGTGATGAATAGAAGAAAATCGTTGCAGAGGGAGATATCTTAAGAGATATTCAGGAAGAGTTTTTCTGTAGTAGAAGACAAGAGGGTATGGATGATAGGGTGGTCATAAAGGGTCAACAATTAAGAGCAAGATCCGGAGTAAAAGCAGTGAAATTCTTAGAGGCAGTAATAACAACAGCATTGGCAGCAACAAAAATTGGAGGCAACAACAGTGGGCAAAGAAATTTCCAGGTAGAAGATAAACTGGATAGAGAAATTGAAAACATCAAAGAACTGATGATGAAGGTGTCTCAGAAGCAGCAGACAGCAGCAAGAAAGTAGATGGATTTTAGCAAAGGAAATACAAGAAGAGATTGTGAAAGTATAGCTGGAGGTAATTTGCAGAACAAAATATGGAGACCTGGAGAAGTGCAGTTGAAGAATAATGCAACTGTTGGACAACAACAAAGCAAAGTATGGGATCCAGGAAGACAAGGACTAAAGGCACATGATCAGGAGATCATGATCAATTTTAACCTTGGGAGTATGATGCAGGGGAATTAGGCTCAAGAAATACTTTTTATTTTTATAAGACATAGGGGGGTCTTATATTTCTAAATTCTCATGTAATTATTAGTGATTTTGAAGAAAATAGTGAGGAATTGTAAATGCTCTCGAACCATTAGAGAACATGAGGGAAAGGTGATTAGTTAGGAATGTGAAGGGACAGTCGAATTAGGATCATTTTCAGTTATTTTGGGGATTTTGTCTAAATTTAGGAAATTTGGAAATTTAAGAGTTTTGTTGAGCTGTTAGAGGAGCTGAAGCGATTCATTATTTTTCTTGTATAAGTGTAAGCCAAAAAGGCATTAAATAGAGAGGTCTGGAGAGAGCTATTCAAAAGGCAGAGTAGTGAGGGTGTAAGGGCCATCGAATTGAAGACCAGGCCACAGAGGAAGTGAGTTTTGTAATTAATTGAGTTTTATTTATACATAGGAATTCAGGGTCAATTTGATTCATGTATGTGACTGTGTGTTTAAGTTGACTTGCAAATTGGGTGAATCAATCACTGAAAGGATTGATTCCAGTAAAGTATTTAATTGCATGTCTCAATTCATATGATAAGTTGGATACATGTTGAATTGAAATTGAAATTGTGAATTCACTGTATGGCTAAGAGAGGGTTCGATTCCTTCTTTCTGAGTAATTAAATTGTGGAAGAAATTGGATTATTGCTCCTTGTGTGAAGAACCAATTTTGTCCCTTAATATTCATTGAGTCGCATGTTTTATATAAGTCTTTGTGTGAAGAAGTTGCACGCTAATACTGTATGGATAGGTTCTGGTCAATTCATAAATCCATTCTGAAATTGGCACGAATCTGCGTAAGGGATTGATTGGATTCGATTCGTAAAAATCGACATCAGTTTTGTCAAGGCCACGATACAGTGATCAATGGAGAATGAAATTTTGTGTGAGGAGTGATATAAATCGATAAGGAATTCGATTGCACAGATCGAGAGTGATTTTGTGTCCCAGTCACAATATGGTAATTCCGTGGAGAGTTTAATTCTGGATGAATAGCATTAAAATGGAGAATTCGATAAGATGGGGAAATAGTTATTAACGCAAGTGAGGCTATGGTTATTGACTACACATTGAACCTCTGTTTGATAGAGTCCAATTCTATACAGTCAGAGCTTGTAGGCTGGAATTGAACATAGGTTATATGGCATAGACCCTGTTTGTGTAAACAATTATTGATATATGGCATGGTTTATGTGGCATGGTTTATAAGGCAACAGTAAGATGGACAGTTTGAAGGGGACGAATTCCTGAATTAAATGCATCCAAAACTCATTTGAAGTGAGCGGATTTTGACCCCAGAAACCAGTTGTATCGCATTACAATTGAGAGTGGTTAAGTTTGCAATCGAACCTTGTTGGGTTGAATTGAACTGGGTTGAGGTCGAATTGCAGTGATAGCGCAGAGAAATCGTGAATGAGTGGTGCGATGAACAGTGAAGGTGGGCTTGCGAAACCACTTATGGTTTTCACATAAGTTTCAAATGGTAAGCTGTTTTGATAAAAATAATGCGATAATGCTTTTTGAATGACGCGTGGCAGGGTGGTAATCCAAAACCATGAATTTCGCAAAACTTTTGGATGATAAAACACCGACATTTATCCAATGCGATTATTGTTCGATGGGGCAGCATCAAAGATCAATGAAAATCGCATCGGGAAGCTACGTATGGGTTAATAGAAAGGTGAGTTGTCAACATTGTGGGCCAAACCATTTAATTAAGTAATTCATTTACACTTAAAAGTTAAATGGGGTCGGAGTTATACGAATGAAGATTGTAAGTTGGATTTTTAATCCAAATCGAATGTTTCATGAAATGTTCCGAAAATTCTTGGAAAACAAAGTCATATATATGATGCTTGATAAGTTGTGGGCCCTATTAAATGAAAACTCAAATTGTGATATGGTGAGAACGCTTTAGGTTTTAACCCAAGTGTGAGGTTAATGCAAAATCAAATAATATTCGATTTCCATGAGATGGGTATTATAATATGGTTTTAATCAGTATGATGAAAGTCAAAGCTTCCGCTTATAGAAATGAATTTATGGGTTGCCTGGCTTATGACCAGTATTTGGAGAAAAGTGCTTCCGCATCCATTGTGGGAAATTGCCCAAATTTAAAATTGTTTGGGGAAAAAGATTTTGAATGCAATTTTATATGAAATAGGAGTGAATATTGTGGGTTTGGCAGGGTTGCACACCATCACCTAGTTAATATGGAGTGTTGAAAAGTGTAACTAGGTACAGTCTTCATAATGACACGTAATTATGATTTTATGTAAAGAAGAGACAAAGAAAAATAAAATTTATTTATTGTATTACTTGCATCATGGGTTTCATGAGCAAGAGATTTTATAGGTTAAAGACTTCTTCTTCATGTCTTTAGGATTTTTTCATCTTGTCATAAATATAATTACAGTCATTTTCATGATGTCATGTTACACTCAATGTAAAAAGGCACATTGTCTATGTAAAAGTAATTCCCCAAGACCTTGTCACTAGGCCTCTCAAAGTTGGCCTAAAATATGATGGAAATCCTCCTTGTTTATGTCAGCTCTCCTACAAATATCATGTCGACCTAGAGACAAGAATACAGTCTCAATATATAGCATGAATAAGCCTCACTACAAAGTATTGCATTCGGTCGAGGATTTCAAAGCTAAAGTATGAAGAAAGGGACTGCAATAAGTGAAAAGAAGGAGGCATACTATCAAAGGAATATAGTCTGTATATATCTTTGTTTTGGGTCTATACATATCTCGCATAACTCAGAAAGGCCGAGGGTTATTACAACGTGAAGACAAACTTGGTATTGGGCTTAATAGACATATAAGAAAGGTGTAGAAAGAAGGCCAAGAAGGGGACTCTAGGAAGCTGAGGCTAGGATCGAAGGAAGTCGAGAAGGAGTACCTTATTAAGGTTGTTGAAGTAGAGACTGAGCTTCTCTAGTATTGGTGCAGTACAATGCAGAGAAGGAGGATCGAAGAAGGAGTCGAGAAGAGCAGTGAGGGATAGTGAGAAGGGTCTTAGGAGGATGATTGTGTCAAGGGTCTTTGTCATGGTCTTAGTACTCGTTAATTGAAGGTCTATAAGAATAATTTATGATAGGGTTTTCCTCTCAAAGAGTGAGAGGTTTTACCTTTGGCTTACAAGCCTAAATATTGTGTCTCTTGTCTATTTGATAATTGACTTGATGAGAAGAACATAATAATCTAATGAAGATAAGATCTAAGAAAGAAGCATAAAGTAAATCATAAGTAATTATCAAGAAGATAAATTTAATAAAAGCCCTCAATTTATCAACACTAAAACCTGTCATATTTACTAGAATGCACCAAGGGTGCATCTACAAAATGTAATTTTGAATTTTTCTTGAAATAATGGAAATTGTGGTTTTTTCTTATGGAAAAAACATTTTAAACAATAAAAAATTGTATTACCAAATGTCGATGAAAAAGACAAAAACATAAGGGGTGAGTGGCAAGGGTTAAATTTGATGGGTATTTACCTGTATTGTCCCGATTTAACTATCAAATACTTAAATTTACTCGTGTGTGTGTGTGTGTGTGTGTGTGCGCGTTATCAATTACAAATAAAATCATAGAAAACAAAATAAGTTAGTGATTCCATTGGTTGAAACTCCAAGATAAGTATTACACTATGCGACACCCACAATACTAATACTTTAAGATGAGACTTCAAGATAAGCATAGAATGCCCCATTAGTGAGCTCATTTTTGTCTTCACTCATACCATGCAATCTTGGATTGTACACAATTAAGCCTAAATCATGAACATCGAAGCCTAAAGCTTAAAGTCGAGATTCACACAACATGTCCACATCCATGGGTTACTGATAATCTATATAAAACACTAACTAACTTTTCTTGTTTAACACGAAGAAATAACAATTTTTCTTTTGATTTTTAGAGTTTTATATAGTTTCTTTGTGTTGGTACACTCATAGATATCAGTTTCTAAAATGTGTCTATTTATTAGTTTGGTTATAAAACAAATTTATTTTGTGGTTGGATGTGGAAATATCAAATATATTGTTACCAAGCCTATGATTCGTTTGATACATTTATAATTGAATCTAAACACAACTTGGTTTTGGCCTCTGCTCGAGAGCTCTATTCTTGTTCACTATAAAAAGATTATGAATTTCTTCAAAATGCATGCTCAATATATTATTATTGCTTGAAATGCCCCTCAAATGCTTATGTAAAAGTGGCATAAAATTTGTTTTATTATTTATAAGGTCCCTTTTAAGTCTAACTCATCACATTGAAAGCTGAGATCGATTGTTCCTCTTCAAAATACATTATAGTTAATGGCTTTCACCAAGCCACTTTTAAACTTTTAAAAAATGGTTTAGCATAATTTATAAAATCTTTGAAATTACAAAAATAATGACTATACATAATTGCACCAAATCATTGGCTAACTTGGAAATGGAATGAACATGGTTGAATATATATGCACATCTACAAATTAATTGGTTGAATTATATTTATTTGGTCAAGCCAAAAGTAAAAAATTTACAAAGAAAAAACACAAAACTTATATTAACAAAAAAATGTTTTTATATTACAACAAAAAATCAACAAAAACACATTATATGATATTTAAATTGATGGGAATAAAAATCAAATGTCACGCGAAAGGAAATTTTAAATGGAAACATGTCATTAAAAATTTACTTGACGAGTAGAAGTGCCCATCAAATTTATACCCCGGTGACAGGAACGGGGGGTGGGTGGGGGGGAGGCGGGTGGGTTTATCTATCACTCTATGGATCAATGAGAATACCCTGTCTACTAGGATCTAGGAATCGCCACAAACAACCAAGTAGAAGCGCACACACTTCTGCAAGGTTTCTCTTTGGCTACAAAGAGAAACATTCGATATATCATTATCATTGGTGACTCAACCATTCTTTTACACCACCTCATCAACGGCTCTCTTCTGTTTGTCATCAAACTCCAAACTATTATAAAAGGATCTATCATATTCTAGGAAGCTTTCACTCCAAATCATTTATTCATGTCCATAAGCACAACAATAAGAAGGCGAACATACTATCGAATGAGGAGGTCCATCTCATAAAAGGAAACCTTAAAATGGATGCGGTTTTAAGTTTAACCCAAATTCCTTAAGCCTGCCTACAAACCATGTTTTGTGAGTGTTAGTTTTTAGTTGGTTTTTTGTGGATGATTTACAAGCTACCATTTTTAGAACATTGTAATGCCTATGTGCTTACCCCAAGGCGTAGTTTTGGATCATAGTTTAGAATTTTGTTTCTTACTATGATGTTGATCAGTCTGGACCAACAGGAAATACTTGTAAAGGTTGTACAATTGTTCTCCCCAACACAGATTCATAAAATATAGAAATATTTTTCAGTTTGGGTTAATTAAAGAAAAAATAAAAAACATATAATATTAGACTATGTCTTCATGAATTGGTAATCATGAAATTATCATTCATCATTTGCATAAGAAAAAGGCATACTCCTCTTGATAGTTTGTTCGAATAGGTAGCTATCTTTCCTTGATTTTAGACATGAAAATCGACGACTTTGATTACACTATATTTCATATGATGATAATGCCCTTTACTCCAATTCGAGGTTTGTGTGGTGGTGACTCTCACAAGGCTAAGGTGGGGCAAGTCAAGGGAGCCAACATGGAAATTGGATGAAAATCCAACACTCATCTCTCTAATGGGTATCCAATTAAGGCTTCATTCTTGATACTGCAAAAAATGCCTCTTGTTTTTCTCCTTTAAATTGCCTATTGGTTCAAGAAGATACAACATAATTATTCCCATTATGAAAGATGTTGTAACTTGGGCTACATTTTGCAGTTCAAATGGTCTTGTACACCTACTTCAATGAGCTTTGTCCACATTTAGTTGATTTATATGATTGGATTTCAGACTTATAAAAGATGAGATAAAAGAAGTTTTTTTACCCCTGTGCAAGGAGGTGCTTCATTGGTGTGTTCGAACTTGCAAAAGATAAGGATTTTATCATAAATTCAGGCCTTGCTTCTTAGGGAAATATAGTCTTGTATGAAACCTTGGACCCCACCTTTCATTCTAATAACAAATACTTTACCCTTAACTCATGTGTGGGTTAGACTTCGAAATCTAGGTTTGCATTTTTGGGGTTTACCCTCTCTTTGAACCTTTGGCAAAGCCCTTGAAAATTTCCATTATAGAAGCAATGAAACAAAGAACCACAAAACCTTAACATATGCTTGAATGTGCCAAAATGGGCTTTAGTAAAGGTTTTCTTTCATAATTAAATTTGAAAGGTGAAAATTTTTCTTGGCATAAAAGTTGGATTGTAAAAATGTATTTTTCCGCTATAGAGTTGGTTTCGAAACAAGGCATTTGAAAGTGCATTGCCCAGAAGGGCCATGGCAAGTTAGGAAGCACCAATTTTTTTTAACATAGTGGGTTTTTATTAAGAAAAAACATTGATTGATTAGCGAGGATGTGGTAAATAACTTACCCAACCATGGATGAGCAAAAAATGGATCCAAAGGAAATCAAAGACACCCTTGAAAAGAGGCCTAAGACACCCTTGAAAAGAAGGCCTCTCGTTCAACAAGGATTGGTGCAAGAGGAATTTTCTATTCCTCTAAATCTAGGTTAGGAAGTAAACATCTTGCTCAATCCTCATACTAGGCAAGTTAGGAAGATCAACTAAAGATTTCAGAACAATTAGAATCTCCATATCAAGACAAATTAGGATTAAAGAGAACAATACAAATTTCAACAAAAACAATGGAAGCTTGGATAATAATAATAAGAGGAAAATAATATTGGTAGGTGACAAGATGTTGGGCATGTAATCCGATTTAGCCATATTATGCCTTTGTGTTTTATTATGTATTTGGTTTGTTAGAATTTTCTAATACAATAAAATACCTAAATGTACATAGAGATTATCATTGCACCCAGAGACACTGTCTAGCCTAGTATGAAAGAGATGTTGTAATGTCCTGTTATGTAAACATTTTGACTTGCTCAAATTACATAAAAATAAAAATAAATAAACAAATAATAATTAGAATAAAATTGAGATAAAATACTCAATTTACCATTGGCGATTTTTAGGCTCCAGATTTTTACAACCCATGATTTTATCAATGGTATTTTTAAAATGAAAATAGATTAGATCCATCTCTTTGATAGATCCTAATTTAAAAGAAATCTAGATTGGTTTATCAACAAATAAAAAACTCCCAATATAACTTAAAACCTAAGGTTAACATTTTTATATTCACAATATTAACGTGAATTACAATCTCTTATAAAATAATTTATTTAGTTTCAATTAAAAAAAGTGTTATCATTAATTCTTAATCTCTAATAGAGATTAAACCATTATTACTATTTCATAGAAACCAAATCATTTAAAACGATTTATTAATTTTAAAAACAAACGTTTGAATGTAAATTTTTATAACTCAAACATCTAATTTTTTTAAGCATGATTATACAATTAAGCTCCAAAAGTCTTTCTACTATTTTATTTATTTCTAAAATAAAATAAAATAAAATAAATTAATTATTACAAAATTAAATTATAATATTATTTATAATAATTTTAACTATTAAAAATTAAATTACAATTATGGCTTTTTAGTTTTTTATGAAAGAGATGTTACTCTATGGTGTTAAGTTATATAAATATTTTTATTCGATCAAATTACACTAAATAAAAAATAAAATAAAATATATAATAATAATAATATTATTATTATTATTATTTGAAACATTTCGACTCTCTCAAATTACATAAAAATAAAATAAAATTAAAAAAATAAAACAAAATAAATAATCACAATTATGATTAATAATTAAACTAACTTATATTCATCTTAATTCTAGATCTACAACATCGAGAGAGATCAAATCTCTTGAGATACACACCTCTTTTAGACTAAAAAGAAAATTGATCTTTCTATGTTCTTAGTAGATCCACAATTAAGATAAATTTAGACTAATTTTAAACTATATTTTTAATCATTAAATTTACATCACACTAACATAATATTAATATTTTATTGCATAAACATATTTAGCACAAATAATGGAATTTTTTATAATAATTATCATATGTGCCATGACACAACAAATGAAAGGAAGGCCACATTCAAAAGCCATGTGAATGAGCAATTAATACTAAGTTGGATTGTATAATTAATTTTAATTTTGTTTTGTTTTAGTTGATTCTATAATTAATTTTAATTGTGATTATAATTTTTATAGCGTTTTTAATTATAGGGAATATATATATATATATATATATAGAGAGAGAGAGAGAGAGAAAGTGAATATAGTTATTATTAATTATTGTAAAACTTTCATGATAGTCATTATAAATGGCGTGGCAACTAGATTCTTTATGCCGGGTTGTGGGCTGAGGCAAGGTTGTACCCTCTCCCCACTTATTTTCATTCTGGTAATGGATTCTTTTAGCACCAAACTAAACAAGGCAATGCGCGAAGGCCGCATTAGAGGTATAAGAATCACACCTAGTCGGGAGATTAGTCACAATTTATTTGTGGATGACGTCTTACTGTTTGGACTGCTATCTTTGAGTGACTGGCAGGTTTTTGGTGATATTTTCTCAAAATTTTGTATGGCCTCCGACATGATCGCTAATATCGGTAAGTCTTGCATCTACTATGAGGAGGGGGGAGAGGAAATGGCAGCTGCTGTTGGTGTTCTTTTCAACATTAAAACTGCTCTTTTGGATTCAGGCTTCAAATATCTGGGCTTCCAAATGAAGCCAAGCAGGTATGAGATTAGGGATTGGAGCTGGATGATAGAGAAAGTGAAAAAGAGAATTCGGGGATGGTCATACAAATGGTTGTCAAAAGGAGGTAGACTAATATTGGTTCAGGTGGTATTACAACAGTTTATGGTGTAGTGGGCACACCTCTATGCCATTCCTAAAAAGATCCTAAACAACATAAGACAAATTATGGTACACTTTTTATGGAATGGGGGAAAAGAGAAGGGCAAGTATCACTTGGCGAGGAGGGAGTTGATTATGAAGCCGAAGGAACTGGGGGGATGGGGTTTAAAGGAGTTGCATACTTTTGGGCGGGCTTTACTCATGAAATCCATGTGGAGGGGTCTCGCGTCGAATGGAATATGGAATGACATTATCAAATACAAATATCTGGGTGAGTTGGGAGTGGAAGGTTTATTTATGATTGGCCGGAGAAACAAAAAGGGGGCCTCAGCTATATGGAATGGTTTCAAATGTGCTGGAAGTGGTTCTCAGAGAATTTGCAATGGAAGTTTGGAAATGGTGCTAAAATCCAGATCGGCCACCCCGGTCTGCAAGGACCTTCATCAACTTTCCCCATGAGCGATTCGCTTATCCGACACCTCAATGGGAAAGGTTATTTTTATCTGGGTCAAATTATAATGGAGGCGATTGAAGGTATCCTAATATGGAAGTCATCAGATTGTTTGCAATTGCTAGATCATTTGAAGGAATAATGGGAGGAATACACTGCTGACCTAAGAAGCCAGGGCTTACTTATCGGCATTGGGGGTGACAGGGTAATTTGGGGAGGCTCGACAAAGGCTAGACAGATATTGGTTGCTGAAACTTATAACAAGTTGTTTTTGCAACAACATCAGATGGCATTTAATCATGTTTATGAAAATATTTGGAAGAATAATGCACAACTAAAAATGTAAATTTTCCTTTGGCTGGTACTGATGGATAAGAACCTTACCTGGGTTAATTTGCAGAGGAAGGGGAAGATTAGGCCTGGCTACTGTAGGCTCTGCATGAAAGAGGAGGAAAGCAATTTTCACCTTTTTTACACCTGTACATACGCTAGGAAAGTTCTGAAGGAGCTATGTATGTTTTTCAAAATGAAGGAGCCTATTCTGCATAACACTACTGCCGTCATAAATTGGTGACAGAAGCATATTTCATCTTTAAGAATCATTATAGCATTATATCATTGGTATATTTGGTGTAGTTGGAATAGGTGGCTTTTCGAGGAGGTGAAAAGCAGCCCAGAGTGGACTGAACTTCAAATCATTCAGGTTTGGGAGAGTTTGAAGATTGAACTGAGGCCCCCGGTGGATATGTCAAAGCGTTTGAGACATTTCGAAATACAGTACCCAATGAGTTTTTTCGATGGGGCTTCACAACAGTCCAGATGTAGGTGTGGGGCCTGGTTAATGATCTCTCTGACCTGCCATTATAAGTTATATTGGTACAGTGGCGTGGGGACTAATACGGGAGTGGAAGTTCTGGCCTTATGGGGATTATTATGGTTCGCCTCTTAACTATGTATATAAAATTTAAAGGTTTTTGGAGACTCTAAGGTTCTCCTAGATCACCTTAACAAGGGAACCTTGCTTTTTCCTAGACATCTGATTGCATGGCTGGAGCACATCAAGGAACCAAAGAATTCTTTCTCAACTATCGATTTTAGCCACATCTATAGAGAAAAAAACTCCCAGGCGGACAAGTTGTCAAAGAAAGGATTAAGCGGTGTATTTGGAGAAATGCACTATGTATTGAGTGATGCTTCAGTGCTGGAGCAATGGGTAAGGTAAAATTTTTCGGAGGTTGGTTGCCAAGCATTAATCCTGAACAACATCATAATTTTGTGTTTCTTGTTTTTATTTCTACTGCCATTTTCCAGAGAGGTGGAGAATGACAGACGCAATAGAGATGGAGATATATCCTGCCGGGGAATTTTTGTTTTTTGCGAAAGGATAATGGGTTCTAAATAACTATATTAGTCCAAAATGATTTTCAAAAGTTTTAACATCTGTTTTAATCTTCTTAGTCAAAAACTTTCGGTAGTGACAGGTCCGCTTCTCTTTTTAGATATAGCGAAGAACAAGGTGACTGTGTGATTTTTATCCGCTTCTCTTTTTAGATATAATGAAGAACAAAGTGTTTGTGTGATTCTTATGGGATGAATCTGTAATGATCTTCAAAGTTTTCAAAATGCTCTGAAACATCAATATAAACTAGGGTTTTTTCTTTTGGAAAAAAAAATAAAAAAATAAAAAAAAATATATATATATATATAGAGTTGATTTTTTATTATTATTTAATAAAAATATATTTGTTAAAATAATTGATTCACTATTAGTTAAATAATAGTTTCATTTTGAATATCTATTTTTAGGTTTTGGATTATTAATTTAAAGAAATGATTTTTAATTAATCAATTTTTTTTTTTTTTTTTTTTTTTTCTAATTAAAAAGATGTTTTAACCTAAATATAGCATTAAAAAAATAATTCTTTGTAATCACTATTAAAATACTTCCAATAAATTATGCGCTTCTTAATAATATTTCACTTATATATAAATTGAAAAAAAATGTTGATGATGATGGATTAAAAAAAAGCTTTTACACTTCCCCTACTTTAATTCAGATCTTGCAATTTAATTTCATATATCTCAACCCTTATTAAATTATTAAATTATAAATTATTTAATTTATAAATAAATGACATACCAATTCATATAACTTAAAATCGTGAACTTTATATACATTGATAGACAATATTTTAACCAAGATTTCATCCATGAAATTAACTTGTACGCCTCTTCCATGAAATTTGGCCACACGTTTTTTTTTTTTTTTCTCAATAAAATAACCCAAATCTTTCCACAACTTCCCTTTCATAATTTTAAATAATATCAAAAAGACATCTCAAATTTACTTTATTTAATAAATATCTCAAAAAGACATCTCAACTTTACTTTATTTAATAAATATCTTAAAATGGACATCACAACTTTACTTTATTTAATATTATCTTAAAATGTGACATGACACCAAAGAAGATAACGGCCCCATAATGGGAAATTGTTTGCAGTTAATATTCGGATAAGAGTGAAATATCACTAGGGTAAAGAGAATATCAAAATGAACACAAAATAATTGTGTTGTTTAAAGCGAAGATATTTTTTTGGAATAGTACATTAATTATTTCTTAAAAAATAAGATTAAAGAAATAAAATCAATAGTGGTACAACAAAAGCAATAAAATGCAGAAGGTAGAAGTAGAAAGTAGAAGGTATGGATTAGTTAGAGTGTATTTATAATTTTCATTTTAACAATTTTAAACTAATAAATTAAATATGAGAGATAACCTATATTGTTCTTAGGTCAATTCACTAATATCTAAAATTTAGAATGGAAATTTGAACCACATTAGAATTGTAAAGTTATAATTAAGAATACTTTTTGTATTGAATTTAAATGGAGTATTTGCCACAAAAGTGTTTTTTTTTTTTGTTTTTGGTATTTATCCTAAGTGCCATAAAATATAGGAATTTATCTTATAATCACTTTTTCTTTTGAAAAAGCTAATGGATGTTTTTAGTGGTCAAATGACTTTTAATACAATGTCTCTTGCAACTCCTAGGTGAATTGTTTGATATATTGCAAGTTTTAGATCGATGAGATTGAATAGTTGTTGGTGTTTCAAGGGTTCAAAGACTTAGACAAAAAATCATGATAAACATCGATGGATTGTAGATTGACGACTATCAATCCTTCTATATAGATTAACGAATTGATCCTTCCACGAAAAATTCATTGCTATTGATCCTTCCACATAGAAAGCTTGTAGCACATGTCTCGAGCCAATAAATGTTCTTCATTGTTAAACTTGGACTTGGTAACCTGCAACGCAACAATGTGGTTGGAAGTGCACGAGCTACATCGAACTTTTACTTCACTTCTTGGAGAGATCACAATTTTTTTTTTTGGACTAAAGTGTTAAAAAGGGATGCATTTATTTCCCTTAGAAGCAAGCCATATCCATCTCTACATATTTGTTAAAGACTTAACAATGTCATGTCCTTGGAAAATATAGGAGATAACCTACTTTCAAAAAAAAATTAGATGTTATTTAAGAAAGAGAGGATACTTGGCAAAGAAACTGGATGTGTTCCCTGTAAGTTGCACTAATAACAAAAGTTAACATAATCTAAATGGAATGACTATGCCTAAGTGACTCCTGGCCTAGTTATTGTATTTGCATGTAATTTAAGAATCTCTAACATTAAAAAACACAACCTCAAGGCCTAGTCTGCATTTGCATGTAATTTTAATTTGTGAATATTCAAGGTTTACGAAACATATATTAGTTATAGAAATCAAAATCCAATGTGAAGGCCATGGATTATGTCTACATATTTCTTGCTTGAAGGCACACGATTTGAGTCTACAAATTTCCTACTTCGAGGGATATGGATTGAATAACTACAAGCTTATATGCCATGGATGTAGAGCAGTGAAATAAAGTCACAAATGCCTCTACAAGATCCAGGATCCACAAAGATTGGCATGAAACCAACAAAGAGAGGGGGTAAATGAGTTAAAGATGGGATATACCCAACCCCATAGGGAGAAGAAGGCACATAATAGTCTAAAGGATGAGTATAATTATAACGTTATGTAGATTAATCAACTTTATTCCACATATCTTATACATGAATGAAGGACAAAGACATCCTGGGTGTTGTGTAAATTTACCAGTTTAGATATGAGTTCATGGCAAGTGAGCTATCTCTTCCTAAGGCCGAAGTTTAAGCCAAGGCCATGGAGCAACATCATGGATGAGAAATCCAATCCATATAATTCATCAAACATTAGATCGAGTATGACAAAAGGACTCTTCCAATTGTATGTAGTTTATTCTTCAACCAAGCTGAGAAATTATCTATACAATTTTGCTTTGTGATTTTGTCTTTTGTATATAGCCACAACCACCCTTGTTAAATAAAAATTAAGCATAGATTTTCGATTTTCTCTTTGGTTTCATTTACAACTCAGATTTTGTGGAGGTAATGTATGGAGGTATCCATTGGATTTTTTGTTTTTTCAATAATCATATGTGAATGATTATACTATACATTTCGTCAAGATATTTTTCTATGATTTTTGTGACAAGGTTTTTCTAGCATCTCCATGTATACTTATCAAAAGCTAGTCCTCCCCATATCTATTTATCAAAATTTGTAGCACATGACAGTTAGATGGCATGTAATGTACCCATGGAGTTGTTATTCTTCACAATCACAAAATATGGAGGTGTGGTAAGGAAATTATTACCGTGGCATTTACAAAATATGAAGGTATGGATAGGAAATCATTTCCTAGGCATTTATTGAATATAAAGGTACATTTAGGACAATAACTACCTAGCATTCACCCAACACTTTTTCACTTTGCCATTTGTTTCCCATTTTTAAAGTTTATGGGATTTCAAGAAATTTTACTTATATGCCTCAAAAGATAAATAATAAAACACCCAAAATTTTTGTGGGTAATATGGATTCGGCATTGAATACTCACTAGACAATGGAAGCTATTAACTGATACAAAATTGGATGGCCAGTCATGAGCACTGAAAATTTCAACAATCGAATCAATGGGGAAAATCATCAAGTGTGGATGGAAATTAAAGATGACAGTGATGCATGGTCATATGAAGAGATTTCAAAATTCATCCAATGTGAAAGAAAATGATACTTTTTCTCAATATTTCACTTTTCTAAACATTACATCCGAAGTTTTTTCTCATTATTAAAAATCAATCATGGTTATTGCCACCAACATTTAGAGGTAAAGCTCCAAGGCTAGAGCCTGACATACATGGGTGATCTAGGTGGATATCGGTGGCCACCCACCTATTCCATTTGGACCCGCACCATCAATTCTTGCAGCTTTTCACTTTCAGCGCAACTTACTATTTTTAGCAAGTTTTCGGGTCCTGCACTCCTGGAGCCATTTTGAGGCCCTAAACGACGTTTTTTGGGCATCGCGCCTCCGACAAATATGATTTCAATCCGAAATTGATATTTGCGGTGAGCAGTTGCAGTCCCCGGATAGATATTTCTAACAATGTATCGTGTGCGTCAAACAGAGATAATATGCCAAAGTTACGACCCCGGGAAGCTGAAACACCAATTTACCCAAACGGGGCCCATAGTTTTGGCGCTTCATCTCCTAGGGTTAGGTTTTTGGACGTTTAGAGTTTTCCATTGTTTCTCAATAATAAATAGGCCCTCGAGCCTCATTGTAACACAATTCAGAGACATGTAGCCGCCACATCTCTTCTCAGAGATAAGCTACCAACGCCCTAGATATTTGATTTCCATTATGTCTGTAAGCATATTTCTGTTATTTGATATGAATTAAATGAAGCATTATTTCCGTTTCATCTCTGTGTTTATGTCTATTTCTGTATTTTATTGCGTTCCTGCATAAATCCGGATCAACGAGATTCACATGGTTTATTTACAAAGAATTTTTTTGTCATTGGTGCTTCTTGTGTTTTGAACCATAAACCTTCCATTTGAGCTAGTGAACACCAAATACAAAGCATTATTACCACCGTATTTCTACAATAATTTTCTCTCTCACATACATACTTCCTAGCACTTTAACTGTGAAATACGACTTGGCTTAATGTCCAATGTTGTCTTGGTGCTCTAGCTTTCAAAATGATAAAATATTAACATGTTGGAATAATTAGTATGGCTATGTTGAATTTGATAACCTGTATGTTGAGGAAGCAATCTATTCAAGTAGCATTCCTCTATCATCGAATCCAACCACATAATAAAGTCAATCTAGAATTTTGATTGATCTGTAAGCATAAAGGTAACTTGGTTTAAAATTTGGAAAACCCTAGTGAATAAGGTTTTAAAATGCATGGAGTTACATATGTGTGAAACTTAGGTTACCCTTATAAATCTAGTTGGATTTAACTCCACTTTTTTCCTAAAAATTGGTTCTCTGTGCTACAAGTTTAACCTATCCCATATGGTGAATGGTGGATTGGAGTTAATTTTTAGACGATTACATATGATATCCATACATTTATTAAGGAAAAAATGTGATTACTCAATAAGAAGCTAAAAATTTTGTCAATACTTACTCATCTTTGAGCCCTTGTGCATGTCATGGTCATAAAATATGGATGTATGAGGGTTGTTGAATGTAAAGGGACTTTGACATAATATCCATTTGTGCATAGTAGAAATGGTTTCATCAGTGACTCAATGAAAATATAAGAAACTCATGCATTTTTGTCTCAAGTAGGGAGCGACACGTGCACAACAATATCATGTCAATACCCTACCATCCTTACCTCCTTATCTTGAGTTCATCATCATCCTTATCTTGAGGTCAACAAATAATAATAGTTAAATTGTTAACAATTGGAAATGGAAATATAGGAAAATTGTCAACAATTGGAAATGGAAATATATCTATTTTCTTATAATTCTTATGTGGAGAGCTCCCTTCCCCACCCTTTGTCTGATTTTAATAGTTGTTGAAGAATCTCAAATACTCATGTTTCACTCTAAAGAGTAATCCTTATCACCAACTTTCTCATTTATAAATTTATTTATAAATCATTTTTAAAATTTAAAAATATCATTAGAATATTTATTAATTTTTAAACCATATTTAAGAGCTTCTATTACACCAACGTAGATTTATGTTAATCCCAGTTCTATCAGGCACTTAGAGGAATCAAATTTCTTGAAGTGAAACCTCTTTTAAAGCGCAAAGTTTCAATAAAGGTTTGTACTTCTAGAGATTTGATCCGTCTCAAATCTTGATGGATCTTGGATTAACATGGACCTATGTTGACTATTTATATATATGCCATGTGTCAACTCCATGCTAAGCATGAAAGGAAATACACATCTCTTTCATCTTGAGCAACACACTAATAAAATATTTTAACCATAATTTGTTGTTTTCATTTGTGTTATACAATATAGAGATGTACTCTCTACAAAAAATTGGATTCAACCCTGTGGTAGTGTATTCGGTGCATGGGCGGATGAAATACACTTTGCTTAGTAGGAAGGTTGCTTACCTACATACAAGTCACAGGTCAAAGTGGCTTTTCAAATGTTAGTGGAACAAGTTAAACATGTAATAAGTTAAGTTAAATGGAAACATAACATGCTACATAAACAATGAAACAAAAACAAAACAACATGCACAAGATACATGCTCAATAGAGAAAACACACTAAGAACTCAACAATGGAGAGCTTTCTCCCTTTATTAGGTGCTGGTAGTAGTAGAAGATAGAATGATAAATCTCTTGTAGTGGATCTTTCGAGCTACGTAGCTCCAATATCCAAGACAAGGGGGTCTCTTCCCCTCAAATTTTCAGCAAGCCTCCCTACCCTCTCAAAGGATGGTAGATCGATGAACGTGTGGTGAAATATTCTCTCTTGGATTGAGATGTTGGATGGCCAACAACTGAATCCTTTTAATCCTCTTTCTGCTGAACAACGCAAGCTGGTTTACTAAGGAGCAATTTGGCCAGCATAACAATTGGTCTCCTATTTCTCTTCCCATGGCTGGCTTTTATAAAACATTTTCAATTTTTCTCTCCTTCTCTTGGTCCAAGATGGATGGTGACACAAGAGTGGGGGTATGATTCATTTGTGTGTTGCACTAAAGCCTCAAGGTGGCTCAAAGGTGATTGTACTTGGTTAGGTTGAGTGAGAATATTTTCTTCCAAGTGTGCCAAGTGGTCTCGGATGGTGACATTCCGCATCCCATGGACCGTGCGGCTACACTATGTGGCTATCAAAGGAAAAGCAGCACCGCGTGCTCAGATCCAGTGCTTCCTGTGTGTGGTCCAAAATTTTTGCCTTCTAAACTTAGGAAAATTTAAATTTTTAGTGCTTCTAATGTATTTACTCCCTCCCCAGATGCAGGTGACAGTAGAAGTACACATGATAACTGCCTCTCCCACGTTCGAGATGATGAAGATTTGTAGCGCAAGTCTTCACTCGACGTGGAACCACGCTCCTGCAATCATTCGCATGAGATGACAAAGATCGGGCATAATGAAGACATGCTAGGAAAGCATCATCCCCTCTAAGGTACCTCTCTGCCGCAATCTTTTGAATCATATCCTGGATGGACATGACGCTCAGCCATAACTCTATGCACATGCCTACTCATGAAAACCGTTATAACACGCAGCTGTGCGCAAGGCATAATAATGCCCAACATCTTCACATGTGTCATAGGCCTATTAAAGGGAAGGACCTACAGCACAAAACGACTCACAGTCTGTTCCTTCCGATTTTTCTTTTGTTCCAGTTCCTGCCCTCCTACGTGCCCAGTTTGCCACGCAGCCTCCCCCCTAGTGCTGCGTTGTGCAGAATCCCCCGGGCTATGCTCCCCCCTGAATGCGCGACCCACCTCAGCTCCATCTGTCTTGCTAGTTTCATAAGTCTGGGTGCTCCCAACATCACGTGCCCCTTGCCATGCATTCCCCTTTAGCGCACCTCCCTATCCACTAGCACATTGCTACGCACCTCCCACCTTGGGTCAGATCTGCTCCACCCTTCCTCTTAGACCCCTATTAATACTTCACTTCATCTGACCATGGCACCTAGGTTGCGCCAAATAACCATCATAGGAGGCCAGAGAGGTGCGCTCCCTGGTCGCTACCACTGGGGGCCTGATAATCGCCTGGAATCTGTTGAAGGCTCCTCCTCAACCAGTCACGTTAGAGAGGCTCCCTAGAGCCCCGAACTCAACCAGAAGGAAGAGGCCCCCACTCATGTTTTGCAGAGAGGCAGAAGCAAACCAAGGAATTCCACCATTGCGCACTAGGATGACCCCTTGCCTCGCAAGGCTGAGCCTCTTCCTGCATAGGAAGATGATGGGGATGACATAGATGTTTGGATAATGTACTCAGAAGGAACCTGGATGAGAGTCCCGGATGCCGAGTACCCGGTGGCTCCCATCCTCTATGCACTGGTCTCCAGGCCTCTGCATCAACCCACCGTTGAAGAGGAAGCTTCCGCGTAGGCGTATGCCTGTCCCATAGTGGAGGAAGATCTAGACAACAATGATGATGCAAAAGACTCATGACTGCGCTGTAGCTCTGCTCTTCCTAGTTTTTTGTCATGCTTGTTATTATCACAAAACTTCTATTTTCACTGGTGCTACAACACATTTTGTAATTTTATGTTTCATGTTCTTTCCAAGATGGTTTCCTCCATGGAGCCAACCCCATACTCGCGCAAAAAAGATTGGGATTGGTTAAGCGCAGCTTACCAACTCAACCTGTAGCATATGTACTGTTCTATTTTAGAATTAATATAGATTAGCCTCATTTACCAAAAAAAATATATGTATTTATTCCTTGTAAATATTTATCTGTACCTTCTGCCTGACATTTTTTAATGTCTTCTGCGTGTACAATTTTCCAGTGTTAACAGTATCCCCCTAATGTATGAGGTCTAGGAAGAAATGTATAGCCGAAATACATTATAGTTTCTTTTTCTGTGTAGTCCTTTTGAGAGAGAGAGAGTAACTTTCTTTAGAAATGAGTTGAGAGACCCCTTGTCGTGAGTAAAAAAGACACCGTGCTCTGTTGGAAACCCGCTAGAGACAGAATGAATAAACTATTTCTACGATGCATGCATGTCCCATGCTCATGATGCTTTGACTAGTTAAGCTTATCTGATAGATAATGGTTCTGTTTATGTCACCTATTGGTAGTGATCTGTTGTTGGTTGATGACGATGGTTGTTGACGCCCTCAGGGGCATTTTTATTTGAAATAAGGTTGAATGTGGTTCCCACACACATAATTTTGGTATGACATGTTTGTTTAGAACAAGTGCTCATTGTATGCATGGATCTTTTACTGTTGGGGACTTTGCCGTGTAAGCATTGCTAAAAGAGATGCTTATCAAGACACGGGTCTTCGACGAATTATGACAAAGTGCAACGATTATGAAGTATGATGCCACCTTCACATGAAAGCTTATCTTAGAGTCGAATTTCAAGAGGATCAATGACATCAATGGGCAATGATGACTCCCATTGTGCCATTTGGGGATGCCCCTATTGAGGCGAGGAGTCATCTAAGGTACTACCTCCTTCTTGGAAAATGTTTGTTGTAGTTGACAAGAAGGAAGCATCAACCGAACGAAATGAGTATTGATGCAAGGGACCAGGGTTTTTGATGTAGAATGGCATGGTGTGATGGGTTGACTAGGCATGATGATGAGAAATGGCTATAATTGATGATGGTAGTTAAGTGGCCTGAGGTTGGAGCTGTAAATGCGAGTGGCGACAGTCATAACAATTTATGGTGAGGAAATCCCCATAGTCCGTAGGACATCCAGGGTGGGTGTATGGTTGTTTTGAGTGTCGTTGTGGGGTGTGGTAAAGAATGCGTAGCTCCGACCAAGGGTGATTATGGACTGCTGCCAGGTGAGAAACTTAAATGGATGGGTGGGAGTGCTCTCCTAAAAAACCTTTGTACACTTGCCAAAAGAATATAGAATGGGTTTGGATGTACAAGCATGAAGGATTGCATTTACTGAGGGTGGGGGGCCCCATTGGTTGGTTGCAGTGCGAGGGTGATGAAGCAGATGAAAAGTGTCGCATATGGGCTATGCTGATGGGGGTGTGATAGGCCAAGTGCGAGATGCAGTCGCATTTTTTTTATCTTCTTATGGGAATGGTACCCTGGGAAAGGGGTTTTAACATGATATGGGTAAAAATTGACTTTATGTATGACATATGAATGAACATGAAGTACTTCCTGGGATTGGATTTTATGGCCATGGCTCTAGACCTTTAGTGTATGGTCTACATGAGTGATGGATGCCATGGAGGGTAAGGCTCTATCGACCGGTGATGATGTTATTCACGTGCAAGGTGGGGTGATGATAAACATGGTTGGGTGAATGAAACCTATGGTTAATTTATTTGGAGAAATGATGTCAGGATATGCAAAGCTTCTTTTAGGATCCTATCATGATAGGGATAGAATGATACCTGCTCTTGTACCTTTGTTGGCTGGGGCATATGGTGATTCAACATGTTTGTAATACCTACAACCAATACCCCAAGTAAAAGCATTTTTTTCATATAAACATATTTGAAATAAATTTGAATGTAAAGCAATAAGAGAGGGCATACGTACTGTGACTAGAAAAATGAATTTTTTTGAGGCATGGATTTATGGGGCCTAGCTTGAACATGATGAAGTGTTGATCACTGTGTTTCTCACAGTTTTGCAATTGGGCCTTCTGACCTCCAGTTATGGTATGTTGAATAGTGAGAAAATGGCGATATATGGGCCAATATGGCTCATTTCAACTCATTTGTGTCTTTTGAGAGTCTAAGGTCAGAGCTGAGCCCCTGCTCCTGAGCCTTTATTTCCATTGCGGTCAACCTGAGTACTTGGGATTCACGCTGTCAGTGTCAGGTAGGGCCCTAAACGTCCAAATTTTAAATTTTGTAATTTTTTTTCCTGGGGGGTCTATACAAATGTGGATTTGTATAGACTTTATACCTCCTTTTTGCCTCGACCGTGTGGGAAATCAAGGATGACCCGCGTGGTCCTCGCTTAGAAAGGAATTTTTGCGTGAGGCTTTCACACCGGTGAAGAATTTGCGCATTGATTCACGCGTCTGTATCTAATACAGATGCATAATCATCGCACCTGAGCTCCGCACAGGCACGACAGGGTTAAAAATAAATAAATTGGGTTTGATTTTTTGTTTTATCTCTGGTGACAGGATGTTGTGGCGTGAGAGATACTGGCTTGACCTTCGAGCATCTATGGCCCAGGACCCCGATGCTCGGGGTGTTTTTTCACAGTCTTGGTTGCTCAAATTTCTATAGAACAACCTCTTGAGGTCACATCATGGCTTACTTCGATACCTGGCCCGTTGTTGGAACATGAGACATTGTGTTACGCCGTAGAGTCATCGTCATATAGATGGAGACTTACGTTTATTTTGTGACTAGTCTACTGCCTCAGGGGGAGGCTCTTCCACACCCACTCCCAACTGGGGGAGTGAACATTCGCCGTTGGGCTTGGGATCATTGTGGTCTTGAGGCGATTATGTATGGATGTGTCTGCATTAGTTTTGTGACAAACTTGGCGGAGAGGGGTGCCCTGGTAATGATAGTTCACCTAACATGGTCGTTGTCAGCTCATAGAGCATCTGGTCCACATATTGCAGTCTTGCACTGACTTCAGGCCGATCACTTCTATGACTGGGCTCACCATGTCTACCACAGCATGGAGACACAGCTGGGAAAGGACCAGAGGGGGACCTCTAAGGTCTTTACCTATGCGAGCATCCTATATAGTATCATGTATGAGAGGGTGGTGATGCTTAGGCCTTTTGTGGCAATGCCCCTGGGTCCTCCAAGGGATCCTAGGATGTGGTGGTAGGCACCCGTGATGCCCCGAGGTGGAGGAGGAGAGGCTGGTCGCTATTGGGATGCGACAGTTAAGGTGTGGCTCGAGTCGACCCTGCAGATGTTTTGGGACTACCCATACTTAGCAATGGACTTCCAGGGGGACTCAGATATGGGTCTTATTGCTAGTTACGCATGGGGCCCAACAGCCATGCCCTTTGATGTTTTTCTGCATTTTTTAGGATTTTAACATATATAGATCTATATGTCTTTTATGGTGACACTGATACTATTTTTTGTTTCTCTTGCAGATGTGGGTTTAGCAGGGCATCCTAATGCCTGCTTGGTGGGAAATCAGCCTATGAGGAGGGTCCTCGTTGGGGCTGGTCAGGCCCAGATTTGGGGGCACAGAGGAGCAGGAGGCCTTTCAAGAGAGGGAAACAATGCTGCAGCTGTTGGAGGGGATGCTACTCTCCTTTCCCATGCTGAGGAAACTGAGGCACAAGCGGCGGCAGCCGAGGCTCGTGTTGTGGTGGTCCAGGAGAAGTTGGCTGCTGCTGACCTTAGGGTGTTGGTAGCAAAGGCTCAGGCCAAGGTTGCTGATGCTCGCGCAACAAGTCTAGCCTACTCATGGAGTTGGTTAGAGATTTTTACCCGGGGTATGCAAACCCAGGGATTTTTTATGATTTGGACGATTTATGGTTCGAGAAAGTGATGGCTCAAGAGAGGGTGCATCACACGACTTTGCGTCGTGTGACACTTGCAGTTTTGGCTGCTGCACCTTTACTGACACCGGGTGTAGCCGTGGGTCCAAAGGACCAACCAGGCGGGGCTCAAAATTAGAGATATTTGTATGTTCAGGGAAAACACCCATTATGAGGATGCTTCCCTATTTTGATGACATGTATATATATTTTTTGACTAACATGATGGTCAGGGACATGATTTGTATACTGGGACTCATATATATTTTTTATGTATATATGCAAGATGTATATTTTTTGCGGCTCTTATGATGTGTCTATGGTTATTATTTGTGCTTTATGGTGGATGTTATGTACATATGATGGATATTTATGTTTTATGCTTTACTTTTTATGGATGATGGTTTATACGAGATGCATTCTAGTCTAGGATATGGTTAGCTATGCGATCAACTTTCTGGTTTTGATTTCTTGGTATATGTGTAAATGTAATGTGATAAAAGTGACGACTCAACCATCGTGCATGCAAGTACCTCCTAAATAGGTTTGAATCTCGTACTTCAAAAACTTAGTTTAACTACGATACCACTACCTGGGAATCAAGATGGACATGCAGATGGCGAATGCCCTGATTGGAGGCATCTCTCAAGAGATCGATGACTGCATCATATTCTGCTTGATTATTGGTAGATGATCTGATGCATACTCCGTTGGTGAGGAGCGGTGACTAGTTAGGATAGTATATGGCCCATGTGGCTGCTACTAGATTTTGCGACCATCGCGAGGCTCCATCAGTGAATCCAAAATAGTTGATGGGGGGACGATCCATTTGTGACACAAGAGAATTTTTTAGAACAAGTCCTCGATGACTGTGATCATCTCAAAAAATTATATTACATGCATCTTATCTCTAAGGTTGAGACTTCCTGCATATGGGTGAAATTTTTTGAGGTAGAGCCCATTGAATGGGTTAGCTAAGCATGTTCCATCGGGCTCTAACAGGATGTATGTTCCTTTCAAGAGGCAATGTTTTATGATGTAAGGACCTTTCCATAATGTTTCGAACTTCCCGGGTCCTAAGGGCTCTTTTGCAACATCATAGTGGAGGACTCGCTCCCCCTCTGAAAATAAGTGAGGGGTGATGTTGCAGTCAAATGAAGCTTTTATCCTTTTCTTATGTGCTTCATTATGTTGGAGAGATTCTTGTTGATTTTCGTTGATGATTTCTAATTGTACCTGTTGTGGACAATTTTGTCACTCCTAGAGACAGCCTAGAGTTGCTATAGACCAGTGCCTAGGACATCTTAGCATAGCAAGGAGCTCATAATATATCTTGGGTTGTCAATCCAAAAGCTCTCTTACTATGTCTTGTAAAACAAGGAAATTAGTTTAAATGGAACCAAACTCTCTCAGAAGCTGATACAAAGATAAGAATAGTGTAGGAACAGCATGCAAAAATCCAATACAAAAGCATCAGACAGTTAAGAGACAACTTACTGCAAAAAGGGCCAGTTCAAATAGTATGCCACAGAAATCAAATATCAGAAAGTGGATGCAGTGAGGAAAACATGAAGGAGATACTAGTTAACATGAGGCTGATACCCAGATACACAACAGAACCACATATGGGCTTATCCAACTAAGAATACATACATGACAATGGCGATTTAAAAGCACCCTCCTCAAGTAACTAATATAGCAGAAAATATGAATGACATGAACATGGAACAATATATCATGACTAGGCCTATTTAAAGCGCTTGACTAATCCAAGTATGGGCACCAACTAGGATGAATCCTTACTTAAGATCAGTGAGCCACTCGCATTCTAGAACATGATAAAAGAAGATAAATGCAATGAAATGAGATATTATATTAACACATAAGAAAAGATTACATACTGTGGGATACCAAAGACTAGAATCCTGATTACAGTTATAACTCCTCCTCACTGAGACCCTACGGGCTCTGAGCCTTCATACAGAAACTTTACAAGATGTATACAAAGCCTTTCACTGCACAGTTTGCTGATAGAAATCTGGAACCCTTACAATGTCTTTCTTCTTCGGTTTTATAGAAGAGGTAGAAAACTCTAGAGAATGGGGGTTAGGTGAAAACATTAAATTGCTTAATTTGATCAAGATGGCGGAAAAACGCCTGCCCATACTTTTGACGGCGCTGTAATGCTGGACGTACTTTGCTGCTGTGCTATGGAGTAAATGCTGAGGGAGGAGATTTTTCTGGAGGCAGAATATAGGAATAAAATATGAAACATTCTGTACTTTTGCCTCTCATCTTCTGAATCCACATTTAAAATTTTAAATTCCGAAGCCTAAATTTCTCGATCATTCCCTCATATCTGCCATTGTTCCATTAATATCCCTATTTGCAAAATCTGTATTTTGAAAAGACTCTGGAATGTTTGAGGGATTTTTAAACCTTGCTTCTGCAATGAGTGTCTAATCATGGTGGCTCTTGGGATCCCTCTTCATAATTGCAGCCTCAATGGAATAGCCTTCGGATTTTCTATACTCCTGCAACCAAGACTGTAAATTACAATAACCTTTCATCGTTGAAACCCTGCAAAATCCGCAAACACAGTAAGAGAACAATGTAAGGGGATAGAGATGCAGCGGGGGTAATAAGAAGGAGGCGACTGTGAAGTGTCGTGGCATTATAGACTAGCGGAAGCATGCAAAAAGGTGGCGAAAATATAGTGGGGAAGTGGTGGACAAACGGAGCGGAGGCTTTTCCACTTAGAACAGCAAAGTACGACGCATGAACAGAGAACAACGAATATGAATGAAATATGTATATATATACGGCAGGGGAAAAATACTATGGACACGCGAGATGATGACACATGGGTGTATGAAACGCCAAGAGGGAGAGACGACGTGGAGGTAGACTTAGTCAAACAGGGAGTATGTAAACAATCATGGGCCGTATGATCCTTGAATGAGATCAACGGTTAAAACGGCATCAACAGATAATGCGTGGTGGGCCAGGAGCATGTTTAGCCTGGGTTAAACCGCGTGCTACTTCAGAGGATAACCATTGTTGGATTAAGCGCGTAAGGTTGGACGACAATGATTGATTCCGATGCGCATCCATTGTCTAAACAATAATGCGCGAAATAACAGCGGTTTTGGAACGTACACCAGGACACGCATCACGCAATCTATGGAATCGCTGGCTCCCTGGAGAATACTGCTGGCCCAGCGGAGGTGGTGCGGAATGAAACCACTGGTTTTCATACTGAAAGCGGGTGCGGGGGCCACCACGGTAAACCAAACTCCGCTCCATCGATTTGCTTCTGATCGGACGGCCACGAGTGCCCCCGAAACTTTGAAGGATTAGCTCCTATCTCGCTGGCACACGGTTTCGCGCCCGGATCATATGGGAATCGAAACAAAGGGGGCTGAGACCCCAAAGGCTGGGCCCGACATAAATTTAAATTGTGAATCTAAACCTCTGTCTAATGTATTTTTTGAGCACCAAAGGTAACAGTAGAAAATATATGGAAGTTTTTGGCCATGATAACAGGTTTGAAAGATTATGGGGGAGCGTTAGGCCAAAAATTTAGGTCTAAGTGCTGATATGCACAACATCGGCTCCATCTGGGGACGGTACGTTCCTCCGTGGACGGGCCGAGAACTCCGCAGACCTTCAGATGCTCTTTTGTATGGCTCTGCTACTTAGCCTTTCTGCAATTTACTCCATAATTCGTCGGCGTTCCCATCATAACAAAACTGAAGCAAAACTTATATACAGTATGGTACATCAGGCTTGTTTTGCCTGAATCAAAATTGGAAATATGGTTTGAGGAATTGTCCATTTACAAGGGATTCAAGCAGATCACCCTGTAGGTCTTCCAATATGAACGTGTTATTACCTTTCAGTTCTACAATTTTAAATGGACCAAACCACAGTCGATCAAATTTAGCATGTTTTCCCTTTTCTGCTCTTCGAACATCCCATCTGAGAACCATATCACCAATTTGAAATTTCCTGTCTTTTGCATGCCGATCAAAGGTGTTTTTCATTTTCTCCTGATACTCCGCTAATCTCTGATTCACTTGGCTCCGTGTTTCCTCCAATTCTACCAGTTGGTTAATTCTTCTGACCATGTCATCTGGTTCTTCCCGATTTTCCTGCATAAAGCGTGCCACTGGCAATGCCAGCTGCACCGGAAACACAACTGCTCATCCATATACTAGTTCATAAGGAGATTTCCCTGTTGCTCTCTTGCTAGTTATTCTGTTCGCCCACAGAGCGAATTTCAATTGGGAATCCCAATTCTTTTGATTTTCATTAATTGTCTTCTTGAAGGCCCTCACCAAAGTTTTGTTGGAAGATTCTACCAAGCCATTCCCCTGTGGATAGTAAGCTGTGGAGTGATTTAATGAAATATTATACTGCTGGCAGAAATTTACAAATTTATTGGACCTGAAGGCCTGTGCATTATCAGTTACAATTCTAGCTGGACAACCAAATCTGGATATGATGTTCTCTTCCATGAATTTGATGATTACAACATTTGTAGCATTTCTCGCAGGTATGGCTTCCACCCACTTTGTAAAGTAATATGTTGTAGTCAATATCCATTTATGTTGGCCACTTGAAGGGGGATGTATTTCTCCAATAAAATCTAATCCCCATTGCTGAAATGGTTCATCTATATGAACTGGAATTAGGGGCAGAGCGGGCAGCTTTTGTCTCTCAGCAAATTTTTGACATTTATCACATGCTCTACCCCAATTAAAAACATCTCCAAATAATTTAGGCCAATAAAAACCAGCTCTCAGTATTTTATGTGCTGTGGCCCTCCACAAATTCCCTCATGAAATTCCACCATTATATTTTCTACTTCATCCTCTGTGAGGCACAATAATAGTATGCCTGAAGGATATCTCCAATATAACTGACCATTGGCAACTATATACTTTTGTGATTTCAGCCTCAAAGCCCTGTATTTTGATTTATCACAGCTGGGTGGACAACTGAGTGTTAAAAGATATTCAACTATTTCTTTGTACCAAGGACTGGTGAGATATTTTATGTGTATCTTTTGAGTGGCCATCTCTAGTCCATGCTGCTCTTCTCCTTTCTCAGACTCTTCATTCGCTACCATGGACAAATTTATACCTAGAGCCTGATGATTTGATTTAGACAAAATTTTGGCTAACCCTTTTCCTTTAACCAGCTTAGTGGGTCTTATGTCCAAATCATACTCCTGTATTTTGGCAATCCGTCTTCCTCTTTTGCCTTCACTATCTCCTTGAACGAGAATATCTTTGACAGCTGCTGTAGGAACATATGTAGTAATGTGGGACTGCAAAACATATGTTCTAAAGGCTTTGAGGGACTTCACCAGGGCATATGCCTACTTCTCTAGTATATTATAATTCAATTCTGCATCATGTAATACCTGACTAAAAAAGGCTATTGGCTGCTCATATCCATCTTCATTTTTCTGCAATAAAACTCCAGCTACAGTATGAGGTGAGGCAAATGAAAAGATCATAAATGGCTTTGTATAATCAGGCCCGGCTAGCACAGGAGCTTCAGCAAATGCCTGTTTTATTCTGGTGAATGCATTTCTAGATTCTTGAGACCATTTTACTTCATTATTCTTTTTCAACATATCAGTTATATGCCTAACTATCTCAGCATAGTTAGGAATAAACCTTCTCAGGAAATTGATTCGGCCTAGAAACACCTGCACTTCCTTCTTATTCCTGGGTAAAGGAATATTGTTTATAACTTCAACTCTCTTAGGGTATATTTTCATGCCATCTTTAGTGACAATGTGCCCTAAGAGTTTACCCTCATCTAATGCAAATAAATATTTTTGAGGATTGAGGGAAAGACCATACCTTCTGCATTTTTCAAAGGTTCTCTGCAAGTGCTGAATGTGTTCAGTATCATCCTTTGAAAATACTGTGATATCATCCAGATATACCACCAGAAAATTGTCCTGCTCTCCAACAAAAGCTATGTCCATTGCCCTATGAAAAGTAGCTCCTGCATTAATTAGCCCAAATGGCATCCTGGCATACATAAATGTACCCCATGGTGTTGTAAATGCAGTTTTCTTCTGATCCTATGGGAACACAGCTACCTGATTATAACCAGAAAACCCATCCATCATTGACATTCTGGAGGCTCCGACCACTTTCTGCAGAATGTGATCCATCTTAGGCAATGGATAATTATCTTTTAAATATGCTCTATTTAAGTTTCTGAAATCTACACACAACCTTATTTCTCCGTTTTTCTTTCGAACAAGAACAAGGTTTGCTACCCATTCTGAGTATCTCAGTGGCACAATTATTTTGGCCTTCAATAGCTTCTTGATTTTTTTTTCAATAGAGGGAAGCAGCAGAGGATTTATCTGCCTGAGCTTCTGCTTATAAGGCTTTGCATCTTCTCTCAAAGGAGTTTTATGCTGCATTATATCAACATCAAAAGTTTTAAGGTCTTGATAAGACCATGCAAATACATCCTTATATAACTGAAATAATTTCAGATATTTCTCTTTATATTCTTCTGGGACCTTTTTGGATAATTTGACAATTTTGGGATCAGCATAAGTACCCAGATTTAAATCTTCCACTTGTTCTTCTTCTACTGTTTTACTGTGCTGCAATGGAACATCGTTTTTATCAAACAATCTTTCTAGAGGCACCAACCCTCTAGGTATGATATTTCCTTTTAGTTGCAGCACCTTATTGCCTGCTATTTTTTCTTCCCATTTGTTTTCTACAACATTTTCAGCTTCCTCTTCTTCATTATCATCAATCTCCATATTGGAGAATTCTCCCACTGTCTCCAAGAATCTCTTCATTTGTTCATCATCTTCAAATACCTGCCAATGTTTAACATTATCTGGGATTGATGGTCTGTATCGTACTTCAATTTCATACCTCAAAAGAGGATTCTGTGGAGGACGAAATGTGCTAGCAGCCACAGCAAGAGAATCTGCCATTCTGTTCTGCTCCTGGGGCATGAACTATATATTAAAAGCCGAGAAGAAATTTTCCACCATGTCCCATACTTCATTTCTGTAGGTTCTCAGCCGTGGATGCTTAGTTTGACATTGATTTATGACCTGCCTTACCACCAGCTCAGAGTCTCCCATGACTTTTAAACTTTGTATGCCCATATTCTTGGCTGTCTGTAATCCCAACAAAAGTGCTTCATATTCAGCTACATTATTAGTAGCCTCATATTCCAATTTAAAGGACAGTGGGACCCATTTGCCTATAGGAGAAATTAATAATACCCCAGCTCCGTTTCCTTCTCTAGAATTTGCCCCATCAAAATGTAAAGTCCAGATTCCAGCTTCATAATTTTCTGAAGGCTGCTCATCCTTAATTTTGAAGGAGGATTCATGCACATAATTTTGATCTTCTTCTAGCATAAAGCATGAAAAATCTCCTTCTTTACTATAGACTGGTGAATTTTCAGAGTTATCGGCCTTAGTAACTACCTTGACAAATTTAGTCTCTCTGTATAACCTCCTCTCCTGTCCACCAAAAACTGGGATGGTAGCATATGTTAAATCCAGCTTAATCGACCCACCAATTTTTGTACCCCAGGACCTTGACAGCAACATGCCAAAGTGGGTTGGGATATCAGCCACCACAATGTCCATGACCACACTCTTTGCTGGAATTTGGGCCAAATTGACCACTAAATCTTTAATCATCCCCAAGCATTTGACTCTTTTGGAATCAAATGAGTAAAGGTCTTTATATGGGCGTGTGATTTGCAGTCCTAGTTGTTCCATGACAGATAGAGGCATAAGATTATGGGAAGCCCCAGAATCTAACATACAATTGTGTAACAACAGGTCATGAATAACTAGAGACACATAAAAAGGAGGAGTAGAAGGATCAACTTCCTCAACATGTGGGCCAAAGACTACCATGGGTCTTTCTTCTTGAAGGTTTAAACTATCAGGCACAATTGATATTTCAGGAGGGAGCATAAAAGAAGTAACTTGAGACTGATATGCAGTTTGTTTTAGCAGCTCGGTCAAGGGGACTGGAATTTTAATTTTCTCAAGTTCTTTTTGCAAACTAAAAGCAGGAGGGGGCTTTTCTATCACAACTTCTTTTGACTCTTTATTTTCAGCTAAAAATTTAATTTCTTTTGACACAGATTCATCATTAGGAGGACTGACTACTTTTGAAGAAGAAGGAATCTGATCATTAGGTTGCAAGGGAGTATTTAGAGGACTCTTACCTTTTTCTGTGTTTCTCTTTGTTGCTGATTCCTTCTAAGCAGGTACCTCCTTCTGAGGTGGCTCCTCTTCTTGATCTTGAGTTCGGGTCCTCTTCCTTGAAGATCTGAGATCATATTTTCTATTGAAGTGTGCTTGCATGAAATCAACAAATTGTTTACAATAATGATCAATCTCTGCTTCTTCTTCTTCTTCTTGCAATGGGCATTCCATTTCATCATTGTTTGAGAAAGCAAAATTTGAATCTTATAGTTCAAAAATAACATCTTCAATGGAGTCATCTGCTGGACCTTCCAGGTACAAAGGATGTGGTACCTGATCTTGCTGCTCCTTTGCTTCCCTTGGCAATATTTGTAATGGTGGTCTCTTATACTAGGGATTGTATCCTCTGTTTGGAGCATTATAGAAATTCTTGGGAGCTGCATTTTTAGCCTCCAACTCAAGCTTGACCATCTTCTTAACCATCTTACTTATTTCATCCATCTTATCTGCATCCTTATCTTGATTAGAGGTGGAAACCTCTTCTTTGCCTCTCCTCCTAGTTTCCTGTTCAGCTTTTCCTTTTAATTTTCCAGTGGAGGCAAAGTTTGCTTCTAATTCAAGAGCATCTAACTGAGCATAATCTAGAGTGGCAGGTTTTCTTTCCCTCAAAGAGAAGCCAAAATCTGAATCAAAGGCTGCTATGAAAACTACTTTAGCAGCAGTCTGGTGAGGCTTCATCTCAGGAGGCAGACTCAGATATAACTTATTAAATCTTTTGATAAACTCTGACACCCCTTCATTATGTTTCTTCTTTAGAGTATTGAACTTAGTGAGACACATTCCATGATCTTTCTTTTCTCCCCATTTTCTGAGAAAAACCTCTTCCATTCTTTCCCAGGTATCTACAGAATGGTCTGCTAATGTCTTAAACCATTTTCTAGCTTCACCATCCAGAGATTGAACAAACAATCTTAAGACCACATCCAGATGTTCAACATTCAGGTTTTCTGCAAAGGCACAAAAGACCTCAAGATGTTTCTGTGCATTAATTTCATTTTCTCCATTAAATCTGGGAAAAATCTTCAAATAATCCCGTGGCATATCATTGAGAACCTGTGGTAAGGCCAAGGGAGCATATTTGTTCAATAGAAAAGCAGGAACATTAGCCATTGGAGGAGGTGGGGGTTGTGCAACAATCTGATGTACAAATGAAGGAAGGGGAGGAGGAGGAAGTGGAGTATGTATAACAATGGGAATAAATTGCACAGAAGCCTGAGGTGTAGATGGGAATAGTTCACGGTTAACAGCAGCTACTTCTGTGACTTCTTTAACTTCTTCAGCCTCAGGGGTAGGATGAGGGTTATGTTTGGTTCTAGCACTTCCCCTGGGTGGGCTATCTGAGTAATATTCGGGATTTTCCTCAGTGGAGTCGGGATTTTTCACTGGGATTTCCTGAGAAGAAGAGGATGGATGATCTTCTGCAGAATATTCAGGGACTTCAGCACAGGCTGATTGTCTTTCTTTCCAACTTCTTCTATGAATAATCTTCTCTGGGTCAGATACAGAGGATGTCTTTAACTTAGAGGAATATGACCTCAAATGTGGCTTTCGAGGAGCCAGGACTACCAATAGATTTATCAAATAAAGAACAGTGGAGTCGCCAAGGTGAGAGATACGCAACTCTTCAACTCTCTGTGCTCACCTGATTAGAGAGTGAATATGATTTGTCGAGGCCCAGGGAAACTGATATTCTCAAATTCGTCCCCGGCAACGGCGCCAGAAAGATGTTGTCGACAATTTTGTCATCCCCTAGAGACAGCCTAGAGTTGCTATAGACTAGTGCCTAGGACATCTTAGCATAGCAAGGAGCTCATAATATATCTTGGGTTGTCAATCCAAAAGCTCTCTTACTATCTCTTGTAAAACAAGGAAATTAGTTTAAATGGAACCAAACTCTCTCAGAAGCTGATACAAAGATAAGAATAATGTAGGAACAGCATGCAAAACTCCAATACAAAAGCATCAGACAATTAAGAGATAGCTTACTTCAAAGAGGGCCAGTTCAAATATTATGCCACATAAATCAAATATCAGAAAGTGGATGCAGTGAGGAAAACATGAAGGAGATACTAGTTAACATGAGGTTGATACCCAGATACACAACAGAATCACATATGGGCTTATCCAACTAAGAATCCATACATGAAAATGGCGTTTTAAAATCACCCTCCTCAAGTAACTAATATAGCAGAAAATATGAATGACATGAACATGGAACAGTATATCATGACTAGGCCTATTTAAAGCGCTTGACTAATCCAAGTAGGGCACCAACTAGGATGAATCCTTACATAAGATCAGTGAGCCACTCGCATTCTATAACATGAGACAAGAAGATAAATGAAATGAAATGAGATATTATATTAACACATAAGAAAATATTACATACTGTGGGATACTAAAGACCAGAATCCTCATTATAGTTATAACTCCTCCTCACTGAGACCCTACGGGCTCTGAGCCTTCATACAGAAACTTTACAAGATGTATACAAGGCCTTTCACTGCACAGTTTGCTGATAGAAATCTAGAACCCTTACAATGTCTTTCTTCTTCGGTTTTATAGAAGAGGTAGAAAACTCTAGATAATGGGGGTTAGGTGAAAACATTAAATTGCTTAATTTGATCAAGATGGCAGAAAAACGCCTGCCCATACTTTTGACGGCGATGTAATGCTGGACGTACTCTGCTGCTGTGCTATGGAGTAAATGCCGAGGGAGGAGATTTTTCTAGAGGCAGAATATAGGAATAAAATATGAAACATTCTGTACTTTTGCCTCTCATCTTCTGAATCCACATTTAAAATTTTAAATGCCGAAGCCTAAATTTCTCGATCATTCCCTGATATCTGCCATTGTTCCATTAATATTCCTATCTGCAAAATCTGTATTTTGAAAAGACTTTGGAATGTTTGAGGGATTTTTAAACCTTGCTTCTGCAATGAGTGTCTAATCATGGTGGCTCTTGGGATCCCTCTTCATAATTGTAGCCTCGATAGAATAGCCTTCGGATTTTCTATACTCCTGCAACCAAGACTGTAAATTACAATAACCTTTCATTGTTGAAACCCTGCAAAATCTGCAAACACAGTAAGAGAACAATGCAAGGGGATAGAGACGCAGCGGGGGTAATAAGAAGGAGGCGACTGTGAAGTGTCGTGGCATTATAGACTGGCGGAAGCATGCAAAAAGGTGGTGAAAATATAGTGGGGAAGTGGTGGACAAACGGAGCGGAGGCTTTTCCACATAGAACAGCAAAGTACGACACATGAACAGAGAACAACGAATATGAATGAAATATGTATATATATACGGCAGGGGAAAAATACTATGGACACGCGAGATGATGACACATGGGTGTACGAAACGCCAAGAGGGAGAGACGGCGTGGAGGTAGACTTAGTCAAACGGGGAGTATGTAAACAATCACGGGCCGTATGATCCTTGAATGAGATCAACGGTTAAAACGACATCAACAGACAATGCGTGGTGGGCCAGGAGCATGTTTAGCCTGGGTTAAACCGCGTGCTACTTCAGAGGATAACCATCGTTGGATTATGCACGTAAGGTTGGACGGCGATGATTGATTCCACTGCGCATCCATTGTCTGAACAATAATGCGTGAAATAGCAGCGGTTTTGGAACGTACACCAAGACACGCGTCACGCGATCTATGGAATCGCTGGCTCCCTGGAGAATACCGCTGGCCCAGCGGAGGTGGTGCAGAATGAAACCACTGGTTTTCATACTGAAAGCGGGTGCAGGGGCCACCACGGTAAACCAAACTCCGCTCCATCGATTTTCTTATGATCGGACGACCACGAGTGCCCCCGAAACTTTGAAGGATTATCTCCTATCTCGCTGGCACACGGTTTCGCGCCCGGATCGTATGGGAATCGAAACAAAGGGGGCTGAGACCCCAAAGGCTGGGCCCGACATAAATTTAAATTGCGAATCTAAACCTCTGTCTAATGTATTTTTTGAGCAGCAAAGGTAACGATAGACAATATATGGAAGTTTTTGGCCATGATAACAGGTTTGAAAGATTATGGGGGAGCGTTAGGCCAAAAATTTAGGTCTAAGTGCTGATATGCACAACAGTACCAACCATTGCTCTAAACGCTCAGTATCATCGAGGGGTTTGATAGCTACGTGTAAGTTGGGGATTTTGCGTTCAATGGGAATCACGACCTCCACTCCGTATACCAATTGGAAAGGTGTGAATCCTGTTGAATATTTAACCACTATGCGATATGCGCACAAGGTTGAAAAAACAATATGGTGCCAGTTTTTTTTATGGTTATTGACCGTACGTTGTAACATTGTTTTGAGTACTTTGTTAACAAATTCTACCTGTCCATTGGATTGGGGGTAGTATGGTGACGCAAATTCATGTGTGAATCCTAGGTGATGCGATAACTCCTGTAATATTTTGTTTTGGAAATACTTTTCGTGGTAAGAGACTAATTCCTTAGGCACACCAAATCGTGTGATGACATGGTTGAAGAGAAACTTTGCTGCACTTTCTTTTGTGTTGTCATATGCAAGCATGGCTTCTGCCCACTTGGTGAAATAGTCGATGACTACAATGATATATTTGTGGTTTCCAGACAACGTAGGTTTGCAAGTCATAAAGTCAATTCCCCATTTTCAAAAGGGACCTGCTACAATGACCGTGTGTAAAGGAGCGGGAGGTTCTCTTTCCTTGTGGGCAAAGCGTTGGCATCGCTCGCACCGTTTGACTGCTTGAATGCAATCGTGGAATAGGGTGGGCCAAAATTAACCTGCTCGTAGGACATTTTGGGTGGTAGCCATCCCTGAGAGGTGGCTTCCGCAAGCCCCACTATGACATTCATTTAGGGCTTGCTTAGTTTGGTTGCGTGTGAGGCATTAGTGTAAAACAATGTCAACGCCTCTTCGATAAAGGACGTCCCCCATGAGGAGGTATCGGGGGGCCTAGTGGCGTATGCGCCTTCGGTCATCATGGGTGAGCTATGGCTTTAAATTTTGGGTTCCTAAGAATAGGAGGATGTCTCTGTACCAAGGGTCCTCAGTCGTCACTAAGAATAGGTGTTCATCTGGTAGTGAGTCATTAACTAGGGATCCTTGAGTCAGATTTGGAAGGTCAGTGATGAAATCAACTAAGATTAATGCTTTCTTTCTCTTGGGGGAGCTAAACTGCAGGTCGAATTCCTGCAATATCATTACCCATCAAGCATACTTGTGGTTCATCAGATGCTGGGTTAGAAAATATTTCATGGGGTTGATAGCTGCTATGAATGTTGTAGTCCTTAGGATGATGTAGTGTCAAAGTTTTTGTACTGCATGTATAAGGGCTAAGGCAATTTTTTCTTTTGGTTCGTAGTTTAAAGTGGGGCCAAATAAGTTCTTACTGACATAATATATTACGTGTTCTTTATCATCTGGTCCGTCTTGGACTAACACCCCAACTATGGCTATATCTAATGCTGATAGGTATAAGGTGTAGTATTTGTCGTAATTCGATGGACTGATCAAAGGGGATGACGACGATGTGTATTTCAGTGCATCAAATGACTTTTGGGCATGATCATCCCATTTTAATGGAATGTCCTAACGGAGTAGGCGTAGGAATCCTTGCACGCAAGTGGAATAGTTGGGGACAAAGCGTCGTAAATAGTTGGCTTCCCCCTACAGGCTTTGAAGTTGCTTGAGAGTTTTAGGTGGTGGCACTTATTTGATTTCCAGGACCTTGAGGGGGTCCACTATGATCTCTTGTTGGGATACGATGAATCCTAATAGTCTTTTTGCGTTAATGTAGAAGACACACTTGAGAGGGTTCTAGCATAGGTTGTAGTGTCAGCACCATTGGAATAACAACCATAAATCCTCTAGATGGTCACTTTGTTTCTTGGATCGTACGATGAGGTCGTCCAAGTAAGCTAAGATGAGGTGAGCTAGGTTGTGGAAGATATAATTCATGGCCCGCTGGAAGGTGGCTCCAACGTTTTTAAGATCGAAAGGCATAACTTGGTATGCGAACATGCCCCAAGGGGTAGTGAATGCCATCTTTTACCGATCCGTGTGCCAGATTTGAATTTGATTGCACCCTGAGAATCCGTCCATGAAGGACAAGGCCTCATGACCAATGCAAACATCAATGACTTAGTCGATAAATAATGTAGGGGTAGTTGTCCTTGGTAAAAGCTTTATTCAAATCTCAGAAATCGGTGTAGACTTGGATGGTGCCCTATTTTTTCATGACGGGTACAAGGTTGGCAACCCATGATGTGTAAGCAATTAGGTAGATGACCCCGACTTTATGAAACTTTTCAATCTCTTGCTTGATTTCTTCTACCTTAGATGGGTGTAATTGACATTGCTTTTGGTAGAATGGTGGTACGTCAGGCCAAGTGTCGATGTGGTGTTCTACGATGGTGGGGCTAAGCCCTGGAATCTCCGAATAATCCCATGTGAATATTTCCCTCTACTCTTGTAACAATTTTGTATAAGCGACTACCTCGTATGGGGAGCATGCTTTCCCTAGTGAGATTTCTTCGATTTTTCCTGGTTTTCTTGAGATATTCACATTAATGGTTAGAAAAATATTTGACATATTTCATTCTTTGAACGCAACGGGTGCTGGGCTAGGGCTTTTGAACCAGTCTACCTTCCTGGATGGGAGGAAGTCTTTAGATTCAATGGCGTATATATCTTGGGTTTTTGGGTTGTTAGGCCCAAATGTTTTTTCTGGAAGAAAAAACGAGCAATGATGCATTGAGTCCCAGAGACAATCTGGTTCCGTCATGGCCTCTAGAATATCCTCGTCTTAATAAAACAAGACGTATAAAGAGGAATTGGTTTGTTCGAGGCCATGATGAATTGGTTCGGTCCTAAAAGTGTTGGTCGACAGACATGAATATGATTTCGTGGAACCAAAAGAGGTTGATAGGGTGCAGACGGGTTGGCACTGTCGACGATACTACTACTGTTGTGGTAGTTGTAATGGTCTCGACACCAATGAAAGATGAGAAGACAACACAAGTCATGGTTCCCATGGATGATGATATGAATCATATATAGTGTTGTGTGTTGTCAGCATTAAACGGTGGAAGAATTTCTCTTGTGGTGGTTTGTTTGAGAGAAAACTTGTGCTCTTCTAGTGACATACTAAGGGTACACACACATTCATGGGATTTGAAATTGCATTGAAAGCATAGGTGCCACAATGTTTTCATCAAGGGGCACATAAATGTTTCATGGTTATGGCTTATGCAAATGGTGCATGGGGTAAAGGTGCCTATCGAGTAGATGGTGTGAGAACCAACACTACTTCCCGTGCCCGAAGTGGATGCTTGGAGATGAATGGGAATTGGGGAATTTTTGTGCTTTTTCCATCTCCGAGTCTGTAGTTTTGGTCGGTCTGGCTCCTTCAGGGAGTTAAAACTCAATGCTACCCTTGCCGATCGTAACCTTGGGAGGTATTCACAATTCATAGTGTGGTGGAATCGTGAGCAAATTCTGCAATAGAAACACGTGATCTTCTCTTGATTAGAGAGATAGATCTGTGGTATGGTGGTGACCATGCAAATATTTTTAGTGAGTTTCTTGAGTTCCTGACATCAATTTACCATGTGGTCTTTTATATCACATAGAACACATGTCGTTCTTGGTTGGTTTCGTGCCCTGTTAGGATGACTGTTCGCCTTAGACTTCTTAGGGTTTTGGTAATGATGGGGGCAGGCTACCTTGCACCAGGCTGCCTTGGTTATAAACCAGTTACTTCTGGGTATTTGGTGACCAATGAGTGTATGGTGTCTAACAAAGGTCCAAATTGGGGGATGTAAGTACAATGTCGAGCATGATGGTTGTCGTGACTTGAGCGACCAAATGATTGAGGGCATCGCACAATGCGCAGGCTGGGTTTATTCATAGAGGATGGTTGGGGACGATGATCTGCCCCCTTGTTGGCCATTTTTCTGCTGATATGAAGAGAACGAACCTAGTTGCCTTATTCTCTTGAGTTGTCGAACTTTCCACTAAGTCTAAATCCGATTCGTCTGCTACAACGAAATGTGTTATGGCATGGTGTAAACAATTTAACGCCAAACAAAATCAGGGGATGTAGGGACAATGACGAACTGGGTGGTTTCCTGAACACACTCGGAAAAAATACTAGATTGTTCATAGGCCGTCGTAGTATACTGGGTTGACTAGGTACCATCTTTGCAATAACTCTAGAGCTGCACAGTTAGCAATGAAGTGATCTTGTTCATCACAGAGTGTGCAGAGCTGGACTGGAGCTTGAGGACAATTACGGGGAGGAGGTGGTCGTTTAGGTGACCGTCTTTCCTCTGACACATACAACATGGTCCTTGTTGCTTTATTCCTTTGAGTTGTAGTACTGTTTGTGGATTCTGTGTCCGAGATGGCTAAGTCGGTGTTTTCAGTGATGAAGCGTTGCATGAAATCCAACATAGACCGGAATCGATGGATATGGGGACAAAAATGCACATGGTGGCTGCTCCGAAAAATCTGACACATATGTCATTGATTCCGAACTAAGTTACTTTTGGAAACATGCGAGACTTGATAAAAACAATTAAATGCCCTTAACTTGGGACATTGTGTGACTAAGTAATCAAGCTCTCCACACAGTGCGCAAACTAGGGCCTACAATGTGGCCTCCGTTTTCCATCTTTGGTTCATTGCGGTGGCTGTATAAGAGCAAGATGTAGGCTCCTGTCATATGTATAGTATGATTTTATGTTCTCCCTTGTCCATTTTCATGGGTGGAGCTGAGGGATCCTGTTGGTAAGATTGCTCTAGGGCTTGCAAGGCATCCCTATATCGTGGCATCTCTGAAAAATTATGTTTATAATTCCCATAATGGTCGCATATGGTGCATGTATGGTTGGTGCATAACTGTTTCCCTTGTTTTTTCGTGTCATATTCGTTTTTATGGGAAATTGAGGCCGCAAAATTTCTTTCGGTGTGTAGAATAGGTTGTAATGCCCTAGGTAACTTGGGGGTTTCGAATTTCTTCCCTTTTTTGTTATTTTTATTGGTTGCATTAGCTGGCGCTACTATAGGTGTTTCGTTAACCACTGTGGCCTTCTAAGGGGCGATAGGGGTTATTCGTGTAGAGGTGATGATTGGACTTCCTAGCATGGATGGTGGGACCAAATACCACACGGGTATTGCGAAAATGAAATTTGGTAATGTTATAGTTTCCAAGACTTGTTTTGACACAAAACCAAGTGGGGGGTGTAAAAATGGGGTTTACGAAATGGCGTAGGGTAGGAATGCCGTGCCCGTGGCTTCGACCTCCGTATTACTGGTTTCTATGTCTAGGCTCGTTTCGGTGTTTGATGAGAGCATCATGCACACTAGTTCCCCCATGTTTTTTGGGACTCCCTTTGGTATGATAGGGGGATCTCCTAGGAATGACCCTAGGATGGATGATGGTTTGAACTAGGCAGGGCCAAATTCTGTATACCGCGTAATTTATTCCATAGTTGTGTCTACATACGGTAACACGACATCGAGAGCTGTCATGGGTTTCTTGTCGTAGTATGTGAGCTGGTCGATGGTAATGATATGATTGTCGTGGGGGAACCTCATTACCCTAAATATAGAGGACACGATTGCAGTCATGGCATACATATAACTCCACCTAAGGAGTATATTGTAGTCTAGCTCTGCGTCTAATACTTTAATGTCTATAAATACTATCTTTCCAGTGAGGTTTACAGGGAAATTTTGAGATAGACCGATGGGGGCTGAAGGGCGACCGTCGTATGCTCTAAGCATGATGTCGGATGGTTTCAATTCAGGTGATCCTAAATTTTTCCAAATGGATTTGGACACGATGCATGTGGATTCTCTTTCATCGACGATGCATCGGTGTATGGTGATGTTCTGAAATGAAACTTGTATTTGGAAAGTGACCAAAGAAGGAAGCCCGGGGCTTGCTTTGTCTAGGTCAAAAACCATCAGGCGCCGTTACACAACAATTTTTCACTGTCCCTATACTCCCTGTTCCTTGATCCTGGAGGACCCATACAGTGACCCTTGTGTACTTTACAAGCATGCAATACATACCCTTGAACCAAAATTTGTTTGCCAATTCATCTCCCTTTACAATTTTTTTGGAAGATCCCTATATAACCCTTTTGAGTCACCATGCTGGGGGAATGCAAAACTATTTCAAGCATAGTTTGTTTATGTTTCAAGCTTGTGTAAAAATGAAACTAGTTTCAAGCATAGTTTTCTAAAAAGTTTCAAGATTGTGTAAAAATGAAACCAACTTCAAGCAGAGTTTCCTAATTTCAAGCTCGTGTAAAAATGAAAACATTCTTATTTTACCTCTTGTGATTTCCATTTTATCAGCCTGTTTTGCGAGATGAGCCTTGGTTTTCTCATTCCATCGTTACCATCTGCTCGGCTGATCATATGCCCTCACTTGATTGTTTTACCCGTTCCTGAGGAACAACTGCAATGAGTGGTCTTGTTAGCCAACCTCTTAACCTTTACTTGTTTTGATCAGTTCCACCATCACGGGAACCAGTTGCTACCCTTAATACCACTTGTTCCTCCAGGAGGAGTCAACTTTCAGCTCTTTTCTGACTCTCAAAACATGAAATTTTTTTCGATCTCTTGTCGTTTTGAACTCGTTAAAGGTTGTGAAACATCATCTACCCAGTATACGTTTACCCCTTTATCGGGCTGGGACAAATGAATTACGAAAAAGGAATACCTTATCCTATCGCGACTAAGAGGTTCTCTTAGATACGGTTTTCTACCTTTTCAGATCTGTGAGACTACCTACGAAAAGGGACTTGCTGGAGTTTTCTTTTCCGCTTCTTTTAAAACTCTTTAAACATGAAAATATGCCGAGTTTTCCCTTTGTCTGGCTTGTTAAAATTTTACGACATTGGATTCATCATCATGACAATTATTGAGTTCCTCCTTCCCAGGGCTTGTAAAATGTACTAGCATGGATTTGTCCGAAGGACAAACTTATACAATAAGAATATGCTATCCTCTTCAAGCTTGTGTAAAAATAAAGAGGTACTCACCTGTGGTGGGGGAAAATGGAAGTTATTCATCAGTTGTGTCGGCAGTATGTCACTCTTGAACATGACACTTATCTACAGTTCATGTCGGGTTGGGATAGCTTCACTCTGTCACTTTGCCTCCATGGGTTTGGGAAATCCGTTTACCTCTCATTCGATTACCAATATTTTCAGCATGACCTTTGATCCTATTTGAGTCAAATGCTTCCAAATTCTAGAGTCGTGTTACCGATATGTTTAAGAGCAAATCCTTCTGCAGTTTTTACATTCCTTGATCATATGTTTCAGTCTTGATTAACACTCATATCAAATCCTTTGTTTCATGTCGATTATATGGGATTCATTATGACCCTCCTTCGACAGATCGCTTCCTGTCGACCTCAGCTCATTATCCAGGAATTCGATCTAAAGACTCCTTTCTGGTACCTTAGAGCTTGCATGCCCTAATGGAAAGTTCTTCACATTCGATGACAGGTTCACATCATTGGCCTTCGATCGGGTGATTTCATGGGTGTTTGACTTCAGCTCACTGTTCACATCTCATGGATTGTACAGTTAGTACCTTGAGAGCTATTGTAATTATTGGTGGTATCTCTAATGCCTGTTAACAAATTTCATCATTGGTTGGTAATTAGGTGATTTTCCTGCATGTTCGACTTCAACTCAATTATTCGCATGCTTGAAATTGTACTTGATTGGGTCGTGATGAAGCACAAGACCCTCGATTTTATTCTCTAGAGTCTAGGATGCGAGGCGATATTATTTTTCCATTATTGGATACATGTTTCTTTCAGATCGATGGATGCGACCATACCATGAGTCTATATGTGATCCTTCTCAGATTGATGGTTGTGACCATACCATGGGCTCTTTTACGGATGGCTGCGTCCATACCTTGATTCATGTATTTTCATCAGAGATTTTAGTTATGTATATGTATTATGCTTGATTTGCAGGTCTATCGACAACAACGTCTGGTTCCTTGCACGTACTTGTAAAGCATTTCACCCCTCACTCATGTTCGGACTTCATACTTTAGGGGGCATCTGTTACACAAAAATTTGTCACTATCCCTGTACTCCCCTTTCCTTGATCCTGGAGGACCCATACAATGACCCTTGTGTACTTTACAAGCATGGAATACATACACCTAAACCACACTTTGTCTGCCAATTCATCTCCCTTTACAAATTTTTTGGAAGATATCTATATAAACCTGGTTTTCAAGGTCGGCACTTTGTCTCATTGTCTAACCTGCGCCGATAACAGAGATTTGCATTGGGACCCGTACCAATCGATGCTCTGTATTAATTTTGGACTCACGCCGATCCTCTTTTGGAAAGTTTTTAAAAATACAAATGAAGTTTCCATGAATGGAAGCTTTGCAAGGCAGCGAGATGGAAGTTTGTTTTGAGGATATGGTCGAGGAATTCCCCCTTGGGCTTCTTGTTCCCAAGAATAGGAACTACTCCAAAGGATAATATATTTTCCCATTATTTGAGGGCCCATAACCTCCTCTTCCATTGTTATATAAGGAGACCTCCTTCACCTCTACTGCCTTAGTTAGTTAGAGAGGAGAAGCAATTATAGCTTCGGGAGAATAGTGTAGAGTGTGATTGTTTTTGTGTGTTAAGAACATAGTGAGATCTTAGACCTTTGTGTATGAGGGTGTCACAAACGTGCTTGGATATAGACCTACCAAAGGAGAGCCTCAACATCAAGGCTTGGTTGTAAACGCCCCTTGTATTTATCATAATAAAATGTGTTACACAGTAATTTGTCACCGTCCCTACCATTCCCCGTCCCGCACAATGGAGGACCCATTTTGTGACCTGTGAACATTTTCATGCCTTGAAATCATCATCAATGCATTCCTCTAAGCATGAGATTAAATTTCCCTAAAGAAATCTCCTTGCAACAAATCATGAAAACATCTCCTTTTGCATTGGCGCGGGCAGACAGTTCATCACTCGCGCCAATGAGGAAAATCCTACAAAGAGGCCGCGCCAACTGGTGCTCTGTCCCAGAGCAGTAGTCACACCAGCCAATTTAAGGAGTGTTTTTTAAATAAATATGGTGGAAGTTGTGTTTCAACAAACTCAGAAACCATTGCCTATCTTGAGTTGGGAGGTTTGGCTGCGGGAGTTCCATGGAAGGGAAGTGGTTTTCCACCTCCCATGGAACCTTCCTTGTTGATAGGGCCAATCCCACAATAATAGGGATCCCAACTCCCTCCTTCCCCATCTATAAAAGCCTGCTCAATTCCATTGCAAACTAGTCTTGAAGTGCCTAAGCTTTGAATCTCCAAATTCCCAAGAGCCTTTGTGCTGTAAGAGCCCTCTTTCTTCCCTTAAGGCCGACTCAAGTAAGGAGACTATCGCCGAGAGACTCTGGAGAGGTTTACCCTTTCCCTGGCGAGCTTTGCGAGACGTGAACGACTGGAGACCCATTCGAAGGAGACTGCGACGTCAGAACATTGGTTGTACTCTCTTTCGATTGTTATTTAATGAATGATTACGGTTATGGTTCCACTCTGTTTTCACTTATGTTAATAATGAGCTATATCCTTTCTGACTGATATATAGTTGTGTATTCTGGATTTTATGCTTGTATTCGTGTTGTTTCTTGCATGTGCATGTGTCCATCCACGGAGATCGTGGGAGGATCGTGATCTGCCGAGGCTGAGGAACGGGAACGCTCTCTTCTACAGATCATAGCATTGGATTCCAAGTAGGCCTCCATATTTGGTATTTTATTCATAACTAGGAATTTGCGCTGTAACATTTGATGATTGTTGCTAGACCCCTGCTGGGCTAGTAGGGATCGCCTCTGTCCGCAGAGGGGATTTACCTCCTCAACAAAATGCAACTGATGTTTATCTTCCACTCTTGTTTACATTTATAATGAGATTTCTAGCATTCCTTGATCAGTTAGATAGGTTGTAATTGTTTTATGTTTGTCGTAACTTTACGCTTGTCGTGGTATCTTGACTATCTGTACAGGTAAACGAACATTTCTAGCAGCGTTTATCTAGGTTTAGAAGAGCGATGCATCAAGAAGCTTTGACGGAAGACGACAACATAGCATTAGAACAAGGTAGGCCATCTTCCTTTCTCTAAATTTATTTTACAATTTAGGAAGGTAGATGTTAGTATGTTCATGTAGTTGCTAGACCCACCCTAGGTCTAGAGGGATCACCTCTGTCCGCAGAGGGGATTTACCTGCACAACAGGCATGAATTAGAAGGGTCAATTGCGCCTAACGCGAAAAGTAAGGCTTTCCGCTGTCTTGGGCACAATTGCAGGACTTCCAAGGCTGGCATAACAACTAGTGATTGTGCTGAATCATCAACTATGCTATAGCTATGAGTAGCTTTAGAGTGATTTCCTACCCGCCTGGTTGGTCCCTTGGCAATTTTTGGAAGGGGCTCTATAGGTACTTTAGATATGGTTAACAGTGAAGTAGGTGCACTCGTACTCGTACCTAATGGGTTGGTGTCCGGGGGCGTATCATAGTTCTTATTCCTTGTTTGGTAGAACAATTCTTCGCCAGTCATGTAAATTTCGTGATTGCCACATTCGATATAGTTTTTGGGTGGTTATTGTTGCTAAGTGTTAACCACTCCTTGATGGGGGAAAATCTCCTACATTGCGACAGGTTGTTGAGCAGGTCCCCCTTGTCCACGGTTACCTTAAATTTTTTTCAATTCAAGGAGCTTAGGACAATGGTGAGTGTAATGGCCGTATTCACCACATAAGGCAGAAGAATGATTTGTCCTTAAATTGTATCTCTTATTTTTCCCTTGGGAGTTTTTATTTGGCTCTTGGTTTTGATTTCGATTGGGGTTTCCCCCAGAATGAGACCGTGGGGGGAATTGTTGATTACTGCCCCTTGTCTAGAGTCTCCCTTTTGTTTATTCCTAGGCTTATTTTTCATTCTCTTGGTCATAATATTGTCGCCGTTGAGCCTGGGATGGTTGCACTAGGTTCACTGATGCATTGTTTTGCAGTGGAGTATTTTGTTCGAGGAAAGGGGGATATAGGTTCCCTTGTCCCTGATTGGTGTAAGATTGCTGGGGGGGTTCTCTTCCATCAACATTCCTAGTTGAGTACTAGTTCCCCTGCGAGGGAGGGTATGAGCCTCCCTTCTGTTGATGGTATGGTATCACCCTATTCATCATATTTTTCAAAGGTACATATTGAATTTGGTGGTAGCCAGGCCGCGTCACGTTCTAGGTAGAATGGTATGAGTATCTTGGGTACTGGATATTGCTGCTAAGTCAAGGACCTGATCAATTGTCTGCAGTATTAAATGTGCCTGGTAACTCTTTATAAGTTTGAAAGCGTGGGGCATTTGGCAAGACATTGTAAATATATCCCGACTGGTTGTAGATGAGTTCAAGCTGCTGGGCTTTGCTAATGGCGTCATCCTTGGAGGTAAGTTTCTGTGTCTCCATGTCTTTTGAGATCTCTATTGTGAGATTTTCCAAAAACAAGTCCAACAAAAATCTATCATTGATTTTGGCTTTATACAAATTGCGACATCACCGCCATTCGTGGAGATGGTCCGATATATGGACGACTAGCGTTTTCCTAAAATGAGTCAGCAGTTCCATTCATGAGTCATGGTGAACAGGTAGCTGAAAATAGGGGAGGAACACAAAAGCGAGGGCACTAAAGGTTCCATGCGAAGCAGAAGGCTACTCGACATACCATTTTGCTGCAGGCTTTGTTAGGCTTCATTGAAAAAAGTCTTAGTCAAATAGTATCATCAATGATACTATTGGACGAACACCAAAGGTGGAAAGTCATAATATGATTTCCTGGGTCTTTCACTTGCTTCCCTTCGAATTTTGGTATATCCAAAGGGAGCTTCATGGGAATGGGAGACCAATTAAGGCTATGGGAAATGGGGTCATTATTTAACTTCATTAGATATGGAAGATTAAGTGATGCTAAGAAGGGTAACTGAGTATTGACTACCATTGTGTACTATGGAAAAATAAATGTCTAAATGTGATGGTTTAAGGGTGGTGCCTGGGGAATATTACCCTATGGTGTGCCGTGATGAATGTTTTGCTGACTCCCTGAAGGGGTAGCGCTCCTCTGCACTCTAGGGGTTGTGGGAGGATTTGAGTGTTGTGACCCTGCTGGGGTTTCCATTGGTGTGGTGTTGGGTGACCCTTGGGGGTTTCCAATCATAGTTTCCTTGATAAAGGATGAACCGATAATGGTGGCGGTGTGTCGTCTTCGAAGCCTAAATGGCGAGAGACTTGGCACCCCTCCCTCTAATGGGGGGAGGTCCAAGGAACACTTAAATCGATGAGGTCCCGTTGGGTCCGTTATGGTGTTGAATAACTTAATCTTGGTGATACTTTTGGGTTGTTGGAGGAAGGAATATTTTTATCAAATCAAATACGATCACATGCATAAAACAAATCAAAAAAATAAGAGGTAAGTTTTCCTTTAATTTAACGTTATGTGATCAAACAAGCACAAAATATGGTTTTTTTTTGTTTTGCGTATGATACTCAAAAGCCTATATAGACCTATTCGTCCTTACACTCTCAATGTATATGGGCCTTGTGAAGATGTCTTCTGATGGGTACTGGGGCTAATGTCCCGAAAGAACTGGTGACACCTTCCAACAGCTGAAGAATTGACCAAGGTAATGGTAAGAGGATCAAGTGCTGCATGCACCATCACCTATAAGGAAGGATGCCCTAGTTTTGGCCACTAAAGTAGTGTCATCCCACATGATCATTCTAGTATTTACCTTCTTGGTATTCAGCTACCAGTACCGAGCACTAGATGGGTCAGGTAGCGCCAAAAAGTACCACACACACTGGGCCTAAGCTTAAATCCCTCTGAAATAGGTCTTTGGTAACGATCGAGTATTTGTGCCATGGGTTGATAGATGAATTTAAAGCTCCCTAAAAAGTCATCATCTATGTTTCAAAATGTATTATGACCACGACGAATTATTGGATGCCCACCCCCAATGGTCCTAACCTGAAATATAATTTCTTTTGTGGCCCCTGTGGGGATAATTTAGTGAGTTCAGTTAGTGATTATTTTCAGAGAGTCAATTTTCTTAGGGTGTGCCTTGGTGAAGTAACTGTAAGAAGAGGATAAAGGTCCCAACACACTGGGTGCCTTTTGGTCCAATACTTACTGATGCTTCATGTGTGCTTTTGAGTGTACAATCACAAGTGTTATGAGATGTGGATATGCGCTGATCCTTTACAATCCTTTTCTAATTACCCTCTGTGTGATTTTTCCTTGCAAAAATAAATGATGTGCGGATTATGGGCCGCTTACACCTTGCCTAATTAGACTATGTTTGCAATATAGGGAGATGGAAAATTGTCTTAAGAAAGCGTTCATATGCATACCCAGGCTCTCCGTGAGCTGCAAGGGTGGTAGAGATTACTTTCTTTATTTTCGACAGTTTGGTCCTGGTCCCGATTCCTAATGAAAAATTGAACTAATCTAATGCAAAAAATTAAAAACACTTGAATTAGCTAAAGATATGTGGATATATGGGCCACTTACTTTTATGCTAATTATGCTATGTGTTCTGTATCTTTTATCAAAAAATTGTTTGTTCTGACAACATATGTGGATTGAAGGCCACTCACTTTTTCCTACTTAAACTATGTGTGTTTTGCAAAAATAAAAAGCTAAAATTAAAACTACTTATTTTCTACGCTAAATTCTAGCAAACAAGAGTCCTAACTAGTCAGGAAATACCAGACCTAATCTTAGAGTCTTAATCTCAAATAAGGCTAGTTATTGAACAGATAAACAAACTAGTGCTCTCGTTTTATTAAAAAGGAATTGGCCATGGAAAAATATACCATCACGATGCTTTTATATAACATAACGCACCAGTGCGTTTTTATGTTATAGATGCACTGGTTTTTTGAAAGAAATTTTCTCTTTTTTGGAAACATCGACCTATGACAATGCAATTATTGTAATTTTTGAAATCTATTATTCATAAAAAAATCGACATATATCTTATAACAATATTCATATAATTTAAAATTTGATTAGTGAATTTGTATATGATGTTTGGATTAAATTGTTATATTATCATATTTCACATCTCTTGATTATACTATTTAATCATCCATATATTTAATTAGTGTTGTAACATTTCACAACGACATTGGATAACACAATAGAATAAATTAAAATGTATTTTATTATATATCAATAAGAGGCTCTTTGTCATACAAAATGGAATTGTTATTGGTAACCCTTTGTATTTCAATGTAAAAACTAGGTTTCGTTCCCATGCCATTGAATTTAACATGTGCTTTGTAGGATAACCTTCGAGAGGAGAACTCGGAATGAGCAACATGAGATCCTCGACGATTTCATATGAAACTAGGGTTTCCTGCATCGGCCATCAGAGCGGCTTGACGATGACCCCTTGGGCTTGCTCTACTGAGGGCTTACAGGCAGGGGTGCGCCCTCCCGTCAATAATGCATCACAGATATGGACCAGTGGTCCCATGAAACCTTCTACAGATGCTCCTCGCCCCCCTGCATCCCTGTCGGCCTCTGCACTTGGCCATAATCAAGCATAGGCCCATGTATCTTTTTCATATACAAGATTCGTTTCCTCGGCGGCTCCCTCTTTAAAGCAAGCTAGCATTCGCTATCGATTAACCAAGACAACCTGTTGAAATGAATACCAGAGGCATATTGGATGTGCAGGGCTATTTGCAACCCCCTGCGGACTTTCCGACTACAGTCATGTCACTGCGGTGATATTTATTTGCGGCCTTGGCTTGTTGGCAACACTTCACTCCTCACTTTTTTATACTGTTGCTGTGCCAAAACATCAGACCCTCCGAGGACCTGGACTCTGTGACCAATGCCGACTCCCAGGGAGGACCAAACAACCATCATTGGCAACACAATATGCTCCGCTCGTTTTCAGATTTATATTAAGCCCCCTGTGGGGAACTTCATATCAATATGGGAACAGGAAAACGACGGGGTGAAAATCCTGAAACAAAGTATCTATAAGCATCTAGATATCCTAGCCAGTAGCAGCCCTTAATATACAAAGGGAGATCCCTCCAGAACAACGACATAATAAAAGATTACTCTATCGGACGTGGAGCCACCATCATTCTGAATTTGAGACTAAGGGGTGGATCTTCTACACAGCATAGAGCTCAAGGATTAGCTAGAGGCACGAGCTCTCCAACAACCGATACCCCAAAAGGACCCTCATACAATAACATTTTATAGGGGAAAAAAAAATTAGCTACCCCTACTAAACCAGTTGATAATGCACCCAAACCATACATTGTGGAGCAACTGAACTTTACCCCAGAACCGAACATAGAAATGCTAGAGATAGATGAACACAAAATTTCTTTTGAATCACAAGCGCTAATCTACAGATTTAACACCTTCTGGCCCAAACTAATGGAGCTCTTTCATTGGATTTTCACCAAACGGAATATGTACTATGAAATTCACCTCTGTTGTAAGGGGTTTTTCATCGTCAATTTTTTATCCTTAGAAGCCAAAGAAGTCATTCTACAGGAGGGACCATGGTTTTGGGGGTCCACTGGGCTATTCATCACCCCTTGGTTCCCAGATTTTGACGCAAACACCATGGAAGTGACCAGAATGCCGGTCTGGGTTCGACTTTACAACCTTCCACTACATTTTTGGAATGAAAATGTACTGGATGGTATCGAAAATATCCTTGGGAGATATATTAAAATAGATACACAACGCTTGGAGGAGCGTATCTACACTTTTTCACAAATCTGTGTGGAGGTGAACCTTAGTAAAGGGCTGCTAGAATGCATACAACTAATACATAAACAACAGAAATGGACACAACATCTTGACTTCGAACATACAACAATCAGATGCCGAATATGCAGGAATACCGGTCATCTGCAAAATACATGCTTGGAAGAAAAAAGATATAACAAAAAAAAGAATAAACTTGGGAAAGCCTCCAAAGGTTGGAAATATCCCTCAAATGAACCAGAACATGAAACAAAGGATGAGGAGGATGTACTCATCCCAAATGAGAACAATCCAACAACCATTGACCCAGAAGCAAAAGAACAAGAGATGCAAGACCCATTTGATATTACCTTGGATCAACAGGCAAAGGACAATGGGGCACCGGGTATAGGGGGGAACAAAATACAACACAACTTAGACACTTTAGATTTAGATAAGGAAAATGGAGCAAATACCGAAGACACACAACTTTCCATTATGTTGGCCACACCAACACAAGGTGCTTAGCGGAAGGTTGAATGAAAGAAAGGGAGAAAAACTTAATTTTTCTCCCCATGTACTATAGGTGTTACTTGCAACTTTAGAGTCTGTCTTTTTGACAAATATTTGCTTGTGTTACATGTAATTTTGTTTTCAATAATAAAATTATGATTTTTCCCTGGGAAAAAATGTAAAAACTATGTCCATTACATTAAACAAAATGTCTAATTTTCACAAACAATTATTTCAAAAAATACAACAAGTTGCATTGATATCCAAATCGATCATCTTTCTTCACTGGAACCAATGTCATTGCTTGAGATACTTCCATGACTCGGGGTTATTTGGAAGAATGTTTTATTGATTGAATCAATTGCTTTCATCTTCTTGATATTGTAGTTCCATCTGCAATTTAAAAATAAAGTGTAATGAGTGTATCTACATTGGTGGGAATAATGAAAATTGAAATAAATAATATACATCAATGTAAATTGAATAGAAATGTATCACAACAAGAAGTGACTCGGTTTCAAAACCAAGTCTCGTGCCTTGTTGCAATAAGTCTTCTTCTAGCATAGTTCCATACTTTGTTTCTTGTATGTTTTAAACCCCATTATAAATTAGATATTTAATATAAAGGATTTTAATGTTCTATTAATTATAAACTCAGAGAAGTAAAACAACATAGATACTTACAAATTCCAAAATTAATTTTTGATACGCCAACATATACTCACAACCCTTATTTAACCCAATGTCAATCAATTTTTTTGATGCCTCTTCTTTGTATGTTAGCACCTATTTGAAGACATTAAAGGATGGTCACTATAAAAAACTTAAAATATACAAAAATGAAACCTTGAGTTGTTATAAGGAAATATTAACAATTTATACTCACAAGCTTTGAAATCAACCCTTTTCTTCCTTGTAATCTTGTTTTATGTGATGAATGAGTTCCATCTTGTTTTAATTTATGCAAAAAAACACTCGAAACTAATATTTAATTCTAAATAATTTTTATATATGTACAAAATCAATCACGATTACATACATTTGAAGCATGTTGTTGTTGAGATGACTCCTCCTGTGATGCAATTATGTCCATTTCTTTGACCATATCCTTATACACGTTTTTGGACAATCTTACTGGCACGTTTCACATATAAACGCGTTGATCATTTTGGATTTTCATAATCTTCCTGAAAAATCCAAAATTGATATTAATAAATGAATGGTTTGTAGTAATATATCACTACCACATTTCACGTTAAAATCTGACGACGGAATCCGACAAATGGATAAAATCGGAACTGCCATCAGAAATTTAATGTATCTTTTTGTTTGTTAAAAAGAAAGCCCGATGATCATCAACTATGCGACGTTAATTACATAGGGTCGCATATTCAAGGATCGTTGTCTTGTCATTAGAAAACAGACAAATTTCAGCGTTAGTGGCATTTTACTGGAAAAATTTTGGTATTAATGACATTTTACCGTTGTGCAACGTTTATCTGACAGACTAGAGTCGAATATCCGAATGGAAATTGATTTATATATATGTAGGGCCGAATACCTATTTACAAGTTCCACATTCTTGTTATACATCCCATGCTTTTGAAATGTTATAGGCCTATTTTGAGGTTAATTTTGATTGATAATCATCACTAAAAGCTATTTGGTGAGGAAAAATGTCAGATAACATTCCTCAAGGACTGGGCCAAGGAGACGTGGGATCGACATCGGGGGCTTAGAAGGATAGAAAATGTTATTTCTCTTGTAAAAATGGCAAGGGCTTGAAGGTAAGAAATCTTTTAATAGAAACAACTAAAAATCATTGTAGAACTTATGGACATGCTGAAGGTGGAGATGAATATCATCCATTAGTAAGTACTTATTCATTATCATCCATTAGAACATAAGAGACTTGTTCTTTATATTTCTTATACATGCCGTAAGAGACTTGGTCTTTACTTAGTTCAAATATATAGTCAATTGCACAAGTGACAATCTTCCAAAATATTCATTTTGTGTTTTATGCATTGAGAAAAAATATCATGATGAGCTCTAGGTAGTTAATTTGCAATTAATGTTTACATTTGTTCATGAATATTTATGCTAGGCAGTTTGCAGTTAATATTTATGCTAGGTAGTTTGGAATTAATATTTATGGCAGTTTGCAATTAATATTTATGCTAGGTAGTTTTGGCATTCATCGACGATCTCTCTCTCTCTCTCTCTCCAAAGCTAACCTCCTCTCCTCATTGGTGCATTGTGTTTCTCATTTGTTCAAGTTTCTATTGTCAGGATTTCATTTTTCCCTCCCTCGTAGCACTGAGTTTTCCAATTTCCTTCATTCCTAGCACTAGATTTTTAAATTGTCCTTTTCATAAGACTAGATTTTTCACTTTTTTAACTATCTAGTGCTATATTGTTTCTCATCTTCCTTGTTTTATAGTGCTAATATTCCTCCTTGTTTCCTTTTCCAGTGCTAGGAATTCCAAATGTGCCCTTTTTTAGTGCTAAGCTTCCTAATTTCTCTTTATTCTAGCGTTGAGTTTGTCAATTAGACTTCTTTCTAGCAGTAGGATTTGCAATTAGGCTATTTTCTAGTAACATTGATTTTTCAATTGTACCCTTTTCCAGTGCTAGGAGTCTCGAAAAGTCCTCATTCCAACATTGATCAGTTTCACATTTGTTCCTTTTTCCAGTGCTAGGTTTTGAAATTGTCATACTTTTGACATTTTTCCATATTTTCCTTCATCCTTTTTTTCCTGAATTGTTTACAAAGGGACAATTTACTCAGGACATTAAAAATGAATATTCAAATGCAAACATAGAATAAAAAAAACAAGAGAATAGAGGAATAAGAAAGAAACAATCCGTCATATAAAGAGCATTTAACCATGAATGAATTCTTTAATATGACTTTAGATGAAGATTTGTGAAATCTTTAATTGATATATTACAGAACATCTAACAAGGATGAATTCTACATGTGTATTTTTCAATCAAACATGAAGATAACACGGAGCTGAAATAAACAAAGAAGAATCACATACACATAAGAGATTGATACATTCTTCAACACACCATACTCTCAGAAACTCTGGTATAGAATGAGTTTTATCCATTGATTTTTCATTAATAGCTCAAATTTACAGAATCAAAACATTTTTTTCTACATAATTACTCAAAAAACGAACTCCTATTACATCATAAAATATTTTATATATACAATCTTAGATAGACTTCATGAATCATTTTTAGAAATTATATATATATATATATATATATATATATATATATATATATATATTTGCTATAATCTTGGATCTCTGTTCCTGGAAATAGCATATCCAACGAACTTCTTTAGGAATTACTGGCATTAGATATTGTTGGCTCAAGGGGTCTTGACCTAGGTTCGAAGTTCAAGGTTTGCCAACAAACCCCTATACTACTGGCCCTTTCGGCAGTGACCCGCTTGTGCAGGCCAAAGTCTCACTTGAAGTAGTATGAGTGGGTGCTGAAACCAGGTTTCCACACCCTGAGAAAGGGTAGGTTAGGAAAGCAGAGTTGCGCCCAACCCTGTGATGCCCAGATTGCCTCTTTCTGAGCAGGATCTATAGGTCTCTTTTCGCATCCACATGCACAATGTCAACTATACTACAGTGTTTGATAATTATATACTTTTATGACAGTAGCACAGTATTGCATAAAACAGAACAAAACAGATCCAGATGCAGTAAACACACTTACACAGAACTTTCGTAGATATATAGAATATGCATAATACAACAAGTACCAATGATTCGCATAAACAATACACATGGATTTAGTTCTCAACAACCTTTCTTATTCATCAATTCCTTCTTACAATACCCATACCATCCTGCGCACACAGCAACAGGGTCCGCACACAGCAGGACTCTGGATCTCCACGCACACAACCAGCAGGAGTCCTTTCCCCAAAAACCCAAATAGATCTACTAAACCACAATTCACATCAATAGCTCATTATCGTCTTCCCTTACAATCCAAAATGTCCCTCTATTTACAACAATATTTCCTAATATTTCCTATGGTCCGCAAATTGTGGTTTTAGGACCCCAGGTCTACCCTTTAACCCATTAAAATGCTTTCGGGGTTTTGTCCCACCCCAAAACCCCTGCGATAGACTAATTATAATAAAAAATATACAAAATCGGACCAGTTTCGTAGCTTGTAGGAGACCTTGTTCCAACAGATATCCCTGAAGAAATTCTGGTGCCGAATAAAACTAACATCCTTTGAATCTATTTCTTCCTAGCCTCGCTCCTTGAAAATATCCTGAGTAAACTGCTTTTCCCAATCACTTTCTTCTTTATCCCGATTTTTTGGTAAAAACTTATCTGAATTTAAAATAAAAACCCTTATGATTTGATTCTCTGCTTCTGCGCTGCTAGACCTTTTCTCTTTCTGCTCGATGCTCCACTTTATTTCAGGCATATCAAAATTTTCATCACTGTTGGATGTTGCTTCAAAAACATATTCTATCTCTTCCATATATTTCTCAAGCTGAAATAACTTTGTATATTTCACTGGCTGTAACTCTTTTACTTCAATATTTTTCCTCTTACCCTTAAGCTTTGCTTTATTTTCTGCTTTCAAATCCATTCCAATTCTTTCCCTTTTTGACAAATTACTTGTGAATTTATTCTTTACTCCGTAAACAAAATGAATCAAAAGAAAGATCTCAACCAAAAATATATACTCTCAACCACCAATTTATCTGCAATCATAAATAAAGAGAACTGTAATGATAATCTCCCTCTCCCACAGCATGTGTGACATGTGTGCCTGCTTTTATTCCCCTGTAACATGTGCAAGGTCACCTCAAAATATTCTACTAATCTATTTCCCATGATTAAGTCTAAAATCCCTGATAGGTAGTTATTCTATGCTCACGTGCCAAAAAATTTGTTGGGTGTGGAGCCTGATTATCTTGTTTATTTTGTATCATAGCGTTGGACCCCTATCTCTTAATGGGGTGGCAACGCCGCCCGTAATTAAGCACTGCTTGGGGGGTCTAGGGGGGGTGGCTGCGACTTTATGGAGCCCCCCCCTGACCGGGGGTTTCGGGGGTAGCGCCCCTGAAGCTAAAAACAGATGTAAAATTGCCTTGTAAAAGTATAGTAATTTCTAGTCAATCTGGGCCGTTCATTAGGCGGATGATTTGATGATATAAGTTGTTATCACTCAGTAATTTCTCAAGGTTAAAGAAATAATTCAGCGAGGTAACCACACACCTAATTTTAAGGTTTAGGATCTAGCCTTCCTAATGCTCAGAGAGAGCTCTCTCTATAAGATTTAACTTTGTTTTTTACGTTTGATTTTAGGCTAGTTATATGGAGCAATTTAGTTTTGATATTTGGTTTGGTTTGGTGGGAAAAAATCACTTAATGAGATGGATAGTGATAGATCTGTTTTTCCATTAGGCAAATGGAGTCAATGTGTCAAGCAGACAAATCAGGATCAAGGTATAAAGTCAAATATTTTCAGGGCAAGATAGCATAGTCACTCAAGATCTTTGAGGCTTATTGGTGAAGTGGTTTAATCAGGATAAAGAGAAATCAATGAGTCTTTGGTCCGAATAAGGAGTGAAGAGGATAGAGGTCATTCGAAAGAGGGAGCAATTAAGGGTTCCCTACTCTGGAAATTAGCAGAAAACATTAAAATGAAAACCAATAAATAACAAAGTGATTTTAGCAAATTCTGATATATCACTTCCTGATTTCACATTAAAATTTGGAACAAATTTATGTATGAATGGAAAACATAAGAAGATTTAACAAATAATAGAAGAAAGTACTTCACTTAAGTGGCCCAACACATGAATCCTAAAACATGATGCTTTATTGATTTGATCCAGCCTGCTAACTTGAAACTTGGTACAAAAACCCTTCAGGTACAAAAAAATTAACTATAGAAATATTTAGCAATATATTCCATTCAATACTTCAAATGATGAAGTATTTATACAAATTCTAAGCTAGAATATCTTTAAAAAATATCAAGATTGGTTTACAAATATCTCAAACTATTTTACATAAATAGAACTTAATAAAAGGACACTCAAAACTAATGAATCTATTTGGCACTATTTTTATGGATTGATGGTGACAAAATAAGAGAAATTAATTTTTGATATCAACTCTTAGTTGATGACGAGGCTTCCAAGTCACTAACTGTCTCCTTCCTTTGTGCATTTTTCTCTAGAAATTCTGCAAAATTAGGGTCTAGTGATACCTTTGTATATCTCAATCCAAGATAGATATGTAAAAAGTGAAAGAGTTTATTGTTGATAAATATGTTTTTGAGATAAACCTCAACCTCTCTCATTTTCCTAAAATTATGCTCCAATTTTTCACAATAGGCTATGCAAAAAGATGTGTAAAATAGAATTTTGCACAATCTGAAAAATAAGCTGTGAATATGTGCATGTATCTCTCATTATTTAATACCTGTATAAAAAGTGAGATAGGTTTTTGTAGATTGGCCTCTTAGGAACATAAACCTCATCCATTTTTGCAAAATTAATCTTGGATTGGCCACAATAGTTTCTAAAAAACTATGAATTAAACAGGAAATTTCCTGAAAATGTCCCTTCTTGCTCTGTTTTCATCTTTTAACCTTATTGTTATTTTAACTGTTTTTTCTTTTACTTTGGATAAAATTAATTGTTGTTGGTGAAAGTATTTTCATATCAGTTTAACCATTACTACCTCCATGTTTACTTTTACTGTTTTACCTTGACTACTCTGTTTTAGCCTTTTAACTGCATCTGTTCACCTATTTTCACTTTCATAGTAAAATCATTCAACTACTCATGCTTCTGTGTTTTTAGTAAAAATGATTTTTTTTACTAAAGACACATGTAAACTACAAAATGTTCCTTTGGAGAGTAGTTTCTAAGAATCTTTCACTGTGCTGGTGAAAATGTTTCATCCTCTGTTCTGACAATCATTGTGTAAATTTCTTCATTCTGCTCTGCTACTGTATGAAATATTCTTGTTTTAGGAAAACCATTCGAACTCACTTCCTTGTGAATTCTTGGAGTAAACAGGTTTTAACTAGTATTAGACTATTTATCCAAGTTCTATTCGATCACCTACAAAAATAAACCAAAAGTTAATGAAACATAGGTCTGCAAGGATGGATTATGGCTTTGATGATGGGAAAAGACTGTGAAAAATGGTTTGAACTACAGCGGGGTTACATTTTGTTGGCAATGGTTCTCAATAACTTAAAATATAGAGTTTTTGAAACGATCTTTAGCCTTTCGCATAGTTCTGGAGCTTTAACACAATTTTTTAGGGATTTTCGCATTGATTTAGTGCATAGCGCAGAGTGGCTTTTAGAGGAGGACACAGTGAAAACGAGAGGTAAGTGAAGAAGGAAAGGTAATTTAAAATGGAGGGTGGTTTTACTGTATAGGAGAAGAGTGTTTTTGGGTGGCTATATATCGCACCACTTTTGGTCGCTGGGCGATTTTATTTGGAACTGTGCGATGGCGTTGAGAGGCTGCCGCGTAGCAGGGGAGGGGGTAGTAAAAACCACCCATATCGCAAATATTATTTTGTTTAACAATCGCGCTATTGAATTTGTGATGGGGATTCTAGTCCATGGGATCAAGTGGGGAGATGCGAACAATCAGGATTAATCAGTTTAGTTGTTGGGTATTAAGCGTGGGGACTGGGATAACTTAATATGGTGGGGGGTTGAAAATGTATTAAATCTAAGGTTTAATACATAGTCGGGTTATGATTTGCGGAGGTTAATGTATTTGACGAATGGGGTGCTGTGGATACATGTAATATAAGGATTGGCGGAGGATTATAGTGAGTAGTGGGTCCGACATATTAACATGTGTGAAATATAACTTTAGGTTATAATTAAAAGTTGGGTTGGGATATTAATATAAAATGAATTAATATAACACAGGAAAAGGGAATATATGGGAATTAATACATTAAGTTAAATGTTAATATGAAATGCAATTGCAGAAAGACCAAATACACTAAGCATAGTGTAAAACATATGTATTTTAAGAAGAATTTCATCATTGTGAGGCCCAACATAACATTTAACACTTATACTTAGGCAAAAAGCATTTTGTGGGTTTTTTGGGTATTTTTGTATGAAAGGGGAATTAGTCAAGGGGGTTTTACTTTTCCTAGGTAAAATGTGTTTTAAACTTAGGAAAAGGGGATTTTGTAAAGGAAAATGAATGATGTAAGGAGGAAAAGGGATTTTTATGAAGGAGAAGGGTTTTTAGGAGGGGAATTCTAATACCTTAGTGCCAATCAATCATTAAGCCGTGGGTCCAGTCCCAACAAAAGCCAAAGAAATGCTCTGAGCCTTTATGACCGAAGGATTTAGTACTGGAACACATTGCAGGGAGGGAAATTAGTAATATTCCAAATGATGTTTATCCATGCCTTGTGAAACTGCTTTCTTCCTACCCATCATTTATTCTACAATTTTTTACTTTATTTGCATGGGTGAATTAGAGCTTGCAAACCCTTATTCATTTTTCTTTTAAAATAGGAAATTATCTAATTCTAACCTTATTTCATCCAAGGGATTAGATTAAACTGTTGAGCTCCTTATTATTCTCTATTTTAACTACTGATCTACCAATATTAAACTGTTTGGCTAGATCTTTATTCTCTATATAACAACAAAAATTTAAAGCATGAGAGGTCAAGTTTAAGCTGTTTGACCCTCATGGATTGTGGCATTTAGGACAAGCTACACACAATCTTATTTGCAAAAGTAAACTAATAGTAGTGGCATTTGAACGTGCAACACTTTCATGATCCATTTTAGTGGGGTTCATATTTAATATTCTTTCTTGATCTTTGTTTATTTTTGTCCTTTGTTTGTTCTTTTAGGACATACCCTCTTTTAATTTTTTAATTTGGGAATACATTTGCAGAAAGCAAAGGTATGTACAAAATTTTAAGATTTTAATAGAGTCAAATCAAAATTATGAATCTTATATTTATAGGACCCTAACAAAAGCTCTGTTTAAATTAGGTTTTCCCCCCCTAGAAGGTAACCCCTCGTTTTGTACGAGGGTATTGTATTGCAGATGTGTATTGTATGTGTATTCTCAAAGTGAGAAACTGATAGAGAGTCTATGAGAGAGAACAAAGGATATTACAGTGGATCTGCTGTAGGTTGCATCTCTTCATTTTGCTAGATAATAAAAAAGGAAGGATTGGATGTTTGGGGTGGACGTAGCCTAAACTGGGTGAACCACATATATCTGTGTCTATATGGTTTTATGTGTTTTCCGCATATTTAATGTGTTTCATTTCTCTGTAGTATATAATTTTATAACAACTAGTATCAGAGCAGAAGGTCTATTTGGCTGATAAACTCGCAGGAAAGAAGGGTTCCTATTTAGAGTGGGAGCAATGGCGGAAGATGGTAAGTTTAGAGTCGAGAAATTTAAAGGCAAAAAATTCCCGCTGTGGAAGATGCAGATGGAAGTTTATCTGTATCAGAAAGACTGTACCTACCATTGAGCGGAAAAATAAAGAAGCCAGCGACTATGAAAGACGCAGAATGGGGGATTCTTGATAGAAAGGCACTCGGAACAATACGGTTGTGCCTTGCGGCGTCGGTAGCCTTCAATATTTCGAAGGAAACAACAACAGAGGGTTTTATTAAGGCATTGGTGGAACTATATGAAAAACCCTTGGCCTCAAACAAGGCATTTCTTATGAAACATTTATTTAATATGAAGATGTCAGAAGGTGGATCTGTTGCAGACCATTTAAATGATTTTAATACAGTTACCAATTAGTTAAGTTATGTAGGGGTAAAATTTGATGATGAAGTTAGGGCTATGTTATTTCTATGCTCATTGCCAGAAATTTGGAATGGTTTAGTTATGGCCATTAGCAACTCTGGTCTCTGGATCTAGTACTTTAAAGTTTGGTGACGTTGTCAGTGCTATCCTTAGTGAGGAAATGCGACGGAAAAGCTCCGGTGAGACATCGGGTAATGATTTGAGTGCAGAGTCTCGGGAAAGAAAAATGGAAAGAGGAAAGAGCTCGGGATATCGCAGTAAATCAAGGAAAGGCATATCCATGTCCATATCGGGGATAGTGTGCTGGAAATGCGAAAAGAAAGGACACCTGAAGAAAGACTGTAGATCTCAGAAGGGAAAATAAGGAGACGCACAACAAGAAAACAATCATGAAGAAAATGTGACAGGTGATGTGTTACAAGATGCTTTGATTCTTTCTTTTGAAAATGTTACTAATTCCTGGGTAGTATATTCAGGGGCCTCAATCCATGCCACACCTGATAAGAAATATTTTCATGACTATGTTCAAGGAGATTTTGGACAAGTCTGTTTGGGTGATGATAAACCTTGTAAAATTGTTGGAATGGGTAAGGTTCTTGTAAAACAACAGAATGGAAACCAATGGCTATTAAAGGAGGTAAGGCATGTTCCAGATTTGAAGAAAAATCTGATTTCAACAAGGCAGTTAGGCGGTGAAGGTTGTGTGACAACTTTCACAGATAAAACTTGGAAGGTCACCAAAGGAGCCCTGGTAATAGAAAAAGGCGAAAAGGTTGGTACATTGTATTTATGCAATGGTATTTCTAACTCTGTTAAAGCTTTAACTTCCAAAGGAGAAGATGCAGCATTATGGCATCATAGGCTCAGACACATGAGTGAGAAGGGGATGAAGATTCTTCACTCAAGAAATTTGTTGCCGAGTTTGAAGAATATTGATTTGGATTTATGTGAGAATTGCATTTATGGAAAACAGAAGAGAGTCAGATTTATCAGAATTGGGAAATAAAAGAAGAGCGAAAATTTAGAGCTTATGGATACAAATTTATGGGGACCTGCTCAGGTATCATCTCTCGGTGGCTCTCGTTATTATGTTACTTTTATTGATGATGCAACTAGAAAAACTTGGATTTATTTTATTTAGAATAAATCTGATGTATTTGATACTTTCAAGAAATGGAAAGCTTTGGTCGAGATTGAGACATGAAAGAAGTTGAAGTGTCTCAGATCATACAATGGAGGTGAATATTTCAGCAAAGAGTTTGATAGGTACTGTTCAGAGCATGGAATTTGGAAAGAGAAGACAGTTCCAAGAACACCCCAAGAAAATGGTGTGTCAGTAAGGATGAACAGAATAAACATGGAGTGTGCAAGGTGCATGAGATTGCATGTAGGATTGCCTTTACAATTTTGGGAAGATGCTGTAGATAATGTTTTTTATCTAATAAATAAAGGGCCTTCAAGTTCCTTGGATGGTGGTATTCCAGAGGAAGCATGGACAGGTAAAAAGGTAAACTACTCTATTTTAAATTCTTTTGGTTGTGAGGCCTTTGTCCATATTAATAAAGAAAATAGAACAAAGCTTGAGGCAAAATCAAAGAAATTTACCTTTATTGGATATGGTGTTAATGATTTTGGTTATCGCTTCTATGATTATGAAAATCACAAAATCATTAGGAGCATAGTTGTAATATTAAATGAAAAGGTCTTGTATAAGAATCAGTTGCAGGAAAAGAAACAAGAAAAAGAAAACAAAGAATACACAGTTCTTGATGAGATCACAGAAAAAGTAAAGGTGCCTGAAAATAATAATAATCAACAACCACAACAACATCAACCACCACAATAGCAACATGCAACTAAAATACTTGCAAGTGGTGTCAGAAGATCTACCAGGATAAGTAGACCCCCTGAACGATACTCTCCTTCATTATATTATTTATTGTTGATTGATTCTGGTGAACTCTAATGTTATGAAGAAGCAATGCAGGTTGAAACCAAGAAGAAGTGGGAGCTCGCCATGGAAGAAGAGATGGACTCCTTAATACATAACCAGACTTGGGACTTAGTCAGGTTGCCTGCAAGTAAAACAACATTGCAGAATAAATGTGTTTACAGGTTGAAGGAAGAAGATGGAAGAAAATAGAGGTACAAAGCTAGACTTTTGGTGAAGGGGTTTTCACAGAAGAAAGGTATTGATTTTGATGAAATATTTTCTTATGTTGTTAAGATGACTTCAATCAGAACTATTTTAAGTCTTGTAGCAGCGGAAGATTTGCATCTTGAACAGTTAGATGTGAAGACAACATTTCTCCATCAAGATTTGGAGGAAGAGATCTATATGTAGCAACCAGAAGGATATGAGGTCAAAGGGAAAGAAAAATTACTGTGCAGGTTAAAGAAGAGCTTGTATGGATTCAAACAGGCTCCAATACAGTGGTATATAAAATTTGACAATTTAATGTCTGAACAAGGTTATACTAGATGTCACTCTGATCGTTGTGTTTATTTGAAAAATCAAAATGATGGAAGCTATATTATATTGTTATTGTATGTAGATGACATGTTTGTTGCAGGGTATAACATGCAAGAAATAAATGTGCTCAAAAGAAAATTGGCAAATTCCTTTGCAATGAAGGATTTGGGAGTTGCAAAACAAATCCTTGGTATGAGAATAACTAGAGATAGGAAAAATCGCAAATTAACACTGTCTTAGAATGAGTACATACAAAAGGTGTTGAAAAGATTTAATATGCAGAATGAAAAACCAGTTAGTACACCTTTTGCTAGCCATTTCAAAATTAGTAAGGAGATGTGCCCTAAGACCCAAGAAGAAATGGATTATATGTCTAAAGTTCCATATGCATCAGCAATTGGAAGCTTAATGTATGCAATGGTTTGCACAAGGCCTGATATTGCACATGCAGTGGGAGTTGTAAGCAGGTACATGAACAATCCATTGAAAAGAAGATTGAATGGCAGTGAAATGGATTCTCAGATATTTGAGAGGAACCACAAATCAAGAATTATGCTTTGGTGGTTCAAACATTGCTCTACAGGGACATGTTGATGTAGATATGGTAGGTGAAAGAGATAACAGGAGGAGCACTACAGGATATGTATTTACTGTAGGTGGAAAAACTGTCAGTTGGGTTTCAAAAATCCAAGTTGTTGCACTTTCAACAATAGAAGCAAAGTATGTTGCTGCTATAGAGGCTAGTAAAGAAATGATTTGGTTACAAAGGTTTATGGATGAATTGGGTAAGAAGCATGATATGGGCACATTATATAGTGATAGCCAAAGTGCCATTCATCTTGCAAAGAACTCAACATTCATTCCAAGACTAAACACATACAGCTCAAGTACCATTTCATACAGTCAGTGTTGGAAGATGGACAGTTGAAGCTGGAAAAGATACACACTAGCTAGAATCCTGCAGATATACTAACAAAAGTTACAACTAAGAAGAAAATAAGATTATGCTCAGTTTCAATTGGTCTTCAAGGATGATGATGAATATGAGAAACAACCAAGTCCAAAGTGGAGTCATTTTCCAGAAGATGAAGGAGCGGTGGAGTTGCTACAATCAGTCTCCAAGTGGGAGATTGTTGGGTGTGGAGCCTGATTATCTTGTTTATTTTGTATCACAACGTTGGACCCCTGTATCTTAATGGGGCGGTAATTCCGCCCATAACTAAACGCTGCCTTGGGGGTCCAAGGGGGGGGGGGGTTTAGGGGCAGCGCCCCTGAAGCTAAAAATAGATGTAAAATTTCCTTGTAAAAGTATAGTAATTTCTAGTCAATCTGGGCCGTTCATTAGGCAGATGCTCTGAAAGTAGAAGTTATGTTTAATTTAGGGTTTTTTTCCCTAGAAGGCAACCCCTCGTTTTGTATGAGGGTATTGTATTGCGGCTGTGTATTGTATGTGTATTCTCAGAGCTAGAAACTGATAGAGAGACTGTGAGAGAGAATAGAGGATATTACAATGGATCTGCTGTAGGTTGTGTCTCTTCATTTTGCTGGATAATAAAAAAGGAAGGACTGGTTGTTCAGTGTGGGACGTATCCCAAACTGGGTGAACCACGTATATCTGCATCTCTTTGGTTTTATATGTTTTGTGTGTTTGTGTTTTCTGCATATTTAATGTGTTTCATTACTCTGTAATATATAATTTTCTAACAAAATTCACCCTCGAGAACTTGTTGCAAGAGACGAATTTGAAACATTCCACTTATTTGAAAATATGGAAATTTTTTGCCAGATAGATGATGAAGGAAAAGATACTACCAACTCTAATTCTGAATAGAAAGTATATGTAACTGGTGGTAAACCAACAATCACCTTTCTAACTTCTAAAGCAGGAAAATAACTTCTTTCAGGATTTTAATTATTTCCTCTCCCTTCGTATTTGTATTGATTTGATTTATGACTGATATATCATTTCTTTTAGCTAGAAACATCATTTGATATTCACTTTCTGGAATCAACAAACCCTCTGAATTCCAAAACCTTGGAAAACCTAGCAGAAACATCTCTTTGAAGATTATTTTAAAATATGATATTCTCTGTCAATGAACATTGTTTTTTTCTCAACTACCAAAACAATCTTTAGGGCATTACTAGCAAATTGACAGAAAATATTGAAACATCCTTAATATCAACCTTTCTAACCTGGGATGACATTCTCATACTTTCTTGAATGGACATATTTTTATTTTCAACATAATCTCTAGGAACATCTTTACAGGATTGAAACTGAGAATGTGACTCTTGAGAAAACAGACTGTTTGCACTTGCACCTCTTCACCTTCTTGTTGGGCTTCAAATTCAGCCTGAGACATAGTCTTCTCTGAGGAAGAAGCAACCCCTTTTTATTCTTCTACATTAGTACCATTTGACTGGTAACTTGATTGATCTTCATCATTAATCATCGCTGTTATCACACTCAAAATTTTCAAAATTTGTTTTGATAAGGTCACCATAGGGTTCATGTTACATCATGTTGGGTCATGCATTTTTCACCTAGGTTGATGGAGTCTCATAAAACATTTTCATGAAATCTATTACTAAATTTCATTTGTTGGTGTCTACCTTAAGGTTTAATATCCTTTTCTGATCATGTCATTTAAGTCAAGTCAAGCTTCATATCATCTAGTTTTCATACCCATGCATTTAAATCATAAAACACTCCACCTATCAATTTTTCACAGTTTCATAGCGTTTTACAAAGAAAATCAGGAGATTTCGCTATGAAACTGCTTAATAGTTTCATAGCGAATCTGTCAGTTGTCATACCTTTTCGCTATGAAAATATGTTTTTCTACAGAAAGGGCCAAAATGGTGTGAGGTGTCAATTTTTGATTAAATAGGTGAAGGGTGAGGTCATTTGAATTCATTATGAATGATTCTATTGCTTTTTATGGTCATGTGTCATCATCAAACTTTGAGTTGTCAAAATCACCTTGAAAACTTTACCCTAAGCTGCTATTTTTCATTCAACATTCATTCTTGCATATGAAGCATCTCATTGTCATTGTTTGAGAGCTGCCTCACCACACCAAGCAACTTGTTGTCCAATTTGTCTTTACAAGTGTCACCTTTTTAAGAGGGAAATTTGGTTATAAAGGGAGATGGCCGTGAAGGAGAATGTATACAAAGGAGGCTCTATGGTTATATAGGAGCTGATGGATCTTTAGCTATTCATGGAGGAACCTAGTTTTGCTGAAGCATTCACCAATTTAGGTTGCTTGAATTTTTGCTAGAGCTAACAAGGAATTTGCTGTGTTTTTGGACTGTGTGAGTAGTCAATTTCAAGAGAATATTATGGAGGAATAGAGATGAATTATGAAATACTTAGAGATATTATTATCAAGCACATAACAATGAAAAATAACCTCCCTCACTTTTCTCACAGGTGCTACCAGTTTGGAGATCCGAAGATGTCTTTGGGACCTATTTTTAGAATCCATAATTTTCCTGTTTTATACATGTTTTTATAATTAATATTATAGACACCTAGAGATGGTTTTTTTTTTTTTTAAAAGAGAGGTTTTTCTTCAGAACATACTTAATTTCAAAAACCTCCTTCATTTTTTCAAAAGATATCAAGGATAGGGAGATAGGAGCTCATCTCTGAACCCTATATTTTCAGAAAAAACAAAGTCATTTGATTGGTAAATTAATTTTTTTAAGGTGAAAATGATGTTTTTTGAAAAGGGTAAGAGGTAATTTTGTCTTATCATATTTCATTATATCACTTTTCAGACCTAGAAGTGAAATTTGGAAGAAAAAGGATAATTTTGAAATTTTCTTCACTTTAGGTGTTTTCGTAGTTTGCTTCAGGCTTGAGGCCAAAAAAACGCTACGAAAATGTCTGAAGGTGCATTTTTGCCTTGGAATTCAGTTTTTTCAAGTATTATGGAGTGAAATTGATTTTTTGCAAGGTGCCTTGGCATAGTAAAGGTGTTTTAATAGCAAAGGTGGCAAGGAGATAGGTGAAAAGGCAGGTTTTCATACGCTACGAAAACTCGCTACTAAACTGCCTAAAGATGCTCCGTTTTGAAGCGAGGGGTTTTTGAAGGATTTGTGAAGGTTCAAAGGACACATGGAAGACTAGAAAGCCACGTGGAGGCATCCAAACATATAGGGAGACATCTCAACAAAGAATCATCACTTGACATATGTACCACTCATACAAAACAACATGAACACGGAGTTATAGTTGTTATTGACTCTTTCCTAGAAAATAGGATAGCTGTTACTATATTCTTGGAAATTGTATTTATGTATTATGTCATGGAGAATTCCATTTGAGCACTTTATCCTTATCTATGTAATGATCCCACTATTAGATAAAGTGGAGGTAATAAATAGGTAGTTGAGTCCTATTAGGTCTCTAACTCCTAAAGTTAGTAGGTGTCAGTATCATTACCATGTATTTGGATTTTTAGTTAGATTAGGTGTCAAGAGAAGGATTTGAAGGTCCAGCTTGAAGGCAGATCCAATGTGAAGGTGTTGAAGCCTATTAATAGGCATAATATCGAATAACAAAGGGCGGGAGATGTTATGAAGGCACTACTCTTGTAATCTTTGTCTATTAGTAATATACAGTGGTAACAACCTATTTCAGACCTGAGATTCTTCTATGTGTGTATGTTTCTTATATTAGTATTTTACTTTCACTCCATTTTTATAGTTGTATAATCACTTGGAATTCATCATTACATGCTCCAACTTCCTTTATACACCTAGTATGTTGTTTTGTCATGTTTTACTAGTTTGCTTATGTATAATCACTTGGAATTCATGGTGACATGCTCCAACTTCCTGTATGCATATAGCTTGTTGTTATGTCCTTCATGTGTGGTTTTATAAGAATAAAATTGCCTCAAATTCCATGAAATAGATTGAATTGTGACTTAGTTTTCATATTGACTCCATAAACCCAATGGTAGTAAAGCTTATACATCTTTCACCTACACAAAAAACACATTCAATCCAATTCAAAGTTAGCCATCTACTTTCAAGTTTTTGATTGAATATCCTTTATCCTTTTGAGAGAGCCCTCTCAGACTGGAAAGGCTAATTTCTAGTTACAAGTGGTTTGAAATAGTTACTCCAAGTTGACCATTGAAGCAACCCAACATGACACAATTTGGTGATAACAATCGCAATTCAAGTCCTCTAGGAATAATCTTATACTTCTTAAGATATTTTTCAACTATAACTTCTCACTTTGATATTTCCTTATGCAAACTTTTGTACTGAATATATTTTATCATGGGAGTCTTAACATCTGTAGTCAGAGGATTAGACTAGATTTGTACAGAAGAAGCAATCTGCAGCTGTGGTTCCAAACATATGTCTTCATTTATTGTATTAGAATTAGCCCATTGAAAAAATCTGCCATTTCTTCATTCTCAAAAGAACCACATCTATTCTGGCTCTTTCTTTGATTAATAATTTCCCTAAGATCATACCTGACTTCATGAGCTTCCCTGAAATTCATTCCTTTAGCAATTTCCTCTATGATTGGAGGAGCAGCAAAATCATAAACTACAAAAGGTTCAAATGTATATTTGAATTTTATACTCACTCCCTTTCCATGCTTGAAAAAATGCTCTTGCTCAATGAATAAACTTTGCCTCAAAAACTCCAAATCAAAAAATATTTGAAAAAGAAAAGAAGGCAACATGACAGGTGCCTTTGTGAATCTATAAACCCTGATAACTGTAAAATCTTTGTACAAAAACCAATCTGCAACAAGATCATTTTTCATTTGCATCTTACTCCTCATTTCATCAAAAATCCAAGGCAGATTTGAATCATAAAACAATTGATACATTGCAGCCATAATTTCATCGAAACATTTGAAGAAGGAAAAAGCAACTGCTTCTAATAAGCAACTAAGATCCCTGATGAAAATCTCTGATTTTATCTCTTGCAGTGCAATTTGATTCTCGTGCACAATCATCTTAAGTAATAATGCTTGATATCTAAAATTATGTTCCAAGTGGAATTTTTCTAATTGAGAATGAATTTTCTCAACCAGAAACTCATCAAAATTAAGGCTTTTGGAATTGTTGGGTTGACTCACCTGTACAACACATCCTATCACGACCTCAGAAACCAAACTATCATCATCCATACCTAAGACCTGACATAATAAAGACAATAAACATTGAATGGGATGCTAAAATATAGAAATTTGATAAGGAAAATGCATTCCTTCAATATTTACTTCTGGTTCGACCATTTTTGATAGAAACAAATGCAATTTGTCTTGACCTAACTCTACAACTAAACTCAAACTTGCCAGCACGGAAAATTGCTAATCTAAATCATCATGTGAACCTGGGAATGATAAATCCCTTCTGAAAATTTGGAATTGACTTGACACAATACTTTTAGAACCTTGAGAATCTGTAATATCCAAAAAGGGAGAAAGCATTATTAGAAAAACACAATAATTGAAAATTGAAAAAATGAACAAATAATCTAAATACACCATAAAAATATACATAATAGCTGAGCCATTTTATTATATGGAGGTGGATAAACAAGTACAAAAATGCTAAAAATATGAGACACTCAAGCCAAAGAAGTGGCCTAGAATGACCTTGAAGTCCTCCCACAAGAGGGATTGCGTAATTGTTGGACTGCTAGAAGGAATAATCTGCTATCCCTGCTGCAAATTTTGGGACTGCAGCTGCTGGAAAAATATAACAATGTAGATCTAGCAGTTATGGAACTCAGATGATGCTGGGATTTTAGATCTCCATGATGAATACCCTAGATAACCCAAAAAGTATTTCTAGATATGACAATCTTGGAAAATCACCCTCTTAGGCCCTGCAACTATAATACTGTTGGGTGTGCAGATCTACTGCATGATATATGATGGCTGAAATAAGGCACAACCAACTCAATGCAAAGAGGGTTGATCCCTCCTTCATATCCTTAAGCCATAAGATCAAGATTTGTTTCCTCCTTCTCCTGATCAAGTTGCAGCTGCAACTACACAACTAATACTTTGAAGATTTATGTGGTGTGAGTTTTGAATTGGGGAATTCAAAATCTCCACAGTATCCATTTTTGCCTCTACATTTCGAGTCTAAAGCAAGACCCATCATCAGGACAAAACATGACAAGAAGAGAGGAGGATTAATCCTTATTTTTTTGAGATTACGTGTCTCAGTCCGTGTTTCCCTTCCGTACAAGGTACCAATAATACTTTGAAGATTTATGTGGTGTGAGTTTTGAATTGGGGAATCCAAAATCTCCATGGATCCATTTTTACATCTACGTTTTGGGTCTAAAGCAAGACCCATCATCAGGACAAAACATGACAATAAGAGAGGAGGATTAATTCTTAGTTTTTTGAGATTACGTATCTCAGTCCAGGTTTCCCTTCCATATAGGGTACCAATAATACTTTTACTATTTCTATGGTGTGAGTTTTGAATTGGGGAATTCAGAATATCCATAGTATCCATTTTTAAGTCTACGTTTCAGGTCTAAAGCAAGACCCATCATCAGGACAAAACATGACAAGAAGAGAGGAGGATTAATCCTTGTTTTTCGAGATTATGTATCTCAGTCCAGGTTTCCCTTCCGTACAGGGTACCAATAATACTTTGAAGATTTATGTGGTGTGCGTTTTGAATTGGGGAATTCAGAATCTCCACAGTATCCATTTTCGTCTACGTTTTGGGTCTAAAGCAAGGCCCATCATCAGGACAAAACATGACAAGAAGAGAGGAGGATTAATCCTTGTTTTTTTGAGATTACGTATCTCAGTATAGGTTTCCCTTCTGTACAGGGTACCAATATTACTTTGAAGGGTACAAAACTACACAACTGCTGGAAAAAAACTGCATTGTCAAGGATGGAGGCTCTATATCCTGATGCTAGATAATGAAAATCAGATCCATAATGATGGAAATAATGTGTCCAAAGTGAGGAGATGGTCCCTCACAGGATTTCCAGCTGAAATACTGGAAACTTCCTTCCTCCTTCAGATTTGCAAGACTGGACTATGCAATCCCTTAGGGAATTGCTGCTGCATGGAGGTATGAAATGATGGCCTGAATGCTAGATATGAATATGCTGCTCCTGAAAGGCTGATCTTGAAGCACAAGGTGAAAAGATGAATCCTCCACCGATTTCCTAGATGAAATGCTAGAAACAACCTCCTCCTCTCAAACCCTCAAGCAGGAATGTGTAATTCCTGAGACTGAATGTGCTGTAGAGAGGGGTTTAATGTGGCACCAATGCCTGATGATGTATGGCATCTCAGAATAACCTTCCCATAGTAGGCACTCGAAGTCCCCTGGGGGTAAGGGTGGGATTTCCACTCAGAAACACCCGTGTGCTAAACAACACCGCAGACTTAGCTAAACAGCTGAAGCGTGCATAGAAATGCCAAATGTCAAATCCAGATCTAAAAAGATAAAAAAAAATAATCTAAAACCTGCCTTCATCTCCCTTATATGCTTTGTGAGCCTTCCATAGCTATGACCCACCTCATAAATGCACTGCACATGTGGCCACTAGCCTTCATGAAGACTGTGTTGTCTCTCCATGTTCTCCACCATATCTGCATTTAATTCCCACTCCCTCCATCATGTGTGCATTATATGCACCACTTCCTCCACTATTTCATCATTGGTGCTCTATGATCTTACTTTTAATGCACCGTGATATCATTTGACTTCCTCCATGATCTCCATGATCTTATCTTTAATAATGCATGATATCCACTCTTCCTTCATTTAAGAATCTGCTCCACTACTCCATAATGTAGATCTACCTCTAAATTATCCACATACACACATCAAAAGTGGATTTTGTTCTTCTATGGGGTTTATGGGTCCCTCCACCCTCTTATTTACTTATTAATTAAGAAAATTAAGAACTCTAATATTCCAATTAACCAATGGAAAATTGGGAATATTACAGTCCTCCCTGCCAGAATGTTGCTTGTCCTCAAGCAACTACAACAGTGGATGTTACAACAATCAATCTCCCTCCAAATGGCATCCTCACATGGAAGGCTTCCCCATCTGCTCCAATGTGTTATGCATACCCAGCTCCAAAGCTGCCTCTCTATAATGATCTCCAACTGGAAAGTTAGATTCCTCTCCTCATCAATAAGTCTCCATGTGGCAACCATATGATGTCTAAGATTCTCCTCTATGCATGAGATACATAAAGTGAAGTGGTCTCTTATAAAAGTGGAAATTCCCAACTCATAAACCATCTCTCCATCCCATGATACATGAAGTAGATTGTATCTCTCCATGCTTCTATCCTTGGCCCTGTTGGCCTTGCTGGATCCAAGCATCATCCCAAAAATGTGAAAAATAGGAAGTAGAGACATATGGATGAACATGTACAATGTCAAAAAACACTCTCCCAATAACAACCACTGCAACAAAGCCTTTCGCTGCCATGCCAAATCATCATTAAACCAAGTAAGAGAGCCATACTCTCTCAATAGAAGCCACCACATCAATACCTCTTGCTGTCATGCCAAATTATCATCAACCAAAATAAGAGAGCCATACTCTCTCAAAAGAAGCGACCGCAACAATGCCTCTTGATTCCACATCACATCAACATCATATCAAGTACAATGACCATAATCTCCCAACATAAGCCAACACAGTAAGGCCTCCTGCTTCCAACCTCTATCATCATCATGCAATCTATGGGGAAAAATCAACCCATACTCTTCCAAAAGTAACCAAAACAATAAGGATTCTTACTGCCACCTTACATCATCATGATGCAAGTCATGCAGCATCAACATACTGATTGACATGTGGGATGTCATATCGGAACAATACAAACAAGCTCCCTGCGGCCACATTATGTGAGAGTTATGCCATGTCCCAAACCAACGTACATACATGAACATAAGATATATCCCAAACAAAATTACATTCATGGACATGAGATATATCCAAAACAAAAATATATACATGGACATAAGATATATCATGTGTTGGCCAAAATCTCTCAACAATAACCAACGCAACCATGCCTCCTGTTGCTGCATAACATTAGTGACATCCATGGCATGGACCATACAAATGTGAGATGTTGGGTAGTAACCATACTCACCTAAAAGCAACCAGTGCAACCATGCTTCTTGCTGCCTTGTATCATAGATTTGCAAGAAGGTTGGAAACCCCTTGCTCCTCATCTGGATCCATTCATCCCAATGTGGATGATGAATCATACCATGCTCAATCTTGGTATCCACCCAAGGTAGAATACCAATCTCCTCCAACTGATAAGCTTTGCACTCCATGATATGTTGAATTGCACCTCCTTTGAGGTCTCTCCATGAGATCTTCTCATCAATGGCCTATTAGAACCCATAAGGTTCCATGCATACTGCAGGTAGAAATTCCTCTTTGAGCTGTGAGAAGCTCATCAAGGAAAATCCATCTTGATAATGGAAAATTCTCTCCATCATAAGATGTATACCATATATTATCTATCCCTCCAGTGCTTCATGAGTGAAGATGCTTTCAGAATTTACCAAGAATAATGGGGCCCTCATCTCATCACTGTTGCTCAGTGACAATGCTGTAGATCTACATGGTAGTACATCTGTTGTCTCATGGCCATACACAATGATGAACTCATAGTCTGGGAATGTACTAAATAGGACTATGATCCTCCCATCCTCTGAAACCCCACACTTAAACACAAAGTGTTGGGTGTAACTCAACCATGATAAACTGGGATAGCTACACATCTTCTCCTTGATAAAGTCAAGGGTCCTCTGTGCAGTGATAATTTTCTGCTCCAAATCATCAAGGTGATCTAATCCTTGGTTATGCAATTTCCCTGGTGGCATGTTCTCACAAATATCAACATGAGGTACTGAAATAATATGAGATGAAAGTGTTTTCAAACCTTGGATTAGTTGAATCTCAGGAAAATCTTGCACAACTACAAGAGTTCCTCCAACCGGTGCAATGGCCTCTCCAACTGCTGGTAATGGTGATGGCTGCTCTTCTTCTATTGTGCTAGTGCTGGTATCTTCCTCCTCTTCCTCATGCATCTCATGAATCATGCATGGGACTCCCAATGTCAAGAGCTCCAGACCATCTTGCAAAGATGCAAGTGTCCCTCCTCCTCATGTAAGTACTTCTATAACTGGTGGTGGTGGTAGGGGATCCTCTTCCGAAGTAATAATGATGACATCTTTCTTTGGCTCTTCATGTACTATCTCATCAATGATGGGAGATTTATCTATGGGAAATGTCTCTGATTTCCTTCTACCAAAATTATTCTTCAGTCTTTGAAATAAATCTGCATAAGCAGACACGTTGGCATGTGATTAATGACTGAACCACCAATCTTTTGCTTCACGCTCAAGGTTCAGCACCGCAATATCAACAACCTCTCTTTCTACTACTAGGTATAGCTAAAAGAATGCAGCTAACTCTTCCCTCCAAGCCTTTACTATGCTTGAGGATGATCCATCAAATGTAGGCAAGAATAATCTATGCCTCTTTCTTCAATTGTTGCTGCGAGATCTCCTTTCTACTTTGAGTTGCAAAAACTGTTGGAGAGTTAGATTCTCCTTGAGTGCTCTAGGCTATGATTTGTACTTGTACATATATTTACTTAGGGTCTCATACCCCAAGTCTCCTTCATATTCACACCATTCACCTTCCTTCTCATAGGAAGTTGATCTAGTAGAATGTTGTGGAGCTCTTTGCCTTGTCAGTTGTTTCTGCTGCTGATAGGAAGTGCTTGGACCTTCCTCCTTCTGAAATCTTCTTGGATCATCCTTTTGCCTTTCTCTCTTCATTTCTTTGACCTCCTTGGAGAGATCTTGCATATATCTAAAGAGAAGCAAGGCAAAACCGAAATCGTCTGTCATTGTAGATCTCTACTATCTGATTCTTCTTTTGATGTTAAAGATGAAGCGCCCACAAGATGAGCCAAACATCATGCTCTGATACCACTGTAATATCCCAAAAGTGAGAATGCAGTAATACAAAAACATAATAATTGAAAACTGCAACAATGAACAAATAATATAAATACACCATAAAAATATACAGAATAGCTAAGCCATTTTATTGTATGGAGGTGTATAAACAAGTACAAAAATGCTCAAAAGATGAGACACTCAAGCCAAAGAAATGGCCTAGAATGACCCTGAAGTCCTCCCATAAGAGGGATTGCGTAATTTTTGGACTGCTAGAAGGAATACTGCACTGTCCCTGCTGCAAATGACGGGACTCCAAATGCCGACAAAATATGAAAATGTAGATCTTGCAGTTTCAGAGCTTATATGATGCTAGGATTTTAGATCCAGGCTCTATGATGAATACCCAAGATAACCCAGAAAGGATTTCCAGATCTGATAACCTTGGAAAATCACCCTCGTAGGCCCTACAACTATAATACTGCCGGGTATGCAGATCTACTGCATGAGATGAAGATATGATGGCTGCAATAAGGCACAAAAAACTCAATGCATAGAGGGCTGATCCTTGCTTTAGATCCTTAAGCCAAAAGCTCAATATCTGTCTCCTCCTTCTCCTGATCAAGTTGTAACTGCAACTACCCAACTGCTGTAAAAAAACTGCACTGTCAAGGGTGGAGGCTCTATAGCATGATGCTAGATAATGAAAATCAGCTCATGAATGATGGAAATAATGTTTCCAAAGTGAGTAGATGGTCCCCCATAGGATTTCCAATTGAAATACTGGAAACTTCCTTCCTCCTTCAGATCTGCAAGATTGGACTGCACAATCCCTTGGGAAATTTTTGCTAAATGGAGGTATGAAATGATGGCCTGAATGGTAGATATGAATATGCTACTCCTGAAAGGCTGATCTTGAAGCATAAGGTGACAGGATGAATCCTCCACTATTTTCCTAGCTAACATGCTAGAAACAACCTCCTCCTCTCAAACCCTCAAGAAGGAATGCGTAATTCCTGAGACTGAATGTGCTGTAGAGAGGGGCTGAATGTGGCACCAATGCTTGATGATGTATGGCAGCTCAGATAACCTTCCCAGAGTAGGCACTCGAAGTCCCCTGTGGGTAAGGGTGGTATTTTCGCTCGGAAACACCCATGTGCTAAACAACACTGCAGAATTAGCTCAACAACTGAAGAGTGCATATAAATGTCAAATGACAAATCCAACTATAAACAGATCAAAAATAATAATCTAAAGCCTACCTTCATCTCCCTTATATGCTTTGTGAGCCTTCCATAGCCCTGGACGACCTCATAACTGCGTTGCACATGTGGCCACTATCCTCCATGAAGACTGTGTTGTCTCTCCATGTTCTCCACCATCTCTGCATTTAATTCCGACTCTCTCCATCATGTGTGCATTAGATGCACCACTTCATCCACTATTTCATCATTAGTGCTCCAAGATCTTACACTTAATGCACCATGATATCATTTGACTTCCTCCATGATATCCATGATATTATCTTTAATAATGCATGATCTCCACTCTTCCTTCATTTAAGAAGCTGCTCCACTACTCCATAATGTAGATCTACCTCTAAATTATCCACATACATCAAAAGTGGATTTTATTCATCTATGAGGTTCATGGGTTCCTCCACCCTCTTATTTACTTACTTAATTAAGAAAGTAAGAAATCTAATATTCCAATTAACTGATGGAAAATTGGGGAAAATTAGGAATATTATAGAATCCATTATAACCCTTTAAGAACTCGAATAATTCTCTACTGACCATTAAATGAAGTCTAGAAAAGGAAAGACTGAGTCAACATAAAAGTGACAAATTGCATACCTCAATTTTGTAGGAAGAAATGATGGATTAATTATAATGAATTTCTTCAACTCTTTAACAGATTCCACTGATAGCCTAGTGTTGGCATTATGATGTAATATGTTTTCCTTGATGGAAACCTATTTGTTGAAGATGTAAACTTGATGGATCTACAAGCAAGTTCAAATGTGATAGAGAAAGGAATTCCAGTCAGTGACAGAGGAGTGATTAAGGTAAATTTTTCAAGAAATATACATAGGTTTTATGAAGGGAACCCGCGTATACCCGTAGGTTCAATGAATCCAAGTCGTGTATATATCCAGAATTTGTGTATATACAGTTTTTGTGAAGAAAAGTCACGTGTACACATGGGTACAAAGAAGCAAATTCACGTATGAGTTGGCACACTAATTTTAACAATACCAAGGGTCTTTACTATGATATTAGCCCACAATATTGAGCGCAGTAACGACTATTTTTATCCTGCCTAAGAATACCACTGTCACTTGTGTGGTTTTTTGCTCATGGTATTGGCTAAGGCTCAAACTATATAAGGGGGAGAAGATCATAATGCAAGTGGGTGTATATGAATGAGAATTGAATGAATACTTCAGCCTGAAGTATATATGCATGAATTGGGCTATATTCAATAGATAGATATGATATTTTGATGCAGTCATGAATACAATAATGGAACAGGTTCTTTAGACCTGAAATGACTATGTATTTGCATGATATGTTTATGAGTTTTCCAGATCGGTGGTCTGGCGCATAATTACTGAAGTAAATGATATGATATAAGCAAGTTTTCTGCTGTAAAGTGTTGCAAAGTCCTATAATATTTACAGATATATACGCTGGTTCGTCACGGTGAAAGCGCGTATACCCGCGGGTTCGTTTAAGAAATGATGCGTATGGAAGTTAGGGTTTTTCTGAAGTTTGCTGAAGAAAATGTATGATCATTTCTGCTGTGTTTCTGCTATCTGTCAATGAAGTATTCATGTAGTTCTGGATTGTTTGAACACTGTTTATATTGCTAATTGATTATGTATAAAGATGATCAGTGTCTGGTTGATTGAGAATGATGGGTGCTACTGTCTGAATAAGGGTTCTGTAAATCTGACAAAGTGTGCCTGAATGGCTCTGATCTATTCTGATTCTGTTCAGATCTCTAATTTCAGTATATAAATATCTATACACAGGTTTCCCCACAAAAAAGCACATATACACGCAGGTTACCATAAGTAAAGTAGCGTATACAATTTTTTTTATGAATAATCATGATTGAATTTGATTCTACCTGTTAATACAAAAGTGTGGGATTAATGATGTGATATGGTTACAATGATCTCACTTTTCTGTTTGAATATTGGTTGATGGTTATTAACATTGTTCTAAAAATGGTGTTGTGTTGAAGTTGATGGATCCAATGTGAAAATTTATGAAACGTGGTCTGCAGTGGTTCTAAGGGTTGAAGCCTTCAGTGTGGAAGTCGAATCTTCCTTCCATTAGAAGCTGGTGATTAATTCAGGGGGTTGAAGCTCCCTTCCAGTAGTGACTGGTAAAAAATATCAGGGGGTTGGAGCTCCCTTCCAGTAGCAACTGGAAAACAAGAGAAGGCTGCAACCTTCTGCAGGTGGGTGCCTGTGTACTGGTATGAGTCTGCATTAGTACAAAATTGTAAGTAGTTTTATAAATAATAAATATTGAAGATAGATATGACAACAACGGTGGTTTTCTCCCGACTTGGGTTTCTACCTTAAATCTTGGTGTTCATGTGTGATGTCTTTTGTGTGATGATTTACTCTGTTATTACTGCACATATCTACTTCTTAAACATCTGATGCATAATTGATGATATGGGCTAAGTAAAGTTTCTAAAGATTTATTTGAACATTAAAGTTATCTAGGTATACACATTTTTCCTTTATAAAAGCCACATGGATACACTAGTTTGACTAATTAGAGGCGCGTATAGAAATTAGTAAAGTGAAAACAAAATATTGTGATTATTGGAAATACTGATTATAAATACTGGAGCAGATGTTTGGGAAATAGTTGAAGGCAGTTACCAATATCCAACTATAGTTCCAAAAGATCTGGCTGCAAGGAAGAACTATGAAAGCAATGCAAAAGCTGTCAATGCATTATTAGGAAGTCTGATTGAATCAAAATTTTTCAAAGTTATGCAATTAAATACAACAAAGGAGACATGGGACAAAATCATTCTGAGCTATGAAGGTGATGCCAAGGTAAAAAGTGCTAAAGTCCAATCTCTCAGAATTCAATATAAAAATCTCAGATTGTATAATTATGAAAGTATTGCTAGTTTCCTTTTGCGTCTAGATGAGGTCATAAATCGTATGAGAAATTTGGGTGAAGACATAAGAGACTAAACTTTAGTAGAGAAAATATTAAGATCTTTAACTTTTAAATTCGAGTCAAAAGTGTCTGCTATTGAAGAGAAGAAGGATCTACAGACTCTTGCTGTTGTTCAAATTCATGGGATCCCGAATGATTTTGAAATGAGAAAAGGAGGTTCGTCTAAAGTCAAAGAAGCTGCTTTTAGAGATACTGTAAAAGGAAAGGATAAGGAAGAACAAAAATAATCAGGGTATGTATCAGAAGACGTTGAGGTAAATTTTGTAAAGAAACTTCAACTTGGCATTGGAAGGTTCAGAGGTAATATTCCTTTCAAATGTTTTTCTTGTGGAAGATTGGGTCATTATGCTGCTAAATGTCCTCATAAAGATAATCATGATAAGGGAAAGGATTTAGCAAAAGGAAATAGGATACGATTTGTCAATAGAAAAAGCTACTATACTCATGAAGATAGTGATGGCTTGTCAAATAGTGAAGAAGGAGAATCTGATAAAGATATTAGACTGCTCATGGCATTTTAAAGAGACACTAGTGAGGCTAAAGATACTTTTAGGATGCTTTAAAAGAAAATTATTTTCTTGAAGAAACCACTCAACTCAAAATATGCTTAGAAGAGAACAAAATAGCCATAGATACTCTACAAAATCAACTCATAGAAAAGGAGAAGCACAATGAGAAAAAATAATGTGAAATAGTAAGTCTAAGAAAGGAACTTGAGAAAGTAAAAAGTTTAAATCTTAGATTTAATAAAGTGATCCAGGAGCATCTTGTTCAGTACGTATTGACAGAGCTTTAGTTTGTTCGATGTCCGGTTCAGTCTTCAGTATCTTCAGTTTCGCCAGTGTTGTTTGAAGAAGAAGTCCTTAAAATGATCGTGGTTCAGTTTGGGTTCATGGCATGTATTGATGACAAAATTATTTGTAAATGTTTATGCTATGGTAAAAATGATGTAAAAGGTTCTATTCCTAAAGGCCTAAACATCTAAGAACTAGCACTAAAACCTATCCCTAAAGACCTAGCACAAATGTTATTAAAAGTATAAAACCCTAATCATTAAAACTAAACTACAAAACCCACTTTCAGACTTTGGATTAAAAATCAAATGAAAAACAGTTAAAACACAGTCTGTAAATCACGTCAAAACCACGCGAACATGTGAGCAGGTGACGGTAACCATTAGCTGTTGCGTCGGAACTGTCAGATAATTAAATTGTAACTGCAACCGTCGGAGTAATACATGTGAACAGATAACGCGATGACTATTATCGCTAGATGCAACAATTAATGTAGTGCCAAAGATTCCTGGTCCCGTGCCGACTGTTACACCTCAGTGCGGTTAGGATGTTCGTTGGGGTTAGTTGTTTATCCAAAGTTATTTTTGGGTTTTTGAATTAAATTGTTGCTAAGGTCTTAAACAATACACCTTATCCCTATGTTAGGTGTCAGCAAATAACAAGACCAACACCTCATCAAACTTGATATGCTCAACAACCAACCTAATTTGGATTTCAAGCGGTTCAAAATTTATCTTATAAAGCCATGAAATTTTTCTTGAAGGAGGACAATAAGCGTTTGGAGTTCATATTCAGAGGGTTAGAGGCAGTTTTGTTTTCAGCATTTCTCGACCGTCCGGAGGCGGAATTGAGCGCAAAGATAGGTGTTGGAAAGATAAGAGCGAGATATTTCTGTTTTCAGTAACTAGAAGTGCATGTGATCATGATCAGTCTGGTGATTTTTCTGTGTAAAGACTTCCTCGGATCAATCCTAATAAAGCAGACACCCAACTTGAAAGCGGACCCAGAGACGTAGTCCACCAGGGATGCAATCCATAATCAATGTTTGCTGTTTCTTCTCTCTGTTCTTTGCTGTGTTTTCATTCTTAATATGTTGCTGGTTTAAGTCGTAAATGATTTCCTTTAGTCTTCCACATTAAGCATTCATTAATTAACGATCAATTCACTTAATGGAAAATTAATCAAAACTACCTCAACACATAATCGATCACATTCAGATCATAAAGGATTTGAAACCATAGATGAAATTATCAAGGTTCAACGCTCTCCTCTTGTGAAGATAGGTCTTGTATATATTAGTGAATCTTCTCAGTCAGAAAATCCTCAGCTACAAGCTATGTAAATGCAGCAAAAGCCAGCCAGCAAAGCTTCATCACTCAACAAAATAAAAAATACAATGTTCAGGTAAAGCACAATCATTCAAATTCAAGGATGAACAATAATAGAAATATCAGTCAAAAGGTAAACAATGCTAGAAGGTTCTATGATCACAGAAATTTATTCTTTAATGGACAATGTTTCTCATGTCATAATTTTGGTCACAAAGCAGCTCAATGTGTTTCATACAAAACCATCATGACCAGAGAAGCAAGAAAGCAAAGAAATGAGATAGGAATAAAGAAGAATACTTATAAAAAAATTTCTCCTCTTCAAGACAAAATTGAATGTTCTTTTTGCAATAACTTTGGAAATTGAGGAATCTGAATGCAAGAGCAAACTTCAGCCAAAAGAAAAAATATTCACAAGTTCCAAGGTATGGAGAAGGAAGGACTTACAGTTCGAAAGTTGCAGCATAGATTTATTTGCAGAAGGAGAAGAAAATCAATGGTACATTGATAGTGGATGTTGAAACACATGACGGGTGATAAAGATAAACTTATTTCATACAATACATTAGAAAATGAAAAGAATTTTACTTTTGGAAATGACTCTCCTGCTATCATTAAGGGTAAAGGATCTGTTTTTATAAAAGAAAATGTTAAAGCTAACAATGTTATGTATGTTGATGGATTAAATCATAACTTGTTGAGTGTTAGTCAAAAGTGTGACCAAGGGAATGAAGTTGTCTTTTGATCAAAGGAGTGTGTGGTACGTGAACTTTACACCAGAAAAAATGTAATAAAAGGAACAAGAACACCAAACAATATACATATATTGAAAGGTGGCCAAGAACAATGTTATCTAGGAAAATATGTAGAAAATTGGTTATGACACAGAAGATTGGGACATCTGAGCTTTTCTCAAATAAAAAAATCAATTAGGCTCAAAGCTGTTCATGATCAACCCAACATTACTTTACCAGAAAGTACCATATGCAAGTCATGCCAATTCGGTAAGCAAACCAAGGTTCAATTTAATGCCAAAGAAGGATCAACAAGTAAGGCCCTTGAACTTTACATATTGATTTTTGTGGACCTGTAAGGAAAAAGTCACATCATGGAGAACGATACTATATCTTATTCATTAATGAATTTTCTAGAATGTGTTGGATTAGTTTGTTGAAACATAAAGATGAAGCATTTGAAAAATTTAAGGTCTTCAAAGCTCTAGTTGAAAATGAATTAGATTTAAAAATGAAATATATTATATTTGACTGAGGAGGAGAATACATATCAGATGATTCTTTGATTTCTATGAACAATATGGCATAAAAACACAGTTTTCTGTAGATGGAACTCCACAACAAAATGGCATGGCAGAAAGAATGAATAGAACAGTAAATAGCAAATGGCTCGTGCTATGCTTGATGAATCTGGGACTTCTAACACCTTTTGGGGTGAAGCTGCTCATACTGCAGTAAATATTCTCAACAAGGCTCATGGTTGTGTAAATAGTGACAAAACTCCTTATGAACTCTGGTATGGTAATACTCCCACTGTGAAGCACTTTAAAGTTTTTGGAAGCAAATGTTATATAAAAAATAATGATGAAAAACTTGGTAAGTTTCAACCTAGAGTAGATGAAGGAATACTTCTTGGTTACACTTCTAGAAGTAAAGCATGCAAATGCTATAATAAGAGACTTCTAAAGAATGTTGAATGTATTGATGTTGTGATTGATGAATCTCTCACAACTCCCAAAAGGAAAATAACAAAAAACAAGGATGACGATGATGAATGTTTTCCCTCATCAGACCACTATAATATAGAAGAAGAACCTAATGAAGCATCAAAAGAAGATACATTATAAAGAGAAAAGGCTCCATCCAGGTATCTTCAAAATAATCATCCAGAATCTCAAATTTTGGGAGAAAAGGAATCAGGGGTACAAACAAGAAGAAAAATTTTAGGACCTCCTAATTATCTAGCACTAATATCCATAATTGAACCACAAAATGTAAGTCAAGCTAGTAAAGATGAATGTTGGATTAAGGCCATGAGTGAAGAACTAGATCAAATTGAAAAGAATAATACTTGGGATTTGGTTCCAAGACCTCATGATAAAAATGTTATTGGAACAAAGTGGATATTCAAAAATAAGTTAAATGAAAATGGAGATGTAATTAGAAAAAAAGCTAGACTTGTTTGTAAAGGATATGCTCGACAAGAAGGTATAGACTTTGAAGAATTTTTTTCACCAGTAGCCAGACTTGAAGTCATAAGAATGTTTCTTGCAGTTTCAAGTTTTCAAAAATTCAAGGTTTATCAAATGAATGTAAAGTCTTCTTTCCTTAATGGTGATTTGGAAGAAGAAGTTTATATAAAACAACTAGAACGATTCATTCTGGGAAATGATGAAAAACTTGTTTGCAAACTTAAAAATGCCCGATATGGTCTAAAACAAACCCCACGGGCATGGTACTATCGTCTTGAAAAATATCTTCAACAACAAGGTTTCACAAAAGGATCTGTAGACAGTAACTTATACAAAAAAATTGAGGATGATAAACTGTTAATTATTGTTGTTTATGTTGATGACATCATTTTTGGGAGTAGTGAAGAATCCATGAGTCAGAAATTTGTTTATGTTATGCAACAGGAATTTGAAATGTCTTTATTTTGGGAACTAACATATTTTCTTGGGTTAAAAGTGCAACAAGCAAAAGATGGAATCTTCCTCTCACAAGAAAAATATATCAAGCATATTCTGAAGAAGTATGGGATGGAAGACTGCAAACCTGTGAGCACTCTAATGGTGACCGGATGTAACCTTAGTTATCATGATGATTATCCCAGGGTAAACCAACCTTAGTTAAATGATTGGAAGTATGCTTTATCTAATAGGGACTAGACCAGATAACATGCATGCAGTTCATATTGTTGGACGATTCCAAGCCAATCGAAAGGAGTCACATCTTCAGGCCCTAAAAATAATATTAAAATATCTACAAGGAACTGAAGATTTTGGTCTATGGTATCCCAAGAATGCTGATATTACTCTTCATGCTTACACAGATGCAGAATGGTCGGGAAATGTTGATGACCAGAAAAGCACTAGTGGAGGTTCGTTTTATATGGGGCTCCAATTAGTATCCTGGTTCAACAAGAAACAAAGTTCCATTGCCTTATCTACAACAGAAGCAGAATATGTGGATGCTGCATCATGTTGCACACAACTTATTTGGATGATGCAGACATTACAAGATATTCAAATTAAATGTTCTCCTCCCATCTCCATCGTATGTGATAATACAAGTGTCATCAATATCTCGAAAAATCCTGTTATGCATTCCAAAACCAAGCACATTCCTATCATGTATCATTTTTCACGAGAAGAAGTGCTTGAGAAAAAAGGTTAAATTGGAGTATGTTACCTCCAAAGAGCAAGTTGTTGACATATTTACTAAACCTCTTCCTAGAGAGGCATTTGAATATCTCAGACAGAAGCTGGGAGTTGTCTCTGCCTCACTTATCTAATTTGTTTGATTTCAGAAGATTAAATTTGGTATGCAAGTTTCATGACGCATAGTTTCGTATATACATGAGTTTCTCTCTATATAGTCGCGTATGGATCCTTCTGTCATAAAATCCGTGGGTCAACCTTCAGAACAATCTTTTTCATGTTGTTGACATATATGGTTTGGCTCTGTTGCTAAGGTGTTGATGGGTACAGTCCGCGGTTCTGGTTTTCAACTCACATTTCCTTTCCTTGATATTTATCTACTTGATGAAGATGCTTTAATGAATTGGTTGTTGAAAATGTACAGGATGCACAGGTTTAGGGGGAGCATTAGCCTTGCTGATATAATGCATTGTTGAAATTCTGTTGGATACTAAAATGTCTTTGATGATCTCTCTCTATTGAGGTCCTTTGGTCTTGGTTATAATTTCATATATGTAATTTTATGTAAGGGTCATGTTAAGACCTATGATGTAAAGATTGTCATATTCAGTCATGTAGGGATTTTTTCAAATTTGTAAACCCACTTGGTTGGGTGCTTGAGTAAAAAATGTAAACCCACTTGGTTGGGTAGTTGAGAAAAATATGTAATCCCATTGGTTGGGTAATTTATGTATGTATGTGTCCTTAGTGATAGGAAAGGTTATAGAGCCTTGCAAATTTGTTTTGAAGCTTCAACATGTGTTCAGGGGGAGTATGGTCCGTATAATGCAGCACAGAACTCATAATTCCCTTATTGGTTAGCCCTTTTCTCTTGATGTTTGGTGATCCCTGGTATTGCACCAAGAGTGCTGCAACTCTTAGGGGCTACCCTACTTTACTTTATCAACACAGGGTTCATAAAAATTTAGAGGTGACAGTGCTATATACAAAACAGCTGCATTCTTCTCATGTCATCCTCTTCTGCTTTACGAAAGGGTGATATTTCTTAAATTGTGATAAGGACTAGAAAGTAAATCGCTGGAAGGAAATGACAGAAAGGAAACTAAACTAAATTGCTGAAAATAAATGATAGAAAGAAAATAAATTAATTTGATAAAAGGAAATGTCTGGAAATAAACTAAACTAAGTTGCAGAAAGGAAACAAACTTAAACCACACTTAACTTGGCCAATCGACTAAATGCACTCTATTTATCCTATGGTCTATCTACCATGCTTCTAGCCATGCAATTATGCTATCCATGACTTAAACCTAATTGAAAAAGGGTTGATTTGAAACTTGGAGGAAAGAAAAGGGCTAAAGAGGCTAATGGAGGGCTCAACACGTGAAACAGGGCTTAGAAGTGGAAAGCGGGGGTTTAAACTTGAATAAAGCTTTACTATAGCGTAGAAATGGCTTTGGAGCAGAATGAATTGAGAAGTGCGATGGCAGAGACACGATGGAGGCAAAAGTTGCAATATGCGATATCCTAATCACAACTTTGAAAAATTGGAGCAGTAAGCATTAAAGAAAAAAACAAAAACTGCGATTTGCAATGTGCGATGCAGAGTGGTGACGTGGAGTTGGGGCAAATATTGCAATCGTAATATCACAGAGTTGGAGCAGTAAGTGTTAAATAAAGAAACAAAAAGGTTGCGATGAGTGACTTGCAATGCGGCAAAAATATCGCATCGGCGTTCGAAATCGATAAGTGTTAAAGGAAACAGGGAAACGTTGCGGTTTACGAAGTGCGATGTATGGTAGTAGGAGATTCGAGGAGCAAGGGCGGAAGTAAAGTTTTTTGATGCTTTTGAATGGTTTCTATGTGGTACCGAAATGTGATTGTGATATTTAGCAATCGGGGTTTGGAAGCAGAAAGTGTTAACGGAACCGAATGAAAACTGAGATTTGCGATGAGTGAAGTACGGTAGCAGGAAGTTCGAGGAGCAAGGGTTCCAATGGTTTTCAAGCATTTTGTGTTAGGGAGGTAAGGCAATCATGAATAACAAAAGACAAAGGAATGAGGTGGGTTGAAGGGTTTTTTTAAGTGTTTTTGGAAATAAAAGGTGGGCACAGCGGTAAAAAGAAGCAGAAAATAGGAGGGAATGGAGGCGCACCAGTAGTGCTCAGAAGTGTAACACACCTGCAGATTCATGCACAGAAGGCAGACAAAAATGCGTGATAAAAAATATGAAAGAGATACTCGGACTTGGTAATGCAATTTCTTCCCTAAACTCAAACATAAAGCAATTTTTGGCCTGTGGGAAGGTATAGCCTTCTTGAACTCTATTGACAGAGATGAGAGGGGGAGGCTTGACCACAACTTTTGGAGTTTTTCCTCTATTCTACTACTCACAAGAAAATGAACTACAACAACACACTGGAAGAAAAACTAAACAACAATGAAACTATTAAAAGCAGAACTAATTCAATGGCAGAAACAAAAATATCTTAATGGAAGAAAGGAAAATATAGTAACAACAGAGAGGCTGAGGCACATGGATTGGGCCCTAACCCACGAGCCTAGCTCTCTAAAACTTAAATCATTCGAATGAAATCAGTCTGCTCATTTCATAAAAGAATAACCTCATACATCTTTGAAAGTTTGATCACTAAGTAAAATAATAAAAATCTCAATAGCTTGCAAAATTTTTTAAACTATAATCGACTAACTAACTAACTCTTCCTAGCTACCAAAAACTCCCTAGAAAATAATGATTGAGTCCACTTGACTCTCAGTAAACAAAGATTGAGTGCTTGGCTGCCTTTGGAATTCAAATTGCTGGAGAGAATCCTTGGGGATCCTTTGGCTGCCTTTGGAATTTGAATTGCAGGAGAGAATCCTTTGGGATCTTTTGGCTGCCTCTGAGAGTTAAGGAGGGTGGAAAATCCTCCAATAATTTCTCCGTGCTGTCTCCTCCAAGTCTTTATGAAAAAATCCTTATAAAAATGATTAATAAATCATGATTTTCTGCACTCAACCTCATATTAGGAACTTAGAGTATGTTAGCCTTAATCAACACCTATACTGGCATGATATAACCAAATAATAATAAAAATGCAATAAAAAGAGATCTAAGAAGGCAAAAAGGTGACCATTAACCCCTCCAACTATGTCTAATGATGGAGCTCATCATCACCCCCGTATTGAATGGTTGCTCATCCTCTGAGCAACTAATCCTCCTCTTACATTTCCTTCAAGGCTTTGATAGCCCCCCTGATTTCCTGAGGAAGAAGTATGGGAGTTTCCCCAAGGGGGTAAAAACCATTATTATTTTCTGCATTCTCCCATTCTCTATCTTGTGCATCTATGTCATTTTCATCATTCAGCCCCAACAGCAAAGGTGGGCTAATTTTTAGTCCCAACCATTAGATATTTTTGGCCTGCATGGCCCTCTTGTATAATTGTGCCCTTTCCAATGCATCCCTCAGCCTTTATGGAGTGGTACTCCCTTTTCTTGAGGTCATAAGGGAGTTTGTTCCATCTCTTCTGGCTGGCCATAATGCACTCATCTTCTATCTGCCTAGAAACATCATCAAAGTGGCCTATCACCTGGTTTTGAGTCTGAAGGTAGCTTTCAACCAGTGCAGGGTCCCTTTCAATCTCTCTATGGTTAAGGATGACTCCTCTTGGGATGAAAAATTCTGGTATGATATATAAGGGTTCTCTATTTCTTCTTCCCATGACCCTCCATATCGCTTTTGTTCTAGTGCCCTCTTTCTCCATCCAAGATACTAGAGCCATCAACTGTACATCCCCCATTGTAGGATCGGGGTCCCAAATATCCAGATTTGTCAGCACAAGGTTATGTACATAAAACTCTGCCATCTTTGCCTGATCAACCATGCTAGCTTGTTTGTAGAAATTTATGAATTGCCTATAATCTTGGAAAGGTAGTGATCTATGGGAGTCTAGAGTTTTTATTTGAAATAGAAGCCATTTCTCCTTGAGGTACACACCATATGAGTCAGAAGGGAATCTGTGCTGAAGAGCTTCTATGCATAAGTCTGCCATGGTGGCTACTTGCTCCTCTTTTTGCTGCAATTGCTCCTTCAGTGCTACATTCTCTGCCTGTGCCTTCTACAACTACTTCAAAACTATTTCTTCGATTCTTTCCTCCTCCCTTGGTGATTATTCAATGATAATTGGGCTCATGGGAGGAATTTTTGGCTTTCTCTGACTATTTTCAGCTCTGAAATACATAGAGGTCTGCCTTTTTCTCTTTGCGCTCAGAGGAGCTACAGTGGCAACTACCTCTTTGTATTGAGGGGATGTGGTGCTGTGTTGTGAGTATGTTTCTTGCCCATTTTCTTTTATCTCTATGACTTCTATGGCCATATCTTCTGTTTTTCCTCGGCCCTTTGTATCTTCCTCTTATTCTTCTTCTGGTTCTTCCTCTTTTACTGGTTTTTCTTCTGGTTTTTCCTCTTCTACTGGTTCTTCTTATGTTTTTTTTTTTCTCTTCTTCTAGTTCTTCTCTAAGCACCGCGGGCTTCCGTCGGTCTCTCTCCCTTTAAAAAATTTCAATTTATTGGTTTTGGTGAGACAAGCCCTCTTTATTATTAGACTACGTAGCTCATTCTGGAGCACTTATGTAACTCGAGTTCATCTCCAATTTATATTGTAGACAACTGTTTCCTTCTCCATGTTAATTCATGATGGACTGCATGTTGCCTCCCCTCGTTCTCCTCTACTCCACTTGGTTTAAATTCTTTTCTTTTTCATGCCCAAATGGCGTGACTTTGCAGTTCTCCCTAGTCATACTTCATGATTGTGGCCAAGCTAACTGGGCACCTTTCTACCCCTTAAAATATAAGTCTGCAAATTTAATTATTTCTGGTTATTATGGATGCATAGTGAGGGGTGAGAAGCTATACTTGAGTTTACTTGTCATTTCCAAGGCATTTTCAGGAGCTAGATTGAGGAGACAAGCCTTTTAGATGCTGCGTTCTTCACTATTTTCTGTTCTTTGAGTGAGCAACTTGTTGAATGAGCAACTCTCTAAGCGAGCTGCTGATATTTCCTTGCTGTTTATTCTTGTTGGAGATGTTGCGTGGGGGGTGATCTAGATGCCATAGGTGGCACTCTTGTCTTTCCTAGGGTTTGCTTCATGAGCTCCTCCCTTGTTTTTCTTGTTGTTCAAGAACATATGTCTGCGCTGTAGGAATTCCCTGATGTCTGTAGCAGTTTGTGTTTGGATTTCCTTGCTACATTATGCTCAAGAATGGAGGAATGTGGTGTATGGAGGTGATGGAGGAAGTTATGAAAATGAATGGAGTGAAGGATGGGATGGATGGTAAAATAGAAGAAGGGAAAATAATATGAATGCTTCCCCGTGTTTCCAGAAACCATTAATAACCTGCAAAACAACAAACACAAAAAACAAAGAAATGGAGATGTATTTTTTTGTTTTTGTTTTTGTTTTCCATTTTTTTTTTTTTTTGAAAGAAAGTGGGCTACCTCCATGGACTTTTTCAACCCACAAACTTGCCTTAGGCACCTCAGAGAGGTTTTCACCCATGGATCTTTATTCTCTTTTCTCTCTTATTTTTTGAGCAAGTGAGCTGCCCCCATCGAGGTTTTCAGCTCACAAGCTTGCCTTGGGTGCCTCAGAGAGGTTTTCACCAATGGATATATATATATATATATATATATATATATATATATATATATATATATATATATATGCTTCCCCCATCGAGGTTTTCAACGCAAAAGCTTGCCTTGGGTGCTTCAGAGAGGTTTTCACACATGGATCTTTTTTTTTTTTTTTTTTTTATATGTGGTAAACTATGGAGTTTCCCATCACATACACCTCTCTGCTTATTGAATTTATGAACTCTACCTTTGACAAAGGCTTCTTGAAAATTTTAATTCTGTGACTATTGACAAACAAGGGGATTCCTTCCTCATCTATGGTTCTGATTTGAACTGTGCCATTATCAAAACATTTTTCCACTGTGTAAGTTCCCAACCATCTTGTCATCATCTTGTCTTTGAAATTTTCAAACCTTGAATCATACAACAACGCCCAATCTCCTTCTTGGAAGGTCTTTTCTTTGATGTTCTTGTCATGCTAGACCTTCCTTTGCAGCTGAAAAAACTCTGTGTGAAGAAGTGCTTGCATTCTGAACTCATCCAATACATTTAGTTGTAACAACCTCTCTTTTTAGGAATTTGATAGATCTATATTTAATTCAACTTCCATTCTTAAAGTATTGAATTAAAACTCAACTGAAAGTAGAGCTTTCTTACCATAGACTAGTTCATAAGGAGTGAATCCTATTGTTGTCTTCCATGTAGTGTTGTAGGCCCAAGTAGCTTATACCAATCGGTCTGCCCAATATTTTATACTGCTGCTCACAAAATTGGTGAGGATGTTCTCTAAAGCTCTATTAGTTACTTCCACTTGGCCATTCGCCTGAGGGCGATAGGCAATAGAAGTTCTATGCTTAATCTTGTGCTTCCTCAAAATATTCTCAATTAGGTGGGAGGTGAATTGTGCTCCCTGATTAGTGACTATTTCTTTGGGGTATCCAATCTTGTAAAACACATTCTCCCTCAGAAATTCTTCTACTTTCTCCTCGGTTGCTACCTTCACTACTTTTGTTTCAACTTACCTTACCAGGTAATCAATGCAGACTATGATATACTTATTTTGTCCAGATGGCAAATTGATAGGTCCAAAAAATTCCATGCCCCACTTATCAAATGGCTCAAGTGTCACCTAAGGGTGTAAAGGCATTTCATCCCTTTGTGTGGGTTTCCCCATCCTATGGCACTGGTCACACCTGCTGGCGTATCTTCTGGAATCTTGATGAAGGGTAGACCAATAGTATCCTGCCTGTAAAAATTTGTAAGTAGTTCTCTTTGCAGCAAAGTGGCCTCCACATGGGATGTCATGACATGCAGAGAGGATATCAAAAAATTCTTCCTCCCTCACACATCTCCTTAGGATTTGATCAAGGCCTAGCTTGAAAAGGTTTCCCCCAATCCATGTGAAAGGGGCACTTTTTCTGAAGATTCTAATCCTCTCCCTGAATGAAATATTAGGAGGGAGTATCCCAGAAACCAAGTAGTTGGCTATATCATCAAACCATGGTGAGAGTGATGATATAGCAAAGAGGTGCTCATATGGCAGCTGGTCATTCACCATTCCTTATTCTCCTGCAGGGAGAGCTAACCTGGAAAAAAAATCTGAAACAAAATTATCCTTTCCAGGTTTATCAATAATAGTCAAATCAAATTACTGCAAAAGTAACAATCATCTAATTGTCCTAGCATTCACATCTAGTTTGTTCATTAAATACTTAATGGCTGCATGGTCAGTGTGAACAAAGGTCTAATATACAGTTACATAATGCCTGAATTTGTTCAATGCATGGACAATGGCTAACATCTCCTTCTCAGTAACAATATAATTCAGCTCGGCCTTGGACAAGTTAGTGCTGATAAAATAAATGGCATAAGGGATTTTTTCCTCTAATTGTCCTAATGCTGCCCCTATAGCTTTGTTGGATGCATCAGTGTGGATGTGGAAAGGAAGAGTTCAATTTGGACCTCGGAGGGTGGGGGCAATAGTCAAATTTTCCTTAATGAGCTCGAAAGCCTCTTGACAAGGACCAGACCAAATAAATTCAGAATCTTTGGCCAATAACCCAAATAATGGCGAAGTCTTCTTGCTGAAATATTTGATGAACCTTCTATAGTAACCAGCTAAGCCTAAGAAAATCCTAACATATTTCTACTTTGGAGGAGCAAGTACCCTTTTGATGATGGTGATTTTTTTAGGGTCTACCTGTATTCCTACTTGGAATATGGAGTGTCCTAACACAAACCCTACTTTCTTCAGGAATTCACACTTTTTTGGGCTCAAGGAGAGATGCATCTCAATGCACCTTCTTAGCAATTTACCCAAATTGGAGAGAGCTTCCTGGAAGTCATCCCCATATGGTGTGAAATAATCCATGTAGATTTCGACAGAGTCATGGACTAACTTGGAAAATATGCTCAGGACATCTCTTTGGAAGGTAGCTGGGGCATTGCACAACCCAAAGGGTAAGACTCTATAAGCGAAGGTACCCCAAGGGCAGGTGAAAGTAGTCTTATCCTAGTCTTCAGGGCTGATTTGAATCTAATTTTACCCACTAAACCCATCTAAGAAAGAAAATAACTTATTCCTCGTAATGCCATCTAGGAATTGGTCTATAAAGGGAAAAGGGAAATGGTATTTCTTGGTGGCTTTGTTAAGTTCTCGATAATCAACACAAATTCACCACTTCCCATTCTTCTTTGGGACTAAGACAAGAGAAGATACCCAATCACTTTCAGATATAGGATATATGAACCCTGCATCCAATAGTTTCTACAACTCTTCTTTGAATATGTCCTTCAGAGCTGGTTTCATCCTTCTTTGGGGTTATCTCACGGGCTTGCATCTTTCTTTGATGTAAATATGATGTTTTCACACTGAAGGATGCACCTCTTTCATGTCTTTGTAATCCCAAGCAAATGCATCTATATTTTCTTCCAAAAGCTGGGACAACTGCTTCTCTTCTTCATGTTGGCCACCTATAAAATTTGTCCCATCAATTGGTGGCCAAAACATTGTTCAACCTTCAAGGAACAGTTTCATTATAGAAAAGTGTATCTCTTGAAGCCTCTAGAAGACATCATATCCTTGTTTCAATCTTCATTGATATTCCCATTTCAAGCTCAGAAAATTCTGCCGAATTCCATGAGAAAGACTGCTGCAAAATCCCCTTTTTCCCCTTCCTGCACTCAGAAACTAACCTTCATATTTTTCCATCATTTTCCTCTATTTTCCATTTCCCTCATCTCCCCTTCATAAAATTGCCTTTGTAGAGTTTAAAACTCCTTTTAAAACTCTATCGAAACCCTCAATTACCCTTTGAAAACCATTGAAAATCATCTTTTTATTAATAAAGCTTAAGCCCCCTTGGGCTAAGTTTTTAACCACTTCCAATCATATGCCTACACCCTGGGACCAAGCGCCAACTCTGGGGGCGTTTATCGCATCGCAAATATCCAAGTGCACATGCCTTGCCATATTCTAAAGTTGCGATGTGATGAGCCTATATACTTTAGAACCTGATGCAATCAACCTCCTTTGTTATAAACTCCAGATTTCATGCTTTCTTTGAGAAAATCCAAGAGCTAAAGTCCCAGCGCCCATCGCATTGCATAAATCAAATGGGTTGATTGAAAAGTCCATACCCGATCTCCTGATATGCGATTAGCCCCCTCCTCTTTAACCCCCAGTCACATTATCCTTCATATAACCTTTGGCCCCGCAATTGGGCGCCTAGCCACATAATACATATCCCGCCCGAAAAATATTAAAAAACCTTATGTTATTCGAAACTTTGGGTTTTTTAATTATTTTATATTATTTCTGCCGGCGCGAATTTTCAGCCACTCCACACCGTTGATATGATCCGCAGATCCAACGGTGCGAAATTCATCTCCCCGTGGACCCCACCAGCCGTGCACTGTTTTCCCAAAACCATATGGTTTTCATCGCACCGCCTTCGAGCAGAGGGCAGTTTTCACCCGATGGCCAGTGATTCTATACATCACGTGACACGCGTCCTGGACACTGTTCCAGAAACCACCATCCATCGTGCATTATCGTTCGGACCAGGACGCCCAACGATATTGCTGTGCGCTGTCCGATCTGGGCCCACTCATCCAACGGTGATCACCTGCTGAAGCTTTCCGATGGTTAACGAAGATGTGCACACAATAACCAGGCTATCATACATGTGACAATGGCATCTCCGCCGTCGATCTGATTTGCAGATCGATGGCCCACAATTCATCGCACGACCTCTCTGTTTGACTTTCACACCTCCAATCCCGGCCGTCGATCTCTGCGCGATCGAAGGCTCAGATTCATCCTACTCCTCCGCCTCTTCGTTCAATCTCGACCGTTGATCTCTACAAGATCGACTGCTCGGATTAAATTTTTCTTTTGCCCATTCTACGATCTCTCCCGATCAATCCTAACCGTTGGATGATGCCATCCAACGGCCCCACTCTCTTCACACGCCTTCTGATGCAGTTAACCTATAAAAGCAGGATTTTATAATAGTTTTTGTATTTTGCAGGGTTTTAAATCATTTTCTCGCCATTTTCAAAGAAGATTCAGAGGTGGAGGGTGACGACCCTCCCATCTTCGATTCGTCAAAGGAAATCATCCACAGGGTGGAAATACCCATTTCCTCAGTGTTTCCTCAGGCATGGGTGCCTTATAAACCCTGCACAGCCCTGCACATAAGCAAGAAAGCCATGAATTGGCACAGTCAAAGAGTATCAGTGCCGAAGACCAAAATGAACCAGATCAGAGGATTAATGGACTTTTTTTGGGGGATTATGGCTAAGGATGATCATTAAAAACCTAATCCCCGATTTAAAACACAAGTTAAAGAAGATATAAAGGGTATTGTCAATAGGAACGCCTCCACCGCCACAAAATGAGGCAAATGGACCCCTTTAGTTATCACGACGCCACCTTTGCCTCAAAATATTCAATCAGAAGCTGAATTTATTGATCAGGCACCTACAGCCTCCCAGAAAATCAAAGGCTGCCAAATAAATAATACTAATCAAGGGTCTTATCTCCAAATTGTCGGCAAAACTATTTTAAAGGTTAAAGAACAGTCCAGAAGCAGATTTTTTCAATCAATTAGGCCTCGAAAGACACAAGAAAAGTTATGAAGCAGAGTTATAAACGATTACATTCCCACCTTATGCCTTGCCTGGTTCCCAAAGGCCAGGAATTGCATTGATTACATAATTAATAATACTTGACCCCTGGGAAATCCTCCCACCTCTTCATTCTTCTATAAATACTTCTGTAGAAGATGAGAAAATGTTGGTCTCTGGACATCTGAATGTATGTAATAATTTTTGAAGCTACTGATGCCTTATTTGCAACTTGAAGATACATAAGCTGATATGAGAAGTTTGAAGTTGTAGAGACCCACCGGGCTTGCTGATTGTAACTGGTTCGAACATCAAATACAAGCTACTGATTTATGGGATCCTGATTTGTGTCAATGGTGATGTGTTCCTCACTGTCAATTGTTATTTTGCTTAATGTTTTCATTCTGTTCATTTTCTTTGATAAAGAGCAGCAAACATAGAGCTAGGATTTATTCTCAACAGTACCCTACTCTTACTGAAAGCTTTATTGTCTATGTTTTCTTCATTTGAACGTTCTCTTTGAAGAGTACATTAATGCAGGTTGGTTTAAAGGCACTTGCCTGATCTAAATTTCTCTTTGTCACTGTTATCTGTGGTTTTCTTATTGAATATGCTGAAAGCAAGGCAGTTTAAAGGCACTTACCTGATCTTAAGCTTTTCAACTGTTTTTAATTTTTTTCTAACTGAAATTACTTCAAAGAAGGATATTTTAAAGGTATTAACCTGATCTCAGAATACTTTATGTTTTTCCTTATTGAACATGCTGAAATCAGGGTAGTTTAAAGGCACTTACCTGATCTTAAGCTTTTTCAAACCGTCTTTTAATGTTTTCTAACTGAAATTACTTCAAAGCAGGCTAGTTTAAAGGTATTAACCTGATCTCAGAATACTCATGTTTTTCTTTAAGTACATGATGAAGCAATATAGTTTAAAAGAACTCACTTGATCTCAGGCTGTTTCACTATATCTCTATTTGTTTGTTCTTCATTTCCTATCTGTTTCATTCCATAAAATCACCTTAAGAGATCCTTTGACATAAGTGACTTGCCCCATGGATCCTGCTTGAACCTTTCTGTCCAATTAAAATCCTCCTATGACTCCATAGCCCAATGGGTTAAAACTGTCTTTGCCTTTTCTATCAGCCAAATCATTCCTTCACCTGCAGACACCTTCACCCTTCATTTTGAAACTGCCTTCGCCTTCATCATGTCCTTGCCCAACCAAAACAAAACAAACAAAACCCAAGCTCTTCATGACTAGCCTAATATCATAATTTCAGCTATTAAATATCACATCTTTAAACTCATTCATAGAGAGATCCCTCTTTGGATTCAGGAGGGCTAGATCCTAGAATCCCAAAGTTGGTTGAAATAATGTTGTTTCTGCAGTTTTAATCTTACCAATCTGCTAAAATTACAGATTCCTAACATTTCTAGTGACTCCACCGGGGAACTACTTCCCTTAAAAACTTCATAAAACTTGTGAGTAAAAAGTATCCTTTTCAAGCATTGCCAAAGAATGGTAATCATAATAAAAATTATTTGAATCAATGACAAACTAGGCAAACCCTAGGATTCTCCTAAGACTTTATCCAACCTTGAAAAATCAGCCGGCTTAGCCATAAGAGTAAACTGTCTTTGTCTCATAACCATAGCTAAGTTTTGAAACAGAGTTAGGATATTCTTAAAAAACCACACAACTGAAAAATAACTCAGAAAACCTGAAAATATTTCAGATTGGTATTCAATAAACATGGTGGTGGACCATAAGACCTTTTTGCCTCTGAAAAGAGCTAAAAAATTCCACTTGGCGACTCCACAATCCTGAAAAGACCTTAAGACTCCACTGGGAAGAACCCTTATCATTGTAACACCTTTCAAACTCAGTCACAAGGCTACAGGACTAAATTTTTTCCAAAACAGACTAGTTAACCTCTTAAAGATTGTCATACTTGGTTGAACTTGTCTTGTTTATTTTGGGTCTCAAAAACACAACATAGTGGCTTCTAGAAAGATTCACACTAGAGCCTACCCTGACCCTGATCCACCTGAGATAATTGATAACCCAGAAATTATCCTTAGGAAGTCCCCTAAGATAAATTTTTCAACCGCTTTCAGATCACCCTTGAGAGCCAATTCTGTCCCTGAAAATCTTTCAGCTCTACAACAATCTCAAGTTGACTTAGTAAATCCATTTAGAACTAGGTCTCTTGGTGATTTAGATCAGTTAGATTCTGAGTCTTCACTATCATCCCCACATAAAAGTGAACCTCTTGGTAGTAGAGAAACAACACCTCCTGATTTTCATTTTCTTCACAACTAGGTGCCCCTCATCCAAGATAAACTCAGTAGTCTATTCCTGGTCCATCCACTTCTGCTCACCCTACATCCACTATTCAAATCACCCCACTTCAGCCCATTGTCCCTCTTGTAAATCCACCTCCAACTCCTGCCATGGCCGCATGGTATGCTCCCCTAGTCCTTCTTGTACCACTAGTCAATCTTCCACAGGACTATCAGTCCAAAATTCCATTATATGATGCTAAAAATGCTACAACTTCATCACAACATGTGGATAAGATGAATGACTACTTTGACAGAAACGAAATTGATGATGATTCGGTCAAACTTAGGTTATTTGATCAGATCTTAGTGGGAGAAGTGAGGAAATGGTTCAAAGGTTTAACCCCCTATAGTATCCGTGATCTACAAGACTTCCATCAAACATTCTTAAACAAATGGGAAGTAAAGAAAAACCCTCTCCAAGTCCTTTATGACTATAAAAATCTCCATAGAGACACTGGGGAAAGTGTGTAAGCTTATTGCACTAGATTTAATAGTGTGTATAATGCACTTTCCCCTAACTAAAACCTCCACAAGGCTCAGCTTTAAACAAGTTTCATGAAGGGTTTGATTCTGAGATGGCATATCAGCTGAGGGAGAGAGATTTTGCAACTCTTGAAGATATGCAAAAGGGTGCTCTTTCTGTGGAAGTCAACCTAACGGAGAAGAGAGAAAGAATGAAAACTAAAAAGAGAGTATCCTTCAGAGAGGAAAATGTCCCTTCTACTTCCAACTCAAAGATGGAAATAATGATGGAGGAGATGATGAAGAAAATGAGCATCCTTGAGAGAGCACAAGCAAGTCAAAACCAAAATGCTCCTCAAAACAAGAACCAGAACCAGAATCAGAATTTTAGAAGGAACCAACCTCCAAAAAAACCTAGGGAAGATGATCAACAGATAACTCCTCCCTTTCATCAAAACTATATAAGTGAGGTTGAGGAAACAGAGGAGATAACAGAGGAAGATGTTATCAACATGTTGGGAGTAGATAATGATGACTTTGAGATTCATTTTGATAAGGAACAAGGTTTTCATACCCCTTATGATGACAACAAAGATGATAATGCAAGTTATTTTCAGGACATGGAAATGTCATCATAGAGCCTCAAAAAGAATATGACCTTAGAAGCAAAACTAGTCAACAAACTCCCAACACCAAAATCTCTGACAAATCTTCACAAAACATCACTACAACCAAGCCTAAAATTGTCAAACAAAAGGATAAAACAATAGCTGTGAATTCTGATAGAGATAGAGAGAAAGGCACTCAAAATAATGAAAAAAAGAGTGCGGGCATTAGTAGTACTACCACTTCAGCTAGTACTCCTGTTAAGACCATTTTGTCAAAAACGAGTAGAAAAAATCAGCAAGCTGATGTTGCTGATAGACTGGGAGCTAGTAAGGCTGAGACAAGTTCATCAAAGAACTAGATTCTTTTCAGCCTAGAGCAGGAAATTTCAAAGATCAGAATCTCTGTTCCCCTGACTGAGTTAGCTGCCCAGAATGTATATAGGACCCAAATTTTTAAGGCTTTAAATATTGAGGATAATAATGACTCAGTCAATCTTAATGATGACTAGCCAGAGCTCATTTTTGGTCCTAAGATTGAAGGTATATATCAAGAGGGACCTGTACCTCCCTTTTATGTGAGTTTTAATGTTCATGACAAGATCCTGCATAATGCTATGCATGACTCTGGAGCCTCGCACAACCTTATGCCAAAGGTGATAATGGAAAGGCTAGGATTATAAATAACCAGACCTTACAAGGATTTATATTCTTTTGATTCAAACAGAGTAAAGTGCCTTGGCCTGATCAAAGACCTTTGTGTGAGTTTGACCCAAATCCCAGCCAAGTACATGGTGATGGATGTTGTGGTGGCTGATGTGCCTCCTAAATATGGCATGTTGTTGTCAAGATCATGGGGTGCCACGCTCCAAGGTACCATACAGATGGACGGGACATATGCCACTATCCCTGTTTTTAGCCAGCTTAGAAGACTGTACAGAGAGTCACACATGAAATTCATGGTCAGTAGTCTAGAAAAGCCTGAAAATTATCCCATTTATTCTGTCCATACTAACTTGGATTCGTTTATCTTTTGCAATAGTGAATCCACAAAACAGTCAGAGCCAGAACACAGTGACTCAGATAAACAGTTAGAGACCCCAAATATGGAAATAAATGCAGTTCTAGATATGGAAGAAAACGAGAGAGAAATTTTGGAACAGCGTGTTGAAACAACGAACCAGAGTGAACAAAGCCAAGATGAAAAACAACAGACTGCCCCTCACGCTCAGCTCCATGACAAACCTGAGAAGGTGAAACAAATACAACTAAGTACCGAGATTTCACAACAACCCTTGAGCACATTGGTTGAAGGGGACAATAACCAAGACGAAACCGAAAATAGTCCTCTGTGGAGTATGTATTTTGATAGGTCATGCACTAAAAACAATGCTGGTGCAGGTGTCTGGATTACCAAATCTGAAAACAACCACACAGAAAACATTTCCTGCAAATTAAACTTTCAGTGTTCCAATAACATAGCAGAATATGAATCCCTTCTCTTAGGCTTACATCTATTAAAAAATTTAGGAGCCACAAGAATTAATGTGTATGGGGATTCAGAACTAGTCATTAAACAAGTCAATGGGGAATATAACGCAAATCATCCCAGGCTTAGAGCTTATCGAAACGATGTCATGGACCTTTTAAAAACTTTTGAGGAGTCCAAATTGATTTTTGTTCCAAGAAAAAAAAATATTGCCGCACACAATTTAGCTTTTGCAACTAGAACATGCTTAATGCCATTTGAAACCAAAGACTGTACAACTCAAATTAAGTTTAGACCAGCAGTGCCAGATAATGAAAAATATTGGCAGGTCTTTGAAGGTGACAAACAGATAGAGGATTTTCTGCTGGGCAGGAACGAATTTGAGTCATCTGATTCAGATTCTAAATCCGATGAAAATCACCTAAACAAAAGGTCCCCTGAAAAAGAAAAACCATCTGGTCCCATAGAAATCAACATGTTAAATAAAGAACTTGACACTCATACTGAAGAATACAAGGACACAGAAAACGAAGACATTGAGGTATTGTCGTCAAAAGACAAGAACATACCTAGGGGGCTAGCATTGTTAGAAGACCTCTTTTATTTTAACGATGTAGCAAAGAAGCCCACCGTAGAATACACAGAGTTTGAGGTCGAGGAATGCAACATAAGCACCGAGGATCAGCCAAAAATGATTAAATTGGCTAAGTCCTTGCCACTAGACATGAAAAGGAAATACGTTGACCTGTTTAAAGAGTTTGTTGATGTGTTTTCCTGGAGCTATGAAGACTTGAAAGCCTACGATACAAAAATCATCTAGCACAAGATCCCTTTGAAAGAAAACCAAAAACCCTTTAAGCAAAAACTGCGTAGAATTAAACCAATACAACTACCTCTAGTAGAAAAGGAAATCAAGAAAATGTATGAGGCAGGAATCATTGTGCCTGTGAGGTTTTCAGATTGGGTTTCTAACCTTGTAGCCGTGAGGAAAAAGACAGGAGAGATCAGATTGTGCATTGATTTCAGAAACCTTAGCAGAGCCTCCCTAAAAGACAATTACCCTTTACCCAAAATGGAGCACATTCTACAAAGGGTAGTTGGTTCAAAGAGGATTTCTCTGTTAGATGGTTTTTCAGGGTATAACCAGGTTTTAGTACTCCCAGAAGACCAACTTATGACAACTTTCACCACTCCTTGGGGCACTTTCATGTATGTGAAAATGCCTTTTGGATTAATGAATGCTGGGGCCACTTTCCAAAGGGTCATGGACATTGCATTTTCAGAGGAGATAGGGCACTTCATTGTAATTTACCTTGATGACATAACAGTTTATTTCAAATCCGATGAAGAGCATCTAAAACATTTAAGAAAGGTCCTTGAAAAGTGTAGAAGGTTTGGGTTATCTTTAAATCCCAAAAAGACAGTGTTTGGCCTTCAGGAAGGTAAACTCCTTGGCCATATCATATCAAAAGAAGGGATTAAAATAGATCCAAATAGAGTTTAGGGAATACTACAAATTAGCCAACCAAGGAACATAAAAGAATTGCAGTCCTTTATTGGAAAGATTAACTTCTTGAGGAGGTTTATTCCCAACTTATCAGAGCTCCTTAGAAACATGACTAATATGCTTAAGAAAGAAGTAGGAGTGAAGTGGACTGCAGAAACCAAAAAATCCTTCGAATTGGTAAAACATGCACTCACCCGGGCACCAGTCCTAATCAGCCCAGGCTTTTCAAAAGAGTTCCTTATTTTCTCCTTTTCCTCAAAGCATACTGTGGCTGCAGTCCTGTTGAAGAAAAACCCAGAGGGACAGGAATAGCCCATTGCTTTTTTCAGCAAGGCTTTAAGGGATGCACCCTTGAAATATAACATAATGGAAAAACATGCCTATGCTTTGGTAAAGGCCTTAAAGGACTTTAGGGTGTATATTCTACATTCCCACATCATTGCCTATGTACCTAATATAGTGGTAAAAGACATCTTGTCACAAGACCTAGATGGAAAGAGAGGTAAATGGATTGCTGCTATATTAGAATATGATTTGGAAATTAGACCAACCAAACTTATTAAAGGTCAGGGCTTAGCTCAACTAATGGCTGAATCTAATCTACAAGCCCTTGACATTAACATGGTAGATGCCTTGGATGAACAGGAAGAATTACCTGCTCCCTCTGTCGAAAAGCAGTTTCAAAACTCGCCTTGGTACACTGATATCTTGTATGTGCTTGCAAATCTTAATGCTCCTCCTGATTTATCAAAAAAAAAGGCAAGGTTTTTAAAGTTGAAAGCTAGGAACTATTGCATTTTAAATGAATGTTTATACTAGAAAAATGCTGATGGTTTATTGCTTAAATGTTTGCCTGAAGTTGATGCAAAGAGGATCAAACATGAATTCCATGAAGGAGAGTGTGGAGGTCATCTTTAATGGAAAACCACAGCCAATAAAATCCTTAGAGCTGGCTATTACTGGCCCACCCTCTTCCAGGATGTCCATGAAATGATAGTTGCCTGTCACAAATGCCAAATTTTTGAAGGCAAAATAAAACTTCTCCCTTTACCATTACAACCTATCACTGTTGAAGCTCCTTTTCAATAGTGGGGCCTAGATTTCATAGGGGAAATCCATCCTGCTTCGTCTGCCCAACACAAATGGATTCTCACAGCCACTGACTACTTCACAAAATGGATTGAAGCCATCCCTTCTAGGAATGCCACAGATTCTATCATTATAAAATTCCTGGAAGACCATATCTTGTCTAGATTCAGATGCCCTAGGAAGATTATTACTGATAATGCTGCTGCTTTTTGTTCCAAAAAGATGATTGATTTTTGTCACAGGTATCAGATTACACTTGGTCATTCTACTGGTTACTACCCTCAAGGTAATGGGCTAGCAGAATCATCAAATAAAATTTTGGTGACCATCATCAAGAAGCTGCTTGAAGAGAACAAAAAATCATGGCATAACAAGTTGGTGCATGCTTTGTGGGTAGACAGATTGACCACAAAAAATTCCATTGGAATGTCCCCTTACCAGCTTGTTTATGGAGCAGATGCAGTATTTCCCACCAGCCTAGGTGTACCAGTAATGAAAATAATCCAAGAAATACAGTCAGAAGAGGACAACATGATTAGGAGGACCAGTCAGACAATACATCTCCAACAGACAAGGGAAGAGGTTTACCATAGGGCTCAGAAGGTGCAAGAAATCATAAAGAAGTTGTTTAACAAAAGAACAAAGGCTTGTGTTTTCAACATTGCAGATAAGGTACTCAAATGGGATTCCAAAAGAGAGGATAAGGGTAAAAATGGAAAATTTGATAGTTTGTGGCAAGGTCCTTACATCATTCAGTTCGCCATTGGTCCAAATGCCTTTTTTCTACAAGAGTTAGATGGCACAGATCTGTTTGGGGGTCCTGTCAATGGCAGGGTCCTTAAGCATTACTACTGCTGAGTTCCATTTTAAAGTTTTCATTTCCATTGTAAATACCATTTGCTTTGTTCAGTCTCATAAAAGAAAAAGTACAAAAATAATAAAAAGAAAATAAAAGAGGGCAGATTGTGAAAACAAGAAAGGTACAGCCCCATACCAAAAAAGAGAAAGAAATTCTCAAAGTGTGCAAGCTTAAATGCCACTCCTAAATAACACACTTATAATTAGTCAAACTGTTTAATATTGACTAATTAGTTTTAAATTTACTGCTGATAGGATAGTGAATTTGATTTGCCAAACTGTTTAATCTTGGCTTATCAGTGGGTAGATTAGGATAGAAATTAAAGGTTCAAACATGCTCAAATATGAACCTAAGGTTTCAAAGAGAGATGACTCAAATATGTTTTATTTTATTGAGTAAAAAAAGATCAAAATATGGTTCTAATTAACTCAATATCTGAACCAGAGAACAAAGGAGGAACAACTCACATGAGAGTCAAAACAGAGCTGTAAAAAGGTGAAGGAAGTGCATGAACTTTAGATCTTAAGCCTTCATCATTTTTGTTTTAAAATTTTCTGCAAAATAAATGTCTATGTGCAGCTTGTTTTTATGCCATATATCACAACAAGTCAAACAACTTAATCTTGACTTGACTGTTTTTAAATTGATGTTTTAGAATTTAGAGAATGAAAATCTGTTGGATAGTTTAATCCCAACATATGGTAGATTAGGTAGAGAATTATCTGAACTCAACTATTTAATCTAAGTTCAGGGAGAAATAAGGAGTAGAAATAGATTAGATTTCCTGCTTTCAAAAGAATAAAATGTTGTGAAGGAGTTTGCCAATCCAAGTGCACTCTGATGAAGAAAAAATGTTAGATCAGTAGGATTGGGTAGGTAGAAAGCTTGTTGATGAAGATCCATTGTTTTTTATGGTTGCTAACATGTTTTCGGAGCAGAGTAAGATCATGCCAGCAAAGGAAGGACAACCCAATGGATCAGGCACAGGTAAGCCTCCCAGAGAATATAATGGATATGGCACAGGTCAGCCTCCCAGAGAATGCAAGTCTGAAGTTCTTGATGCCTTCAAGAAGGCACCATCCCCAAGTGGAGCCACTGTTGGCTACCTATAAAATTTGTCCCATCAAAAGTTGGCCAAAACATTGTTCAGCCTTCAAGGAACAATTTCATTATAGAAAAGTGTATCTCTTGAAGCCTCTAGAAGACATAATATCCTTGTTTCAATCTTCATTGATATTCCCATTTCAAGCTCAAAAAATTCTGCCGAATTCCATGAGAAAGACTGCTGCAAAATCCCCTTTTTCTCCTTCCCGCACTCAGAAACTAACCTTCATTTTTTTCCATCATTTTTCTCTATTTTCCATTTCCCTCATCTCCCCTTCATAAAATTGCCTTTGTAGAGTTTAAAACTCCTTTTAAAACTCTATTGAAACCCTCAATTACCCTTTGAAAACCATTGAAAATCATCTTTTTATTAATAAAGCTTAAGCCCCCTTGGGCTAAGTTTTTAACCACTTCTGATCATATGCCTACACCCTGGGACCAAGTGCCAACTCTAGGGGCATTTATCGCATCGCAAATATCCAAGTGCACATGCCTTGCCATATTCTAAAGTTGCGATGCGATGAGCCTATATACTTTAGAACCCGATGCGATTAGCCTCCTTTTTTATAAAATCCAGATTTCATGCTTTCTTTGAGAAAAACCAAGAGCTAATGTCCCAGTGCCCATCGCATCGCATAAATCAAATGGGTTGATTGAAAAGTCCATACCCGATCTCCCGATATGCGATTAGCCCCCTCCTCTTTAACCCCCAGTCACATTATCCTTCATATAACCTTTGGTCTCGCAATCGGGCGCCCGACCACATAACACATATCCCACCCGAAAAATATTAAAAAACCTTATGTTATTCGAAACTTTGGGTTTTTTAATTATTTTATATTACTTCCGTTGGCACGAATTTTTAGCCACTCCGCACTGTCGATCTGATCTGCAGATCCAACGGTGCGGAATTCATCTCCCCGTAAACCCCGCCAGCCGTGCACCGTTTTCCCAAAACCATATGGTTTTCATCGCACAACCTTCGAGCAGAGGGTGGTTTTTTCTTGATGGCCAGTGATTCCATACATCGCGTGACACACGTCCTGGACACTGTTCCGGAAACCACCGTCCATCACGCATTATCATTCGGACCAGGACACCCAGCGATATTGCTGTGCGCCGTACGATCTGGGCCCACTCATCCAACGGTGATCGCTTGCTGAAGCTGTCCCATGGTTAACGAAGATGTGCACACAATAACCAGGCTATCGTACATGTGGAAATGGCATCTCTGTCGTCGATCTGATCTGCAGATCGACGGCCCACAATTCATCGCCCGACCTCTCCGTTTGACTTTCACACCTCCAATCCCGACCGTCGATCTCTGCGCGATCGATGGCTCACATTCATCCTACTCCTCCGCCTCTTCATTCAATCTCGACCGTTGATCTCTGCACGATCGATGACTCAGATTTAATTTTTCTTTCGCCCGTTCTACGATCTCTCCCGATCAATCCTGACCGTTGGATGATGCCATCCAACGGCCCTGCTCGCTTCACACGCCTTCCGAAGCAGTTAACCTATAAAAGCAGTATTTTATAATAGTTTTTGTATTTTACAGGGTTTTAAATCATTTTCTCGCCATTTTCAAAGAAGATTCAGAGGCGAAGGGTGACAACCCTCTCGTCTTCGATTCGTCAAAGGAAATCATCCACAGGGTGGAAATACCCATTTCCTCGGTGTTTCCTCAGGCATAGGTGCCTTATAAACCCTGCGTAGCCCTGCACATCAGCAAGAAATCCATGAATTGGCACAGTCAAAGAGTATCAGTGCCGAAGACCAAAATGAACCAGAGCAGAGGATTAATGGACTGTTTTGGGGGGAATTATGGCTAAGGATGATCATTAAAAACCTAATCCCCGATTTAAAACATAAGTTAAATAATATCTAAAGGGTCTTGTCAATAGGAACGCCTCCACCACCACAAAATGAGGCAAATGGACCCCTTTAGTTATCACGACGCCTCCTGTGCCTTAAAATATTCAATTAGAAGATGAATTTATTGATCAAGCACCTACAGCCTCCCAGAAAATCAAAGGCTGCCGAAAAAATAATACTAATCAAGGGTCTTATCTCCAAATTGTCGTCAAAACTATTTTAAAGGTTAAAGAACAGTCCAGAAGCAGATCTTTTCAATCAATTAGGCCTTGAAAGACACAAGCAGAGTTATAAACGATTACATTCCCACCTTATGCCTTGCCTGGTTCCCAAAGGCCAGGAATTGCATCGATTACATAATTAATAATACTTGACCCCTGGGAAATCCTCCCACCTCTTCATTCTTCTATAAATACTTCTGTAGAAGATGAGCAAATGTTGGTCGCTGGACATCTGAATGTATGTAATAGTTTCTGAAGCTACTGATGCCCTGTTTGCAACTTGAAGATACATAAGCTGATATGAGAAGTTTGAAGTTGTAAAGACCCACCGGGCTTGCTGATTGTAACTGGTTCGAACATAAAATACAAGCTACTGATTTATGGGATCCTGATTTGTGTCAATGGTGATGTGTTCCTCACTATCAATTGTTATTTTGCTTAATGTTTTCATTCTGTTCATTTTCTCTGATAAAGAGCAGCAAACATAGAGCTAGGATTTATTCTCAACAGTACCCTACTCTTACTGAAAGCTTTATTGTCTATGTTTTCTTCATTTGAACATTCTCTTTGAAGAGTACGTTAATGCAGGTTGGTTTAAAGGCACTTTCCTGATCTAAATTTCTCTTTGTCACTGTTATCTGTGGTTTTCTTATTGAATATGCTGAAAGTAGGGCAATTTAAAGGCACTTACCTGATCTTAAGCTTTTCAATTATTTTTAATGTTTTTCTAACTGAAAGTACTTCAAAGCAGGCTAGTTTAAAGGTATTAACCTGATCTCAGAATACTTTATGCTTTTCCTTATTGAACATGCTAAAATCAGGGTAGTTTAAAGGCACTTACCTAATCTTAAGATTTTTCAAACCGTCTTTTAATGTTTTCTAACTGAAAGTACTTCAAAGCAGGCTAGTTTAAAGGTATTAACCTGATCTCAGAATAATCTCATGTTTTTCTTTAAGTACATGCTGAAGCAATATAATTTAAAAGAACTTACTTGATCTCAGGCTGTTTCACTATATCTCTATTTGTTTGTTCTTCATTTCCTATCTGTTTCATTCCATAAAATCACCTTAAGAGATCCTTTGACATAAGTGACTTGCCCCATGGATCCTGCTTGAACCTTGCTGTCCAATTAAAATCCTTCTATGACTCCATAGCCCAATGGGTTAAAACTGTCTTTGCCTTTTCTATCAGCCAAATCATCCCTTCACCTGCAGACACCTTCACCCTTCATTTTGAAACTGCCTTCGCCTTCATCATGTCCTTGCCCAACCAAAACAAAACAAACAAAACCCAAGCTCTTCATGACTAGCCTAATATCATAATTTTAGCTATTAAAGATCACATCTTTAAACTCATTCATAGAGAGATACCTCTCTGGATTCAGGAGGGCTAGATCCTAGAATCCCAAAGTTGGTTGAAATAATGTTGCTTCTGCAGTTTTAGTCTTACCAATCTGCTAAAATTACAGATTCCTAACACTTCATTCGAGAGGTTTGGGTTGATTTTCAAAGATCTGGATGGGCCAAACACAATAGCCTTGGTGGATTTAGAGGTTGACTCAACTGAGTGCACTTTCACCCAAGGTTGGATTTCAGACTCTTTGACTAAGGTTTCGAGAGGAATGTTAGTGGAGGACTAGTTTTGAATAACATGGTCGATGAGTTCATCTTCATCAAGCTGCCCTCCTCTAAGAATAACATCTATGGTACACATAGGGGCAATGTTATATAAATCATCTTCTTCATCCTCCAACCATATAGGGAGATCATGATCAATGGAAGGCTGGGCTGGAGGATATAACACTAGATTTTTAGACAAAGGCCCATTTTTGATAGTCATGTTTCCGGCCCGACAACCAATATAATCATCTGTAGTGGTTAACCAAGGTCTCCCTAAGATGAGGGGATAACCATTAAGCTTGGTTTTTATTTGCAGGACTAGGAAATCTGTAGGATACTCCCAATATTCAATGGTAACCATAACATACTCAACAATTCCCTCTAGAGTTAATGTGGATCGATCTGCAAGTTGTAGAATTGTTGTGGTTTTCCTGAAAGTCCCTTGGAGATTAAGTTTCAACATAGTTTCCTCGGTCATGACATTGATGGCAACCTTTAGATCAATCTGAGTGTTGGGGACTATGACACCATTTACATGCACATCAACAACTGGACTACCAGGGTCCAGGTACTTTGGACATATCACCCTTCCTAGCATTAGGTCAGTCAGTTGTTCTACCACATTGATGGTGGGGGTATATTTCTTCCTTCTCCCAGGTTTCTTGAAGCACTTTTATTTGATGAGTCTATTGTAGATAGGGACATCCTTAATGGCCTAGAGAAGTGGTATCTTTACACACAAATTTTCCAGTTCTCCTAGGAGTTTAATATCCTAAGGGGTGTGCTGACTAGGGTGGATCAAGCGCTTAGGAAAAGGAGGTTGTTGGGTCTGAGTGTTAACTTCTTCCTTTTCCTCCTTAGCCTCTATAGGTGGAGATGGAGGATGGTTGTCTGGGAGTACTCTTCCCGACCTGAGATTAACCTCCTATATCTCCACAACATAAGCTAGATAAGATGTTTCTCCACTAGGAGTCTGCTATTTCTGTTTGTTGTTTGGGTTTGGATTGGGCTGTGCAGGTATAGGTAGCCTAGGTGGAGCATCATGAGTAAGCAGAGGTTGAGGTTGGGGTGGAGGCATTAGATCAGGTGGTTGATTTTGTTTAGGCCTCAACCCTTGGGATGGATTGTTCCGCCGAGGTTGTTGTGGAACATACTGCTAGAATGGTTGGTTTACTGGTTGAGGATGATATGAAGGGTTGTAAGGCCAAATAGGAGGTGTAGAGCAGGATGGAGGAGTGGGGGTGTACAAAGGGTGCATGGGTGCACTCTGATGAAACAAAGTTGCTCTGGCATTGCTTCCCCACCTTGATATATAGCCTTAAGTGTAGGCAAGGAGGGACACTTTTTTGTGGCATGATTCTCCTCATAGACTAAGTAAACCTATATGACATTCAGTGGGCATTCATTTCTTGGGTGCTTCCTGGTACATCTAGGAAAAAATATGGCCAGGGCTCTCTCTACTTCCTCTTGCTTCCTTTTGACCTGCATTGTGTCCATTTGCAAAGAAAAGGTGTACAACATGTCACTCTTGAAGTCCTCTAGCATGTTTCCAATCTCATGTTTTATGAAAGTGGAAGAGGAAGGGGTATTGGATGTACTTTGGATAGCTTTTCCCTTCTTCCTAAATGCCCTAGAATGGTTCCAGAAGACGATTTTGATTGCTTCATAGGGTTGTTGGTAGATATATCCTCCTGATAGCATATTAAGGGTTTCTATCATCTTTTCACTGATCCCTTGAAGAAGTACAAGTTTAAGTGATGTCGGATCAAGAGTGCAGTTGGCTCTCTTATAGTTTAATTGAAACCTTGCTTCATAGTCCTATAGGGATTCATCAGGTACTAGAGTCATCCTAAATATTTCATGCTTAGTTTCCTTGGACCTACAGTAGTCTCTGTATTTGCTGCTGAAGGTCTCTTCCATCTGTGCCCAGGTAGTGATGCTATCCCCAGGCAGACCCATGAACCAGTGCAAGGATATATCCTTAAGGGTGGATGAGAATAGCTTCAACTTCTGATCATCAGAGGTGTAGTCATAAGTCCTACAAACAACAACAATTTCAAAGATGAATGTGTCAGGGTCCTTAGAGGTGAGTCCATGAAAGTGTGGGAGAGCTGAGGGGATAATGTTTTTCATCTTATTCTTTCCATCTTCCTCTCTTATGGGAAAGGTTCTCTGGGTTCCAACCATGGTTAAGATAGGTGAAGTAAGTCCCTCAGTTGAAACAGGGTCTTCTTCTTCTTCCCCAAAAGGATCCTTAAATTATTCAGAAGGCTATCCTATAGGGGGTTCAATCTCACTGCCACTGAAGAAGAGTGAAGGGTGGCTCATAGGTGATGTGGGGCTTTTGGGTAAGGTTTGTATTTGGGTATTCCTAGTCCTATGAGGCATTAAAATCAAATATTTTTGTATTTTTTCAATATTTCTGAAAAGACATGAAAAGAAAGGAAAGAAGAAAAGAATGCTAAAAACAAAATCAAAGCATCTACTAGATACTTCCCTGACAACGATGCCAAAAAGTGGTGAGCCCTAGTATTGCACCAAGAGTGCTGCAACTCCTAGGGGATGACCTAATTTACTTTATCAACCTGAGGTTCGTACAAACTTGGAGGTGACAGTGCTATATACACAACATATGAATTATGCTCATATCATCCTCTTCTGCTTTATGAAAGGGTGCTATTTCTTAAACCGTGCTAAGAACTGGAAAGTAAATTGATGGAAGGAAATGACAGAAAGGAAACTAAACTAAATTGCTGAAAATAAATGACAGAAAGAAACTAAATTAATTTGCTGAAAGGAAATGACTGGAAAGAAACTAAACTAAGTTACACAAAGGAAACTAATTTAAATCACACTTAACTTGGCCAATAAGGTAGATGCTTTCTATTTATCCTATGCTTTATCTACCATGCTTCTACCCATGCAACTAGGCTATGCATGACTTAATCCTAATTGAAAAAGGGTTGATTTACAACTTGAAGGAAATAAAAGGGCTAAAGAGGCTAATTGAGGGCTCAACACATGAAACATGGCTTAGAAGTGGATAGCGGGGGTTTAAACCTGATAAAAGCTTTATTATAGCGCATAAATGGATTTGGAGCGGAATGAATTGAGAAGTGCGATGGCGGAGATGCGATAGAGGCAAAATTTGCGATATGCGATATCGTAATCGCAACAAGTGGTGAGCCCTCGTATTGCACCAAGAATGCTGAAACTCCCAGGGGCTAACCTACTTTACTTTATCAACTCGAGGTTTGTACAAACTTGGAGGTCATAGTGCCATATACACAACAGATGCATTCTGATCATGTCATCCTCTTCTGCTTTACTAAAGGGTTCTAATTATTAAACCATCATAAGGACTGGAGAGTTAATTACTGGAAGGAAATGACAGAAAGGAAACTAAACTAAATTGCTGAAAAGAAATGATAGAAAGAAACTAAATCAATTTGCTGAAAGGAAATGACTGGAAAGAAACTAAACTAAGTTGCAGAAAGGAAACTAATTTAAACCACACTTAACTTGGCCAATTGGCTAAATGCACTCTATTTATCCTATGGTATATCTACCATGCTTATACCCATGCAACTAAGCTATCCATGACTTAATCCTAATTGAAAAAGGGTTGATTTATAGCTTGGAGGAAAGAAAATGGCTAAAGAGGATAATGGAGGGCTCAACACATGAAACAGGGCTTAGAAGTGGAAAGCGAGGGTTTAAACTTGATAAATGCTTTATTATAGCACAGAAATGGCTTTGGAGCGGAATGAATTGAGAAGTGTGATGGCAGAGACAAGACGGAGGCAAAAGTTACGTTATGCGATATCGTAATCACAACTTTGCAAAATTTGAGTGGTAAGGGTTAAATAAAAAAAATAAAAACTGCAATTTGAAATGTGCTATGCAGAGTGGTGACGTGGAGGTGGGGTTAGTATCGCAATCGAAATATCGCAGAGTTGGAGTGGTAAGTGTTATAGAAAGAAAGAAAAAGTTTGCAATGAGCTATTTGCGATGCAACGACAATATCGCATCGGCGTTCGGAAGTGATAAGTGTTAAAGGAAACGGGGAAATGTTGCGGTTTGCGAAGTGCGATGTACGATAGCGGGATATTGGAGGAGAAAGTGTAGAAGTCAATTTTTTTGATGTTTTTGAATGGCTTCTGTGTGGTATTGAAATGCGATTCCGATATTTCGCAATCGGGGTTTGGAAGCAGAAAGTGTTAACGGAACCGAATGAAAACTGTGATCTGTGATGAGCGAAGTAATATAGTGGGAAGTTCGAGGAGCAAGGGCAAAAGGTCAAATTCCAATGGTTTTCAAGCGTTTTGTGTTAAGGAGGTAAGGAAATTGTGAATAACAAAAGACAAAGGAATGAGGCGGGTTGAAGGGTTTTCTTAAGTGATTTTGGGAATAAAAGGTGGGTGTAGTAGTAAAAAGAAGTGAAAAATAGGAGGGAATGGAGGCGCACCAGTAGTGCTCAGAAGTGTAACACACTTGCGGATTCATGCACGGAAGGCAAACAAAAATGCGTGATAAATATAGTGAAAGAGAGACTCGGACTTGGTAATGAAATTTCTTCCCTAAACTCAAACATAAAGTAATTTTTGGCCTGTGGGAAGGTCTACCCTACTCGAACTCTATTGAAAAATATGAGAGGGGGAGGCTTAACCACAAATTTTGGATTTTTCCCTCTATTCTACTACTCACAAGCAAATGAACTACAAAAACACACTGAAAGCAAAAATAAACAACAATGAAACTATTAAAAGCAGAACCAATTGAATGAAAGAAACAAAAATAGCTTAATGGAAGAAAGGAAAAGATAGTAACAATAGAGAGGATGAGGCACATGGATTGGGCCCTAACCCATGAGCCTAGCTCTCTAAAACTTAAACCAGTCGAATGAAATCAATCTGCTCATTTCATAAAAGAATAACCTCATACATCTCTGAAAGTTTGATCACTGAGTAAAATAATAAAAATCTCAATAGCTTGCAACAAATTTTTAACTAGAATCGACTAACTAACTAACTCTTCCTAGCTCTAGCTCTCCTCTATTTATTATACAGGGCAGCTACCAACATATCCCTAGAAAATAGTGATTGATTCCACTTGACTCTGAGTAAACAAAGATTGAGTGCTTGGCTACTCTGGAATTCAAATTTCTGGAGAGAATCCTTGGGGATCCTTTGGCTACCTTTGGAATTCGAATTTCCAGAGAGAATCCTTTGGGATCCTTTTGCTGCCTTTGAGAGTTAAGGAGGGTGGAAAATCCTCCAATAATTTCTCGTTGCTGTCTCCTCCAAGTCTTTATGACAAAATATTTATAAAAATGCTTAATAAATCATGATTTTCTGCACTCAACCTCATATTAGGCACTCAGAGTATGTTATCCTTAATCACCACCTATACTAGCATCATAAAACCAAATAATAATAAAAATGCAAGAAAAAGAGATCTAAGAAGGCAAAAAGGTGACCATTAACCCTTCCAAATATGTCTAATGATGGAGCTCATCAATGTCAAAGGGAGAGAGTAACTTGGTGTTTGAATAATGCTTATGATTGATGTGTCTATCAGGTATCTAAAAGTTGTGGTGATGTATCTACAAGTTGTGGTGATCAAACACCAACATGGTTTCCATCAAATCCAAAGGGGGATATTGTTGGCATTTTGATGTAATATGTTGTCCTTGATGGTAACCTATTTGTTGAAGATGTAAACTTGATGTATCTACAAGCCAATTTAGATGTGACAGAGAAAGGAATTCTAGTTAGTGACAGAAGAATGATGAAGGTAGAATTTTCAAGAAATATACTCAGGTTTGATGAAGGGAACCTACATATACCCACAGGTAGAATGAAGCCAAGTCGTGTATATATCCAAAATTTGTGTATAAGTAGTTTTTGTGAAGAAAAGTCGGGTGTAAACACGGGTACAAAGAAGCAAAGTCGCGTATAAGTTTGCGCACTAATTTTAACAATACCAAGGGTCTTTACTACGGTATTAGACCACAATATTGAGTGCAATAACGACTATTTTTATCCCGTCCAAGAATACCACTAACACTTGTGTGTTTTTTGGATCATGGTATTAGCTAAGGCTCAAACTATATAAAGAGGAGAATATCATAGTGAAAGTGGGTGTATATGACTGAGAATTGAATGAATACTTCAGTCTAAAGTGTATCTGCATGGATTGGGCTATATTCAATAGATAGATATGATATTTTGATGCACTCATGAATACAATAATGGATCAGGTTCTTTAGACCTGAAATGACTATGTATTTGCATGATATGTTTATGAGTTGTTTAGATCGGTGTTTTGGCATATAATTACTGAAGTAAGTGATATGATCTGAGCAAGTTTGTTGCTTTGAAGTGTTGTGCAGTCCTGTAATCTTTCCAGATCTATACGTTGGTTCGTCACGCTGAAAGCGCATATACCCATGGGTTCGTTTTAGAAACGACGTGTATGGAAGTTAGGGTTTTTCTGAAGATTGCTGAAGAAAATGTCTTATCATTTCTACTGTGTTTCTGGTGTCTGTCAATGAAGTCTTCATGTAGATCTGGATTTTTTGAATACTGTTTATACTACGTATTGATTATGTATAAAGATGATCAATGTCTGGTTGATTGAGAATGATGGATTTTGTTGACTGAATAAGGGTTCTGTAAATATGACAAAGTGTGCCTGAATGGCTCTGATCTGTTCTGAGTATGTTCAGATCTCTAATTTCAGTATATAAAGATCTATACGCAGGTTGCTCCACAGAAAAGTGCGTATACACACAGGTTACCATAAGTAAAGTAGCATATACAATTTGTTTTCTTAATTATCAGGGTTGAAGTTGATTCTACATGTTAATATAGAACTATGGGATTAATGATGTGATATGGTTACACTTATCTCACTGTTCTGTTTGAATATTGGTTTATGGTTATTAGCATTTTTCTACAAATGGTGTTGTGTTGAAGATGTTGGATCTAGTGTAAAAATTTATGAAACGTGGTCTGCAGTGGTTCTGAGGGTTGAAGCCTTCAGTGTGGAAGTCGACGTTTCCTACCAGTAGAAGCTGGTGATCAGTTCAGGGGGTTGAAGCTCCCTTCCAGTAGTGACTGGTAAACGATATCAGGGGGTTGGATCTCCCTTCTAGTAGTAGCTGGAAAATGAGAGAAGGTTGCAGCCTTCTGCAGGTGGGTGCCTATGTATTGGTATGAGTTTGCATCAGTACAACATTGTAATTGGTTTTCTATATAATAAATATTGAAGAGAGAGACAACAACATCGGTGGTTTTCTCTCGACTTGGGTTTTCACCTTAAATCTTGGTGTTCATGTGTGATGATTTAATCTATTATTACAGTACATATCTACTGCTTAAATTCTTGATGCATAACTGATGATCGAGGCTAAGTAAAGTTTCTAAAGATTTATTTGAACATTAAATCTATCTGGGTATACACATGTTTCCTTTATAAAAGCTGCATGCATATGCTAGTTGGATTAATTAGAGGCGCGTATAGAAATAAGTAAAGTGAAAAGAAAAGATTACGATTATTGTAAATACTAATTCACCCCCCCCCCTCCACCCCCAAGTATTTTTCCCAACACCTAGTTTCAAAAACACTGGATACAAAATCTGAAAGATGTTCCTCCATGGGATCTAGATCTTTAGCTTTGAAAAAAATTATAGAAGGAGACGCCATTGATCCAAAACCAAACTCTTGATCGAACACAGGGGCAATAGAGCTCACACATATACCTCCAAAACCGTTAGTGGGAAAGTGCTCATTGATTGAAAATGAAATTAGCCTCTTCGCAACTTAATCGACGAGAAAATATAGACTGTTAGATCATCACTCGATCTACGATTTGTAACATTTCCCCTTTTTTTCTATCTTTCCACTAACTTTTTGCCAAATCTAACCCTTTATTTATAATTTATCTAAATTAGAAATTCACTATTTCTTTAGCTAGCTTATTTCACACTTTTATTGCATTGAGAGGCACACCTACAGTCTGGGTAGAAAGTGTTCATCTCTCCCAAATAATAAATTATAAAGAAAAATAAAAAATTTGTTATGTCGCCCAAATTTTTTTTTAAAGAAATAAAAATAAAAAAATAAAAATGAAAGCCTCATATATTTGTGCGGGAAAGTGTATGTCCAAAACATTAACTGAAAGAAACAAATTTGTTATCTCAGCCATAAAAAAATGTTAAATAAATAAAAATAAGAAATAAGAAATAGACTCTCCTTTTTTACAATAAAATATTAAAAACAATACCTATGCTATCACAAAACCATGTGAAAATAGTCCTAATGCTACTTAATACAAGGTCAAATACAACCCATTGTTTTATAGTAAAACCATGTGCAATTACATGCTCAAATCCTGTTTAAACCAATACCCCTTAGCCCTTGGTATATCCACCCACAAAAATATGTGCCAATTCCCTTTAATAATCCATTTGACAAAATGACTTTCCTTCTTGGAATAACACATGGTTTAAAAGAAAACCATGGGAACGAGCCACTTACATCCTCCATGTAAACTAAAACTAGTATAGACCCATCTAACTTCGGTTCTACGAAGCCTCGAGAGGGATCAAATACCTTGAGGTTAAAACCTATCCTCACTTTTTTACTCAAAAAATGGGTTTGCACCTCAATGGATTTGATCCCTCTCGACGCTTTGTAGAACCAGAGTTAGATGGGTCTATACTGGTTTCTATTTATTTTCACTATTACATGTTCATATTATTAAACTCATCAAATGTATGCATTTATATTGATTTGTTAATATGTTCAATGGAATCATTCCCATTAAGGGTATTTTTACTTTAATTATTACGAACATGTAAGTTTTAAGCTGAGCCATATGCAAATGATTAGTTAACAAGCTAGGTTGTCTTTGTCTAGTTCTTTGTTGTCTTTGTTTACCTATATTATATTTGTAAACATTTGTATCATTTAAATATTTTCTATAGTTGACTAATATAATTGTATTGATTGTAATTGTCTAGTATGGTGCTCCTAGGGCATTCCTCTATGAGGAAGAGGTCGTTGTAGTGACAAGCGCATGTTCAGGAATATGAAGTGAATATTGAGGCGGATTAAGAAAATGATCCTATGGAAGAATATAATGATGCTGATAACACATTGGATGAAGATGGTGATGCAGGAGCATCAAAGTTAAATTTTCATTATTCATTTGTGTAATTAGGGGGGTGATGCTTTTTAATTATTTTATTAATTATTTGCTCATTTTTAATAAATTAAGAGAGAAAATATAAATGTGAGGATTAATGTAAATATTCCTTAAATAATTAAGGATATGAGTGGAGTTGAATTAGGTAGATAATCTAGGGATTAGGAATTCCATAAACGGGACTTAGTTGAGGCCAAAAAAAGATAAATCTAATTTAGATTTTAGTTGAGATTTGTGTGGAGGAATTTATGGAGTGGAATAAATTCATAATTTTGTATAAATAGGAGGGTTGTGTGAGGAAGAAAAACAAGTGAGGAAAGTGACAATACAGAGAGAGTGAGGAATGGGTTGAGAGATTTTTGTAAAGGTCCGAGAGCCGAAAGTCCGTCCATTGTAATATTTGGCCAAGGAATTTCTTGTATTATTGTATATCAACATTTTTTTTGTTATATGGCTCTCTTTTCTGTTATGTATATTTGAAGCTGAATCGAGTGCTTTTTTTTTATGAAGAATTAGATGAGATTATTAATGCTTTGGAATCACACACGAGTTTTTATATGCTAGGGTCTGTTTAACCCAGTACCTTGGCATAATTTTGGTATCAGAGCGAAGGAGATGAGTTTGGGGATGAGTCTCTCCTCCGTTGCGGCTGGTTTGTTTGGTTGCTTGGTGTGATGCGATAAAGATTGTGAGGCTCAAAAATTTTCAATTTCGATAAGTAGCGCAATAAGGTGTGTTACAGGGCCCGCGGATAACACAAGATAGATTGTGGCTTTAGAGCCATCCAATGGCTTCACATTGTTGCATCCAAAAGGTATGATCCCGTGTGATTTTATACTATATTTTTTCTCCGCATCTTTGTGCGAAAACACCTCGACCTGAAGCCTACCACAACAAATTTGAACTCCTTAGACATTTCAATGCATCGATATCCGAGGATTGAATAGAGTCAGCGTTGGAAATTTGTAGCGATATGGTGGATATGTGGATCTATGCACTGAAGTATGGACGCAAGCGATGGAGGAGTGGAGACTGTGGAGATGGGTGTGCAGCCAATGCAAATAGAATCTGATACAACGTTGACAGTTTGACACAGTCAAGTGGAATTGTGGAGTGCAACTAGCACAATTTGCACACTGCGTTTGCAACTTCAAAAAATGCAGTGAAGAGAAGAGCAGATTTTAGAAAACATGTGAAGAGCATGGAAGCAAAGGTTGTATGGAGAACTGCGCTAATGGAGATTGCAAACATCGAAGAAGATGGGCATCAGAGGCACAATAATGGTGGTCATGATCTTGTTGCTGGCATGGCTCTGCATAGTGTCAGAGGCTTTTGGGGGCACCTGCGACATACTGGATGTGGAACACAATAAAGACATTGAAAATCTCAGACACTTGCTGTTGATGAATACAACAAGCAAAAGAATGTGAGTATTTCATTTCTTTTAAATGTGGTAAAAGCTAAGGAGAAAGTAGTGACAGGCGTGCAGTACTACCTAGCAATAAAGGCCAGGGATGGCGGTCAAAATGATGTGTATGAGCAAAGGCATGGAACATTGAATGCAAAGTTGGATTGGAACCACCGTAGAAGCCAAGTGGAAAATGGGACCGATTATTACACAAACTGAATCAGAAATGCATTATAACGGTGTCAACATTGCCAGCATTGGGTTATGACTGTATAACAACAATTTCAAGTTCTCATTTGCGTTGAGTTATGGTTGTATAACAGTGATATAAATTCCTGTTTGTGTTAACCATAACACAGGCTTATAAGACGACATCCACTTTCTTATTAAATGTTTCCTGTATGATGGTGTAAGTAGTGTGCGGTTCCAAATTTTTTAGAGTCTGCGTAAGACACTAAACAAAAAACCGTGGAGTCATGGTAAGGTTGGCATTCGGTATTGGGTTAGCAGAGATATATATATTCAATCAGCTTTGAAATCGAGATTTTGAATTTCAGTCCGTCTTTTAATATTATTAGTTGTTTCATATCATAAGCATGAGGATTCGAAGAAATTATCGTTGAAAGAATAAAATAAAGCTTCTGGATAAATTTGCTTCAAGTGATTGGTACTGGTTTGAAAGGTGGAGTTTGGAGCATGATAAAGCAATGACCGTTGGATGTACAATGATCGACGGAAAAACGGGTACGTTTGAATTATAATGTGGCCATATTTGTGTGGTTGACATATTTGGGTTATTATCCAAAGTCAAATTGTTAAATGAATTGCCATAATTATATTATTGTCTCTCCAAAATTCAATTCGGGATATTAATGGGTAGAAATATATATTTGGTGACACTATGAGGATTCATATATATGGATCAAATAAAGTGGATATAAAATTATGGTTTAGAACATAATTTTGATAAAGGAATTTGATTCTGATTAAATAATTCTACAGTTTGGGTTTTTATAACCATGATTTAAAAAGAGAGGAAATGTCCGATTGAAGGTGGAGATGAACAAGCTTCCGAATGAGAATTTTGGTGATATGCATGGGGATGGATTCTTCGTAGTTTTGGTTAAGTCATTTTGGACCAAAGCTTGTAGTTGGAAATGGATAAATTCTTTTGATTTGTGTTTTAAGATTGTAAACACAATTGCTTTATGTTGTAGAAACTTTGTTTTTACCATCATGTGGCGGCAACTAAGGAGGAATTATTCAGGATGGACACAATGTATGAATTGTACATTATTTGTTAAAGAGGGTGAAAACATGTTCTTTGTACACCAGTGAAGAGATGTGAATTGATGTTGTATGGTGCATAAAAGTGCAGGAAAAATGTTTGCATTAAAATGACAAGCTTATGGGTGTGCGAGTATTTACAGTGAAAAAGACAGCACATAAGAGTGGAATCCAGAGAATTGAGATTACGAAGAGAAGGTTTGTTAATAACCGTAACAGGAGCATAAGGTATGATACATCATTTCAAGAAGATATTTTTGAATGTTGAAAATTGGATGGTTTATTTATTTTCACCATAAAATAAATCTTGGAAAACATGGATTGCATTTTGACTAAAGGCTTCAGTATCATGTGAAATGATAATGGGAAAATGATAATAATGGAGTATGAAAGAGAGTGAGGATTTTACATCCTAAAAAGTATTAGGGGTGTATGTTTTTTGGAGGATTGTATATCTTGAATTAAGTCAAATTATCCACTATCATAATTATTGTCAAGCCTTGAAGTCAAAACAGATGTTAAGGTCAAACTAAAGTTTGGATAGATTGAGTATTTTTTTTCCCAAGATGAAGAGTAGATGTAAAGTCCGAAGTCAAAGAGTCGTAAGCTAAATCCAAGGTTTGAATGTAATTGGGTGCATGAATGGCAGAGCCCGACACCCAAAGAGTTGGTCATTGTAACACATGAGTTACTAAAGTGTTGTTTGTATCAAAGTGAAGAAAAATAATTTCCCAGAGATTTATTCCAAGACAGAAAACTAAAAGGGGTCAAGCACCGGAAGAAAGCTTGCATTTTTGAATGGCAAGTGTGAGGACTTCCTGAAAAGAGGATTGAATGAAATCCACACGTGAACAGATGAAGTTCACAAAGGAGGAGAAGATGACTGTTGATAGTCATTTATGAAGATCCGATGAAGACCACAATAGAAGAAAGAAGAAGGAAAATGCCAAGGTAAGTGGCATATGTTAACAGTTGACTGATGAAGATCATGAGCAGGAGAAGGCTGAGATAACAGTTCACCTTGAATTTTTAGTGGAATTATTGCAGAAAAATGTGAAAGACCAGACACATGGTTGGACCATGAGAAAGAAGGTAAAGTGGCAGAGACTGCACACAAAGAGGGAACAACAGGTAAACATACAGTTGGCAGAAGAGCTGAGGAAGCTCAAGCAGATGATGAGATGTGAAGAACTTAGAGAGGCTGAGTTGAAAATGGAAGTGTCCATTTGTGGTCCAGAACAGGGTGAAATTCTGGGTGCAGAGATCAATGAGGAAGATCTCATGAACTATTGGGATAGTTCAGAAGAATCTGAGGATGTGTTGGCGAGAGAAGCATATGAGGCTATGAAGCCTTGCATTTTTAAATATCACATTTTATGTATGTTTGCAGGATATACGAAATATGGTGAGAAGTCTGGTGAAACTGTCACAGAAATGAATGAAACTCTTGAGGTGAAGGGTGATGGAGAATGCCTTTCAAAGGAGAAAGGTATTGATTTGTTGCAACAGGAAGGAATCATTGATGAATTCTTGTTTGGGGTAAGAGAGCCAGTTGAAGCTATTATGGAGCAGAAGCAAAATGGAAATGCCAAAGAGATATTCCAAGGAGCTAAACAAATGTATTTGCTTAGTGAATTTGCTGAAAATTTTTTACAATGTGATGATGCTGAAACCAGGACAACTCAGGAAGATTTCAAGAAGAAGAATGAAGCTGGGAATGGAGGTTGTGATGAAATGCTAGAAAGATTTCACATGGAAATCTAGTTCTTGGAACGATGGCTTAAGGAAACCGAGGGAGAAGTAAAACTTGCAGAACCTGATCCAGAAGAAATTACAGTTACTGTGCATGATAGGGATGAAATGTTTTTAAAATTTATAGAGTTGAACGAATGTTATAACTTTTCAGATAATAATGTGACTGTAGGTACAGAAAATGACATTAATAGATATGATGTTGAAATCAAAGAAATTGAACATAAATTATTTGGCATAGAGATGAAAGATCAGGGGCAGCAAGTAAGTTATGTTTGTAGAGACATAAAGGAGACAAAAATATTTATCCAGCAGGATAAATATGAAAGTAGCCAGCAATTAAAAACAAGATTTGTTGAAATCCAGAAAGTCGATGATGGGAGATTGGTGCTTGAAGCATCAAAAGAGACCGAAAGGTCTTATCTTTTTAAAACTAATAGTTTGTTGGTGAATGCAGGTACAACACTGGACGAGAAAGTTGTTTCTATAAAAGCAATCAAAGAATATATTTGTAACCAAGAAGGAGTTCTTGATTATTCTTCATTGTATAAAGTTGAGTGTTCAGCTCAGTTAGAGACGAAAGAATTCGACAAAGAGGAGTTACTCCGTGGAATTGGCGAAAGAAATTGTTGTAAAGACCGATGGAATCCGATTGACAGAGTGAGAGATGAGTTACCAAATCGAGATGATACTTTGAAGGACCAGTGACAGAACAGAGTTTGGAATCCTGGAGGGAGCAAGTCATCAGGACTTGTGGCTATCACATTATTACAGAAAAGCGATGGACCTCATAGACAGGAGTCTATGGAAACTTCTCTACATGGGGAGTCTGATGCAGGAGCATCAAAGTTAAATTTTCATTATTCATTTGTGTAATTAGGGGGGTGATGATTTTTAATTATTTTATTAATTATTTGCTCATTTTTAATAAATTAAGAGAGAAAATATAAATGTGAGGATTAATGTAAATATTTATTAAATAATTAAGGATATGAGTGGAGTTGAATTAGGTAGATAATCTAGGGATCAGGAATTCCATAAATGAGACTTAGTTGAGACCAAAAATAAATCTAATTTAGATTTTAGTTGAGATTTGTGTGGAGGAATTTATGGAGTGGAATAAATTCATATTTATGTATAAATAGGAGGGTTGTGTGAGGAAGAAAAACAAGTGAGGAAAGTGAGAATACAAAGAGAGTGAGGAATGGGTTGAGAGCTTTTTGTAAACGGTTGAGAGCCGAAAGGTCGTCCACTGTAATATTTGGCCAAGGAATTTCTTGTATTATTGCATATCAACATTTTTTGTTGTTGTGTGGCTCTCTTTTTCGTTATGTATATTTGAAGCTGAATCGAGTGTTTTTTTTTAATGAAGAATTAGATGAGATTATTAATGATTTGGAAGCACACGCGAGTTTTTATATTCTAGAGTCTGTTTAACCAAGTACCCTTGCATCAGATGGGATGAATATGTTTATCCAGGAGAAATTTAATAATGTTGCAGGAAGGGATGATGATGACGACCCGTATGTTGGTGGTTATGATATACCTGTACTTGAGAGGGGAACTCAACCTCTTTATGAAGGCTCAGAAAATCTCTTCTCTCTACTATATTGCTTCTGGTCAACTTAAAGGTGGTGAATGGTTTTTCAAACACACGTGTGACACAACTCCCGAGGTATGTAATATATTTTGTGACATTTAGTACATCATGATAAAAGCAATTATTTTTTTCTTTTGTTTTCAATGTTAGTATGTCTATCACCATTACGTTATTTAGATGCAATATGTATATTGCTTACATTAACCAACACTATTGATTTCTGATGTTGTATATTTTTAGGTGAATTTCTGTTACCACCGTCAAATGTCTTACCTTGCACGTACCAATATTTACATGCCATTATGAAAGATATTGGAATGGAGTATCAAGTTATTCATGCATGTCCTAATGATGATATTATCTATTATAAAGAACATCCGTCGAAAGACAAATGCCCAAAATGTGATGAGAGTAGATATCAAACCGATAAAGTAACAAAAAAGGTGCCTCACAAGGTTCTTCATTATATTCCCATAATTCCACGTCTGCAACAATTGTTCAGGTGCAAAAGCATAGCACAATTTATGCATTACCATGCAACGAAAATAAGTGAATATGGTGTTCTTAGAATGCCTGCAAATGGATCTAAAATTATGAATATAGAGGAAATATGGCCAAATTTTAAAGAATAACTTCGTAATCTTAAGATTTCATTCGCAGCTGACAGAGTCAATTCATTTGGAGAGCTAAGATTCGTTTACTCGGTGTGGCCCGTTTTTCTTATCAACAATAACATTCCTCCTTGGATGGCAGTAAAGAGGGAGCACATAATGTTGACAATGATTTTTCCAGGTATTATTTTGTTTATAATAAATATATACGTTTACACAATAACATATTATGATTTTTCTTGTTTGTTTCATACTTATGTCTTATATTTTTGTGTTTACTCATATATGTTCAATAATGTCTTATAATTATGTCTTATTTTTTTTTGTTACTCATATATTTTGGAATTATGTATTGTATGTTCAATAATTAGGTAAGTACCAGGTCAAAGATACAAATGTATATATCGAGCCTCTTATCGATGAGTAACTGGACTTATAGAAGGGCATCACTATGTATGATATCTCTAGACCAACAAATGCAAAAAGGGAATTTGAATTCCATTCAATGCTTGTATGGAAAATTCACGATGCCCCAGGGGTAACACATTTCTAAGGTATATTATAACATTACCATGCACTTTAATAGTGTTTAATAGTTTTATGAAGTTCATTTCGTGCATTTTTTAATAAATAATCCATTCATTATACATACTTCAATTAATAATTGAAATAAAAATTAATCCGTCTCTTGCAGGTCTTCAAACAAAGGGAAAATTTGATTATCTAGTTTGTGGTCCTCAATTGAAATCTCGTCATTCAAGAAGCCTAGGAAATGAGGTGTTTGATGAGTATCAACACTTCCTCTCTAAGAGCCATAGGTACCGAAGAACTGAAAAACATATTTTCAATGGGAAAGAAGAGACTGGATTAAGACCACATATAATGACACTTGGTCTCTGGAAGTTGCAATATAATAGAATCTCTCAAGGTATAGATTAAATCATCTATTTTTCATTTACATGAAATGTTTGGATTATTTGTATTTTTATTGCATTTTCTTCATTGTACTATTTGACAGTTATTGTTGTTATAATATCTTAAACTATGGTTTAACTTGTAGGTTGGTAAGGCATTAATAATGGGGAACTACCATGAGGAATGAAAAGCTATCCTAGCAATTTAGTAGGCTCCCTACTATGAGCACCTAGATATTGTTCATTTGCTTGATACAATGCACATTGGGAGGAATGTAACAGAGACCTTATATTAGATGGAAGGAGAGATAAAGAAAAAATGTCAACATTTGTAATGACATTAAGGAGGCCAATCATGCAATGCATAGTGCGATTCATTCAAATAGCGATAGAGACAACCAAAATCTAAGCGCCATTCCATGGTTATTGACGGAGCAACAAAGCAAGGATGTTAAAGAGGTTATTGAAAAAATTAAATTTCCCACTGGATTTTCTTCAAACATAAATAATATCCTAACAAAGAAAGGTGAATTAGGTGGAGTAAAGACTCATGATTGGCATACATTCATTAAGGTAATTATTTTTGTGCCGCTATATTTTTACATTAATGGTAAAACATCTTGTTAGTATTTTTGTTTTATACTAATTTCAGAATAAATAATCATTGATTATTTTTTTGTTACAATATGTTCTACCTCTATCTCTCCTATTAGTGTCTAGTGATTTAGAAGGTTGGTAGACTAAATGCACAGGGTAACGTCAGACCAGTCTTTGGAGTCCTAGGACCTAGCCTTCTTGGACTCAGAGAGGGCTCTCTCTATTATGTGTGAAGGATGTAAACTTGTTCGCTTTATATGGTTGATTTTAGGCTAGTTGTTAAGTATACGGTTTGTTTGTTTGGTTGAGGTAAGATGATCGAGTAGGATAGGTGGAATGAGAGGTTTTCAAACATTGGGCTATGGAGTCTATGAAGTCATTGATATCTCAATAGTGAATCGGGATACATCACAGGGAAAATCTAGTGTAGTCAAAGGATCTTTAAAGTTTATGTGTGAGGTGAGATGGACATTAAGTTTGGGGAAACAAGGTAGGGAAAAGGGCAGTTAAGAATCCTTTGTCAAATACCTATGAACAAGAATGTCTTGAATAATGATAAGCAAAAGATACTAATCATGATATAGGGCACACCATTTACTCAATGAAAATACTTTTAAACAAATAAACATTCAAGATAAACAGTCCAGTGGAAAAAAGGAAGCAAGAAAACTTATCTAACTTCAATGATTCTAATTTCAAGATTTGAAAACATATAAGAGACAAATAGCATCAATAAATGAAGAGGGAACTCCTAAAAATTATTCATTAAACTATAAATAACTTTGAGGCAAACTGATAAGCATATACAAAGGGCAAGATCAAAACAAGACCTCTTTGGCTTAACCTAGCAATTAATACATCAAAGAGAGATTTCAAGACAGAGTTTAGATAGCATCAAACAAGTAGGGCTTACCATGAATCATATTTGTAAAATATAATATTAATCCAATAATGAAATAGACAAGATTAGGTGGGCCTAAGGAGCAACTAAGAATTCCTTAAGCTAACCCAGTAGAGGAAAACATAAAGACAATAGGAAAACAGGAGGACTGAGGTGCCTCAAACAACATTTCTCATCTTATACTCTTCTGAGCTATTGAAATATAGAAATATGGACATATGATAAAATAGAAAACATGAAAAAATAAGAGATACATCACCATTAACTAAACTCAGGGATCCTGCAAGCAAGCCTTCATCAACATTAATCAAGGCAAATCATCCACAAGCTCCACAACACCAAATTGCTCTTAAACTTCCAAAAACCATGTATTGCTCTCAAACACATCAAAAGCCGTCATTTACAATTAATCCTCATGCTCTATATAACAAGCAAGGAGGAGAAGAACCCAATGGACTATCTAGAAGTCCATTGGCTAAACAGAAGTATCTCTATTGTCCTTGAGGCCTTGCAAGGCCCAAGGCACAAAATATCTAAAATAAATATCTTTTCAGCCATTTATAGAAAATAAATTGACCTTTAGGCTCTGACAAGCCTCCTAAAACCTTCCAAAAGCACATTTTGACTTTTCAACCATAGGAGCGCAACACTGTGTTTTAAAATGAAAATTTATGCCAGGAGCGTAGCACAGGAACAAGAAAAATGGGTCTTCTTGCAGTAGTGTTTTGAAGGCCTTCCCAATGTCAGAAAAGGCTCCGTGATGGCTTGTTGGAAAGCCCTTGAAGTATAATTTCCATATCTACCCTTGGTTTTCCAATATGACCTCTAAAAACTATCTAAAAAGTGAAAATTCCAAGACTGATAGGAGCGCAACACATGTCCTGAAAAGTAGGTAGAATGATGAAAAAGTGAGTGTTTTTGACCCTTTTGGGGGACCAAAACAACTCCAATTGATCTAAAACTTTCTAATAATGTTATATGAGTGATGAGGAATCCAAAAATGCAAGCCTCCCCCCTTGAAGATGCCCTGAAAAAGAGCGTAGCACCAGGTGTGATGCGCTCCTAGCCTCAAAATTTGCAAAAAACAAAAATTTGTCAAAATTCCCCAAATTTGGTGGAAGTATGCCTCATGGGTCTTGGGAGACCTGTAGAGAAGCTTGAGCCAAAATACTAAGGTTAGCTTGTCTCTTTTCCCTTTTTAGTGCTTGAATCTCAATTTGGGCCTTTTTTAGTTTTTCCCTTGCAAATTGGTTTCTTTGGGCATAATGCTTGGTCATTCTTCTTTGTAAATCCAAGTCTTTGTTAGCCTTCTACAACTTGGCCTCAAGGTGTATGTTGGCCCTCTCAAGCCATGATTCTCTATCATGTTCAATTTTTAGTGCAAGGAGTTCATGGAGAGAAAGTTGTTCTGCTTGGGCTGATTCTTCTTCCCTTTGCTTTGCTAATGCTTTCTTTAGACCCATAGTTCTAGGTCTCCTTCTAGTTTGACCTTCCTCATCACTACTCTCCTCACAAGTGCCCATGAATTCTTCCAACTTAACCTGTGGTCTTTGAGCTTCTTTCCCGTACCTGAGTGTTCTTGTTTCATGGATGGCTTGTTGGGCACTCCTTTGCTTTTTTTGCATCTGATAGAAGTGAATGACATCCTTTGCTCTTTCTAATTCAGCTTCCAAGTCCTTGATTTGTGCATTCCTATCTTGGAGGAGGGAGTTTGAAATTCTTGTTTCATTCTCATCATCACTGTTTATGTGAATAAGTTCAAACTCTCTTTCTTTTTCATGATCTTCCTCTCCTTCTTCCACTTTTTGCTTACCTTTGTCAATCTTTTGAGTTGAGGAGGATGGCATGGCCCCTTTCCCCCTTGCCCTTTGGAGGTAGAAAACACATGCCTCTCTCCTATTTGATAGGTAAGAGGGAAAGGTGTAACAAGTTTCATCTGGATATCTCCATCATTGGTGACATTAAGAGTGCTTTTCTCCTTAGTAATGACCCCTGCATGTGTGTTTTCTTCTTTTTGTTCTCGATTGCCTTCTTGAGAGGCACTTTCATTTTCTCTCATGCTAGTATCACTACCTTGATCTCCACCATTGTCATATTCCTCCATGTCCTCTGTATTGTCATCTTCCATGTTTTCAACATTATCATTAACATTGTCATTTTCTTTGTTGTCATAGTTAGAGTTGTCCCCATCACTGCTTGGTGCATTTTCATCCTCTTGGCTGCCCTTTGAATTCATGGGATCACTGTTGTCACTTTTGTTAGGGCTATAAATCATTAGGATTTCTTCATTATGACTGTCATTATCCCCTTCACTGTTTGGCCCAATGTCTTCATTTTCAAACTCTGCCTCTGTCTCTGCATCTTCATTGTTTTCTTCATATTTTCTATGCCTACTATCTTTGCCTTCAGAATTTGTTTCTTCATTATTAGTGCTTTGTTCTTGAGTGCTGTCATGATCTTCTTCTTCACCATGACTGTCATTTTCTGCCATGTCACTTGTTTCTTCACCATGACTGTCATTTTATGCCATGTCACTTGTTTCTTCACTACTATATTTGTCTTCATAATCTGCCTTCGTTTTTACATCATATTCAATCTCTGTATCATTGCTTGCATTTTCTGTGGGGTCACTGTCAGAGGCATCTTCATCAGTTTCTCCTTCATTTTGACTGTCATTTTATTCTTCATGACTGTCACTTATCTTGGTTTGTTCTTCATATGTTTCTCCCTCAATACTTGGCTCACTGTATTCACTATTTTTCTCACTGCAATTTCCTTCAAACTCTGTCTCTTCTTGACTGCTATTTTCATCTTTGTCACTGCTCCTTTTATCACTTTTATTGGGCTCACTGTTTTCTTCTTCACCTTCACTATTTTTCTCATCAAAATTTGCCTCTGTCCCTAGACTGTCATTGGTTTCTTCATCTTGAACTAGCTCACTGCCTTTGATACTGCCCTCTTCCTTATCACTATTTTCTTTGTCTTGACTGTGATTTTCCTCTTTGTCACTACTTTCTTCCTCCTCAGCACTTCCTTATTTGTCTTCTTCCTCATCATAATCACTTTCTTCTTTGTCTTATTCCTCATCATAATCACTTTTTTAACTTTCATTTTCTTCTTGCTCATTACTTCTTTCTTCCTCTTGACTGTCATTTTCTTCTTGAATGCCATGTTCCTCTTTGTCACTGCTTTCTTCATGTTCTGAGTTTTTAGGATAAGGTTAAAGAGGGAGGTTTGTTTTGGGAGAGGATTCATGTGAAGAGGATGAATCATGGTTAGTGGAGGGTGATGGAGGAGTGGAGGAAGGTGGATGGGATGTGTTAGTCATCAGTAATTTTTGCATGTTGTAGATAACTAAATGATTTCCCTAGATTTCTAGAAACAAAGTTCATGAAAATTGTGAGTTCTAGAAATCATACTGCCTTCATTATCCTTAGGATAAAATTTTCACTATCTTATCATCCTATCGTGTCAAGTTCAGCTCACTACTCCCAGAAGACCCATCATGGGCTCATGCCATTCATTATTCATCATGCTTTGTAAAATTTAGCCTAAAAAGCTCTGTTTTTGCTTTCACCTACAACCCTCCCCAGCCAACTAAAGATCACTTATCAAAGCAACTCCGTTGTCCTTCCCAAAACACCCCAAGCATGAATGATCTCAAACTACTTTCAGATTCTTTAGACAGATTAAGTACATTGGATTTTTTTTTTTGAATCTTCAATACAGTAGTTTATCATAAACTCTGTCTCACACTTGATAGAGCCCAAGTTCTAGGTTTCAGTCCAAAATCCAAATCCCAGAGAGCCTCCATTAGGACACCTAGGGTTTTATGAGTCTTAGGGTGGATTTGGTACCCTTCAAATCTCTGTTTTGTACCTACCAGGAGAATGCTTTCAAAAAAGGAAAGAGACAAGTAACTTGGTCCAAAACTAATAAAGAGATGCTTTAAAGGAAGGTCTTCGATCCGAAGCATAAACCTGGTAAGGGGACAGCTGCCCCTTGCTCACTTTTCTGCTAGGAAGACTAAAAAGGGCCAACATATCATATATGAGGTAAGGTAAAAGAAGGAAAAATCATCACAGGAAGATCATCAATAAAAAGAAGCAGCAAACATATGTTTTAGGAAGATTAGGGTTGGTACATGTTTTTGGCTAAACAAGGTATAAATGCTAGGGTTGCAAGGGCAAAGGTTACCTAACTCCATCAATGCACAATTGAAGGTCTTTTAGAAATGATAAAAGAGTTTTGATAGGTTTTTTAAAACTTAGAAGATAACACTGTTTATTTTTTTCTGAGCAGCCCTCAAACCTAGGAATTTGAAAAAAAAATGATAAAATGATCAAAAGATGATAGAACCTCCTTCATCATAGTAGATGGCTACTAGAGAATTTTAAGCTACCTCTCTAGGGTTTTTCCAAATACAACACTGTTTCACTTGCACTAAAAAGAGAAATGGCAAAGAATAATCAGTTTAAAGTGCTAGTCTCCCAAATGTAAATCAGAGGTCCTCAAAGTAAATAAGAGAAGGCAAGCATAAGGTTGAGTCTTTGAAAATTCCCAATTCAAACCCATGGAATAGTATGGTTTGTTTTTACTATTGGAAAAACAAACCTATTACTACCTTAAGAAAAAGGAAAAGAGGAGAAGAAACAGTCTTCAGGTCACTAGTAGTCAACAAATACCAAGAAGGTTAAAGGCAGGTGTTTTTATGAAAAAATAATGCCCACGAAAAATGGGTCAGTACCCAAGTTATAAAAAAGAAGAAGGGTGAAAAAGACATCAACAAATCAACACCACAAGAAAGAGAAAAAGTGCCTTTAGGAAGTTTCTCAAAATCCTCCAAAAGATAAACGTTATGAGACAAATAAAAAAAGACGAGGACATAGTAAAAGTGGGTTTTGTGGTTTGATTTATCTTTTTTCAAAAGCATAAAGGTTTTTTGAATTCATTGATTTGCTCATTCCCGCACTTGGCAAAGAAGGAAGGAGCTCCAAATAGAAAATTCAGGGTTTCTGGGCCGTTTCTGGGCAAATTGTTCAGGCACTGTGTAAAACCTAGGCGCTGCACAAAAAGGGAGCCGCCTACGCAAACTGCCATCCTCCTCATTCATTTTTTCACTGCACTATGCAAAAAAATCTTCGGTGCTGCACAAACGCAGGCCCAGTCTGCTCGAAAACTGGCAAACTCTGCCTCTTGCCCGACACTTCGACTCATTCCACCCAGGTGCTATGCAAAACAAGCCACCCAAAATCGCCCAACCAATGTGCAGGGTTGCCTATCTCACATGGCGCTGCGCAAACAGGTGGCCCGACCTGCCAAGAAAGCATGCAGACTGCCCACCGCTGCGCTAATTCCCATTTAGCCTCGTCGGCACTGCGCAAACCGCCCTACCCGACAGCCCCGGTAGAGGCGCTGCGCAAAGTCCATAAAAGTGCCAAAGGTGCCAGAAAGACCCCCGATGCATAAATTCATCCTCTAAGGTGCCTACAAAATTGAAGAAATTTGAAGAAAGTGGTAAGTGACATTTCCTCTTGATTCCCCAAATCAAATTTGTAAAAGCATATTGTTTTTAGTGGTTGAGGTAAAAACCTTAGGAGGGTGAAACCCTAGGTCAAAATCTAAAGGGAACATTGGCATTCTTGAAACCAAATTTGATAGCCGGGTTGTGGGGGGATTAAGGCTGTCACTATATTCATGATTAAAATCATCAAGCTGCAAAAACCACTCAAAACCTCAAAATTCATCTCCTAGCTAAAGTTGACCTCATCTTCATTCCTCACTTGGTTTTTCCACTAAACCTCAATTTTCAAATCAGTGTCTCCCATCACCATGTCAGAGATGGAAAACAACAGTGGTAGTCAAGGAGATCAAAGGCCTTCAAAAACAAAGCACAACGGAGGGAAAGTTAATAGGTTGGAACCCCAAAGTACAATAGCTATCACATCCTCTCCTAGGATCTTGTCATGATTTCAAAACACAAGGTGTTTTTAGTTCTGTGAAAGGGTCAAGAAGGTGAAGATCAATCCTGAGCTTACAAGGCTCCTCATCCTTAATTTGCAAAACAAACATTCAGACCTTGTAGGGGTAAAATTTGAGATTTCAGCAGTGTCCATATCTGAAGCCATTGGTATTCCTTCGGTGTGTAAGAAATGGTTCAAGAATGGTAAGCTAGAAAGAGATTTATTTTTTCCAATTTTCAAAAGGAGGTATAGAGAAGGCAGTATCACCATTTTCCCTTTCTCACATCTCAAACAAATGTATGCACCTTTGATGTTGGCTATCATGAAGTACTTCACCTGTGAGGGGAGATACTCCAGGGTCTATACCTATAATCTTAGACTCCTTATGCATTTCACAGGGGTTAAGGCACTTGACCTGCCTTATTATCTCTATAGGAGTGTTATGAAAATGTGTTCCGTTGTCCAAAGGAGGAGTTACCCCCAAAAAATGTATAGCTTGTTCCACCATTCCTTGATCAATATGGTGGTTGTACATCAGCTAGAGCAGTAGGGTGTACCTTGGGATGTTTTCATAAACAATGAGTTCTTCTCAAACCCACAACATCCTCATCAAACCAATCTACCATCCTCATCTGCGCAAGTTCCCTCACCACAGGCACACATCTCTTCCTCCCCTTCTCTTGATTCATCAGGTGAAGTAGGGAGTGGAAATCAAGGATCACATAGAGATCAGGGTGAGGGTGAAGAAGTCAGTGAAGAAAACCCAGAAATATATGAAGAAGGGGCAAAGGATATGGGAAGTGGTGAAGGAAAAAATGATGAAACACAAGGCAGTGAACATAATGAACAAATATATCATAGTGGAGATGATGGAGAAAGTAGGGAAGAGTAGCAAGATGAGGAAAGCAATCAGCAAAGTGCACAAGACAACCAAGGAAATATTCATAACAGTCATCACAACTGTCATGATTGTCATGACACTAATTAGTTTCTAGATGACCAAGGAGAGAACCTCAGTAAAGAACAAAGCCAAGATGAGGCTGATGGTAGTGATGGGGGTCAAAACAATGATGGAAACATAGTCAAAACCACCATCATCACCCCTCAGACATGCACATACTACAGAGGACAAAGAGATGTGTTTTCAGGCTCAAAAAGGCAAAGGGCCACCTCTTCTCAAGCTATCAAAACAGTGGACAAGGGCAAGGAAAAGATGGAAAATATTGAGTAGCAGGTAAAAGCGAGGAGGAGTAAAAGGATAAATAAAACTACTCAAGGGCCTGAGCTCATTGACTTAGACAATGATAATGAGAATGAGGAGATGACCACTAAGATGCTACTCCTAGAGAAATATGCATAAATCCAGGAGTAGGAGAAAGATTTTGAAGGAGCCTAACGCATCATTCCGTATTATAAGAATGAGCATAAGTACTTCAAGAAGATCAAGAGAGACCTTGCTCTCCAAAAGAAGATGACCAAGCATTACGCAAGGAAGAGCAGGTTTGCTAGTGCCAAACTCAAGGAGGCTCTCCTTAAGGTAAAAAACCTAAAAAGGGAAAATGAGCATAACAGACTTAAAATTTTTGCTTAGGCTTCTTAGAAATTATTTAAAAAAATATAAGGAGGGTCTCCACCAATTTTGAAGGATTTTGGAGAAGATTTTGTTTTTTGAGAAATTTTGGCCTAGTTTGCGCAGTGCCATTGGTGCTCTGAAAAACTCTGGGGCATCTTCAGGAGGAAAAATTGAAATTTTTGTATTTTTCATGACCTGCACATCATCCACACAAAATTTCAGAAGAATTGGAGCTGTTTTGACCCCTCAAAAGGTCAAAAAACACCTCAAAAATCACCTTTCTGCCCCTATTTTAGGCCTGATGCTGCGCAAAAGACAGTATGATGGTTTTGAATTTTTGAAAGGGTTACAGGAGCTGGATTAGGAAATCACAATAATTTTTGGAAATTATACTCTTCAAGCTTTCCAATGAGTTATCACAGAGCCAAATTTGACATCGGGAAGCGGTCCAAAACTTGGTTGCAAAACAACTTATTTTTTGCAAAAGTGGCGCTCCGCAAACAGACTGTCTTTGCCAAAAAGTCAACAAAAGACATTGATTAATGGAAAAATGGTCTTTTAATATTTTATTAGACAAATCACTCCAGATTTGATTGAGGAGTTATATTTTGGTATTTTTCTTTTATTAGCTTATCTACTATGTGTCTTGGGACTTGCATGGTCATTAAGCACATTTATGACATTTATGATAGAATTAGGGTTTCTAGAAGCCTCTTATGGTTTCCATCTCCTATTTTGCTCCATAAATAGAGCATGAGGCTCTTATGTATTTGGTTGGATTTTGATGACTAATTTCTGAAGTAATACATAGTCCCATGGAATTTGAAAAGAATTTGATGTCTTGGAGCCTTTGAATGCCCTGGTTTGTTTGTTGATGGAGGAGGACTGTTTGCAGGATCCATAAGCCTGATTGATGGTGATGTGTTCCTCTTTTGTTCATGTTTTCTAGTTTTTCATTATGTTTCCATATTTCTCTATTGCAGTGGGGCAAAGAATTTAGACTAAGACATGTTTTCTGATGGCACCTTAGGTCTGTTTGTTCTCACTGCCTTAATGTTTTCTTCTGCTAGGATATGTTAGAGAGTTCATATTTTTCTCTCTAAGGATTTCCTGAGCTTTTCTATTTCTTCAATGGTTTAGATCAGTTGGTATCAAGCATAATTTATGGCTAGCCCTACATATTTTTTGCCACTAAAAACTCTTTTCTTGGAGTCATCTCTTTAAAGCACCATTACCTAGGTTTGTCAAAGAAGTTTGTTTCAATCATGCTCTTTGCATTTGCTTAGCTAATTGTTTCAAAGAATCTTCATAGCTATAATCTTAGATGTTCATAGTTTCTCTCCTTCTATGATTGTAGTTATTTGTGCATCTTTAATTTTTTCTGTTCATGATAATGAAATCCATGAAAGTTGAAAAAGTTTCTTGCCTTTCTGTATTTCATTTGAATGTTTGTCTTGGATAATTATTTGCTTTAAGTCTGAATTAAAGAGTTTAGGATTTCCTCTGCATTTGATTTCTTCTCTATGCTTATGATTCTTCTAACTCCCTTAGTTTAAGTATATGATAGAGAATTCTTTACTGCTCTTTGTCAAACTTTGTTTCTCAAAATTAATGTCCATCTCATGATCCTTCAAACCTCAAAGATCCACCAACCAAGCTAGATTTTCCCTACAATACTCCCTGCTCCATTTATGAACCTATCATGACCTTGTTATACTCCATTACTCGATGACTTGAAGTTTTCCTTATTTTTATCTAGTCTATCTAAGCATCATACCCAACCAAAAACAATCAACAAACCCAATATTTCATAACTAGCCTAAAATCAACCCTAATCAACAAACAAGTTCACATCTATGCGCCTAATATAGAGATCCCTTTCTGAATCCAGGAAGGCTAGGTCCTTGGATTCCAAAGCTTGGTTTTATGTTACCCCTCTCCATTTGTATCTCAATCAATCTAGAAAATTACGGGGAGCTAACATAATGGTGATCACGGTGGGACTTTGAGTCAAAAACATCCTAGGTATCGCTTAGGAATTCCCAAAATCTCAATTAAGCTTAGAAAATCAATTGGTAGACAAGAGTAGAAACTAATTGCCTCACCATCCTAGGAAGATGATGACTCAGCTAAAGGATGCTCATTAAAACCTTAGGGCTGCATAAGGAAACTTAGAAAACCCAAAATAGTCCCTAGATTGATTTTTGTCAAAATTTGGTGGTGGACCATTATATACATATCCTCAAAACTACAAAAACATCCACCTAGCGACTCCACTAGCCTCCAGTAGGCCTTTTTTTCACCTCATTAGTCCCATAGGCTTTCCTAGGATTGTGTCAAATCAGTCCCAATCAGTTTTATGGCCTAGTTACACCTTGTGTGAGTAAAATAAACACTAAGAGAGGTCAGCCTTCAAAAAACACTCCCTAACCTTTTTAGCCTCTCTGATTTTTGAGTAAGAAATCTAGCTTCACAAAGGATAAATACCATATCTCACCCAGACCCAAATCCTCCTACCATAGTTGATGATCCATAAAAGATTTTGTGGCAAACTTCTAAAGTTGGAAACTCAACCACTGTTAGGACCATTCATAGAGCAAGCTCCACACCAGAACACCTTACAATTTCACAAGATCCTCAGTTTGACTTGCACCATACCAAGAACCTATTTAGGACCAAGTCAAAAGTAGGGTTGACCAAGCTGAACTTGAGCCCATAGATTTGCAGCAAAGCTCCAGTAGATAAGATTCTCCTTCCACTCCACCTGACTTTTAGCTTCTCCTTCATTTCAGATTTTTTCATCTCAAGTCTACTCAGAATCAGTTTTCTGGTCTGAGTACCTCAGCTACACCCATTCGTACCACCACTATGCAAACCACCTCACTCCATCCTACTCCAACTCCCGCAAACCCTCCCCTTATAAATCAGCCTTTGTTTCCATTTCCTCCCATCATGGCAGTCTGGTATGCTCCACTGGCTCTAGCACAACCACTATTACCTTTGCCAAATGATTATTAGTCCAAGATCCCTCACTTCACGGGGACTGAATCCATCACTACCCAGAAACATGTAGATAGAATAAATTATGCTTTTGACTACATGGATATAGAAGAAGAAACCATGCAAATCAGGATTTTTTCCTAGAGCCTAGGAGGAGAACCCAAGAAATGGTTTAAAAACTTAGCTCCCAACAGTATACATGATCTCCCTTCCCTCTACCAAAATTTTATAAGTAAATGGGAAATAAAGAAAAACCTGTAGAAATTATATAACTGATATGTTGTATGTCTAAGATTCCCCTGATCATACACTATTTGACTTCATGCACAATACAGAATCTATTCCACCATTGATCATCACATGCGGAAATTAACACAATTGCAATGCACACATGAAACCATAAAAATTCACACACATTAACACAATGATTTAATGGGAAAGCCTGAAGCTAAAAACCCCAACTATCTATATATAATATATGTCATAGAGATCATGTAACAATCCTCATACAAAGCTGAACATGTCAAGCTCTCAGTACAATACAATCGCTACACACTAATCAGGTTCAATCTAGAAAATCCATGCACCGATCTTTGCCACCTGCTACCCTGCCTCTACTGCGTAATCCCTACTGAAGAATGGCTCTGAATGAACTTGAATCCACTTGGCTTGCACTGCGCAATCCTCATTGGCATCTCCACTGAGTGTTGGATGCAAACCATGCATCACTATAGTCACAACTGATAGTCACACTTGCTCTTTCACCTACCTCTCCACTGGTCTCCATTGAAACTGTCCATGCACTGTATTTAACTGATGTATTCTTCAGTTGATTAATGAGTTAATATTTAGTGAATTAATTATTAATTAATTCACACCACTCTCACTAGTGTATCAATTAGTTAGACTAGATACAACTAGCTCAACTGTGTCTAACTGAACACAACTCCACTAACTACTTCTACAACTCCACCAAAATCTGTCACATGAGTTCTAAATGAAGTCCTCCATGCAATAGCTCCACTAAACCCTCAGGAATAGCGTAATTCCTTCTATCAGCTCTTGTGCCACATTTGTGCACTTAACTGAAGTGCTCCAAGAGAATAAAATAATGTTTAGAGTCCAAATATTATTGAGAGCTAATAATATTCAACATATCTATTTTTAGACTGGCAATCTAAAAATAGATTCCACCCAATATGTCTAAAAATAGAAGTCCATTCATTTTTCCAACTTGACCAACCATCCACAGATAACATGCTGCAACTTATAGAATGTGATCGACATGTCTAAAAATAGACATAGTCTAAAAATAGACTTTGCGCCAAAAATATCCTGTGGGCCCACTTAGTGAAGGCGACTCTTTTCACTAAGCTCATCATCTTGTTGAATCTCAACACTCCCTCTCAACAAGATAGGGATTATCTGCCACCCCGATCCTGTCTCTATGGTATTCGATTTTTCTCCTCGTGAGCGCCTTCATCAGAATATCAGCATCCTAATCCTCCGTAGGAATGTAAGATAGTAGCATGATCTTCCGCTGCACACAATCTCTGATATGATGGTACCAGATGTCAATATGTTTAGATCTATCATGAAATACTAGATTAACCGAGAGTTTAATGCAACTTTGATTATCACAATATATCACAGTAGGATCTAAGTGTGAACCGAACAACCCAACCAGGATCTTCCTCATCCATATAGCCTCGCATGTAGCCAAAATTGCTGCCATGTACTCGGCCTCTGCTGAAATGAGTGCCACAGATCTTTATTTCCTGCTGTACCAATAAACTGCTGTAGACCCGATACTGAAAATCCCTCCAGATGTGCTCTTTCTGTCCATTGGGCTCCCTGCCCAATCTGCATCCGTGAAGCCATGCATCTTCACCTCATCCGACTGTCTATACCACAGTCCATATCTCGATGTGCCTATGAGATACCTCAGAACATGCTTGCCTGCCTTCCAAAAGAGCTTGGTAGGCTTAACCATAGCTTGTGAAATCTGGTTAACATCATAGCATATGTTCGGTCGTGTATTGACCAGATATATGAGCGAACCAACCAAATGTCGATAAACAGTGGCATCCACTACCTCTATCGATGTAGCATCCTCTTTCCTCCAACAACCAGGAAGAGGAGTGTCGATAGGCTTGCAGCCTTGCATGTTGAACTTCTCTAGTATCTCCCAGGCATACTTGCCTTGAGACACAAACAATCCACCCTTCCGTTGCCAAATTTCCAATCCCAGGAAATAATAAAGGAGGCCCAAGTCCTTCATCTCAAACTCTTTTGCAAGATCAACCTTGCATGAGTGTATCAATAGTTCATCACCTGTCAGTATCAAATCATCTACATAAAGTACAATGATCAACAACTTACTCTCAACCAAAATTTGGTACAGGTTGGGATCCGCCTCACTCTTGGTAAAACCAAGTCCGCTGAAATAACTGTCTTTCCATGTCTACCAAGCACGAGGTGCTTGTTTTAGCCCATACAATGCTCTCTTGAGCCTGCACACATGCGACTCGCTGCTGAAGATTTCAAAACCTTCAGGCTACTTTATGTACACCTCCTCCTCAATGACTCCGTTGAGGAACACAGTCTTCACATCCATCTGATGAATGTGCCAACCCATCTGTGCTGAGAGAGCAAGGATGCTCCATATAGAAGAATACCTTGCGACAGGTGCAAAGGTTTCTTCATAGTCGATCCCCTCAATATGTGAGAAGTCCCGGGCAACAAATCTTGCCTTGTACTTCTTGACGCTTCCGTCAGCAGCTTTCTTCACTTTTTAGATCCATCTCGAACCTACCATTGATTTCCCTTCCGACCTTGGTACAACCTCCCATGCAATGTTTCTGAAAATCGAATCATACTCTTCCACCATGGCATCTACCCATGCAGGGTCCTCCACAGCTTCCTCAAAAGAGGATGGCTCCATCACGATACACTTGCTCATTAGGGCCATGTATCCAGTAAATCGGTTAGGTGAATGTCTCTGTCTGCGCTGTGATGTAGGTGCTCCTACATTCTGCGCTGCATCAAGATTCAGTTGGTCAGCTTCTGTAGTGCGCTTCCGCCCTCTGATGTTTGGCGCTGCATGGGTGGTTTCTTCCACTCCATGAACCTCCTCTTGTGGCTGATCCACATCCTGAGGTTCATCCTTAGGAACTAATAGCTCCTCATATGCATGCAAGTGTAGCTCCCTCTCAAGCGAACACTTCATGGCTTTCTCCCCATGAAATTTGATATCCTGTCGCACAACAGTCTTCCGACTGTCTGGAAAATACACACAATAGTTGTGGGGTGTTTCTGTGTACCCCAAAAATATCCCAACCTCTGCGATTGGCTCTAGCTTCTTCCTGGCATCCTTCGTCATATGAATGTAAACAGGTGAGCCACAAATCTTCAAATTAGAAATATTAGGCTTCTTACCAGAAAACGCCTCTTCGGGTGTACTCATGCCAAGTACTGTATGAGGAAAACGATTTTGCACATAAATCGCAGTGTTGCATGCTTCTGCCACAAGTGTATGGGAAGGCCCTGATCATGCAACATCTCCCGTGAAGCACCCACAATCGTTTTGTTCTTTATCTCCACGACCCCATTATACTGTGGGTTATGAGGCGCTATGAGTTCTCTTCGAATTCCTTTTGCGCTACAAAAGTATTTGAATTCACCAGAGATGAATTCACCACCATTATCGCTCCTTAGAGCCTTCACCTGCTTCCCTGACTCTTTCTCACCCAGTGCCTTGAACTCACAGAACTTTGAGTATGTCTCGCTCTTCTTCTGCATGAAGAAGATCCAACACTTACGAGAAAATTCATCAATAAATATCAGATAATACCTGTGCTTTGCTGTTGAAGCTACTAAGAAATGTCCACACATGTCTGTGTGAATTCTATCAAGGATCGTCGTGGCGCAACTATCCTTCTCATGAAAGGTGGCTTTCACAAATTTTACCAAATTACATCCCTTGCACTGATCTGATTGCGTAAGTGTACCCTTGGGAAGCTCGATAGAAATCTGTTGCAAAAATTTCAAAGTGCCATGGTGAAGATGGCCCAATCTCCTGTGCCACAATTCGCCCTCATCCCGGCTCACCACTACTTCTGCTTTGCCTACCATTGCTGCGCAACCATCTACCTACAATTGATAAAGGTTCTTAACTCGAACCCCTATCCTCCGGGTTTCACTAGTTTTCTTACTGCACAGGAAAGCCTTTCCCTCACTAAAGACAACATCATATCCCTTGTCTTCCAACATAGCCACCGAGATCAGATTCTTTTTCAATCCTGGAACATGCATGACATCCTTCAATATGAAAGGTTTACTAGACTCCCTCTCAAAGTAAATGGTCCCGATACCATTCGCACTATATCTACCATCATCGCCCATCTCGATGTGCACTCCAAGATCCTTCTCATCTAGATCACTGAAAAAATCTTTTTCTCTGGTCATATGAAAAGACGCACCACTGTCAAGAAACCACACTGATACCATCACACTTGAAACCAAGCATGCGATCATCAAAAAATCCAGCTCAAACTGCAAGGCTAAGGCCGCTCTAGCTGTAGATCCATTAGCCTGCTTATTTTTCTTCTTCTGTGGACAATTAGTGGCTTAATGTCTGTGTTGGTGACAGTGAAAGCACTTCACCTTGGACAAGTCCTGCTTCTTGCCTTTCGCACTGGATTGAGAAGGATTTTTCTTTCCCTTCCCCTTCCTTGCTTTTGCAGCCAAAGTGAAATTTTCTTCATCTTCATTCTTCGATGAAGATCCATCCCTGGTACTCCGCCTTATCTCCTCCTGCGCAAGATCCGACCAAAGTCGCTCCCATCCCGGTAGTTTCTCCCGACCATTGACAGAGTCCTCGTAGGAATGCCAACTCTTCAGATGCCCAAGGAGAGCCAAGCTCACCAAGTCCTCTTCATCTATAGTAACCCCCACACTTCTCAGCTCATCCCTGCACTGGACAAACTTCGTGAGGTACTTGGGTATACTTTTTCCCTTCTCCATTTTTATTTTTCTGAGCTTGTCTTTAAGCGCCAACTTCCTCTGGTCGCTTTTGCTTTGGAACAAGTCTGTCAAAGCTTTCCACATCAAGAATGGAGAAGCTTTACCATGAAGGCTAGACACTATGTGATCCTTCACACCTTCCAATATAATCCTTCGACATTTTTCTATCTTATTTTTCCATGCGTCAAGTGCAGCAGCATCGCTAGAAGCAGGTTTTGGAATTTCTGCATCTATGAACTCCTTCAACCCATTATCCTCTAGCACCGCCTCCATCCTGTCCTTCCATGCAATATAATTCGATTTTCCCTCAAGGGAATACTCCAATCTCAATTCGTTGAAAGACATCTCAACTTCGACACCAAGAAAACACTGCTGCAAATACGAATTCCACCAGCACAAAGCTCAACCGCTTCAATAATTGCAATCTGCTCTAATGATCAACTGCTCTGATACCATGTAGAAATTATATAACTGATATGTTATATGTCTAATATTCTCCTGATCATACACTATTGAATTCATGCACAATACATAATATATTCCACCATTGATCATCACACACGGAAATTAACACAATTGCAATGCACACATGAAACCATAAAAATTCACACACATTAACACAGTGATTTAATGGGAAAGCCTGAAGCTAAAAACCTCAAATATATGTATATAATATATGTCATAAATATCATGTAACAATCCTCATACAAAGCTAAACATGTCAAGCTCTCAGTACAATACAATCGCTACACACTAATCAGGTCCGATCTAGCAAATCCATGCATCGATCTTTGCCACCTGCTAGCCTGCCTCTACTATGAAATCCCTGTTGAATAATGGCTCTGAATGAACTTGAATCCACCTATCTTGCATTGTGCAATCCTCATTGGAATCTACACTGAGTGTTGGATGCAAAGCATGCATCACTATAGTCACAACTGATAGTCACACTTGCTCTTTCACCTACCTCTCCATTGGTCTCCACTGAAACTGTCCATGCACTGTAGTTAAATGATGTATTATTTAGTTGATTAATGAGTTAATATTTAGTGAATTAATTAACTAATTAATTCACACCACTCTCACTAGTGTATCAATCAGTTAGACTAGATACAACTAGCTCAACTGTGTCTAACTGAGTTAAACTGAACACAAATCCACCAACTACTTCTACAACTCCACCAAACTCTATCACATGAGTTCTAACTAAATTCCTCCATGCAATAGCTCTACTAAACCCTTAGGAATAGCGTAATTCCTTCTATCAGCTCCTGTGCCACATCTGTGCACTTAACTGAAGTGCTCCAAGAGAATAAGATAATGTTTAGAGTCCAAATATTATTAAGAGCTAATAATATTCGACATATCTATTTTTAGATTGGAAATCTAAAAATAGATTCCGCCCAATATGTCTAAAAATAGAAGTCCATATATTTTTCCAACTTGACCAACCATCCACAAATAGCATCCTGCAACTTATAGAATATGATCGACATGTCTAAAAATAGACATAGTCTAAAAATAGACTTTGCGCCAAAAATAGCATGCGGGCCCACTTAGTGAAGGTTACTCTTTTCACTAAGCTCATCATCTTGTTGAATCTCAAAAAAACCCCCTCCAAATCCTTTCCGAATATAACAATCTTAAAAGGAATCCCGAGGAAAGTGTTCAAGACTATTGCACTAGGTTTAACAGTGTTTACAATGCTCTCCCACCTCACATGAAACCTCCCCAAGGCTTAGACTTAGTGAAATTTCCAGAGGGCTTTGATGCTGACATGACCTATCAACTAAGGGAGAGAGATCCCCTAACTATAGAAGACATGCAAAAAGGGGCTGTGAGTGTAAAGGCCAACTTAATTGAGAAAATAGCTAGGATGAGATTAGAGAAGAGAGTAACCTATAAAGATGAAACAATACCTTCTACCTCCTCTTCTGACACCAAAATTGACTCCCTAGTTAGGACAATGGAGAGAATGATGGAAAAAATCAGTTTGAATGAGAGAACACCTCATAGGGAAAACCAAGTCAATCCCCAAAATAGGAATAGGAATCAGAATTTTAGAAGAGACCCTCCCCAAATCAGACAAAGAGAAAATGACCAACAAATTAGACCCCCTTTCCGAGACAGATGAAGAGGAGAGAGAGCCAGAGCAGTTGGAAGAAGACCATGTAAATGTCATAGGTTCTGATGATGAGGATAATACTTTTCTTACCAAATTAAAAAAAGGATTTTCTCTTCAAAACCAAATGAAAAATCATATGAAGATTCCGAAGACTATAAACTAGGATTTGAGAATGTCATAATGGAAGTCCATAGGCATTATGACCTTAGGAGCAAAAAGAATCAAGATGTTCCTAAAACAAATCAGTCAAACACTGTTGTTAGGAAAACCCCTGAACATATTCCTAAAAAGACAACGGAAAACACAAATGCAATGGCTAAGAAAGCTGATCTAAACAAACTAAAAAATAATCAACCTAGTAATGATTCAATCTGCCCTAGTACTTCAACTAGTGGCCCTGAAAAAACATTGCTGTCCAAACCATCAAATCAGAATCAACAAATCAAAAATGTAGAAAAGTTTATGGCTGATAAAACTGATGTAAATGCAATAAAGACACCTTTGCCTTTCAGATTTGAAGGAGATATTGCCAAAATCAAGATAACCATGCCTCTCATTGAATTGGTAACGCAAGAGGTATATAGGTCCTAGATTTTCAGAGTGTTAAACATAGGGAATGATACTGAAACTTTAAACTTAACTGATGATAAACTAGAGCTGTTGTTTGGCCCTGAAGTGGAGGTAAAATTTCAAGAAGGAGATGTCCCTCCTTTCTATGTCAGTCGGAACATACATGACAAAATTCTGCATAATGCTATGCTAGACTCCGGTGCCTCACACAACATCATGCCAAAGGTTGTGATGGAGAGATTAGGCCTAGAAATCACAAAGCCTTACAAAGACTTGTACTCTTTTGATTCAAGTAGGGTTAAGTGCCTAGGCCTAATCAACGATCTGTGTGTCAATTTGGCACAAATCCCCGCTAAAAGTCTAGTCATGGACATAGTTGTTGCTGACATCCCCCCAAAATATGGCATGATTTTATCTAGATCATGGGGGGCCAAACTCTAGGGTAGCCTTCAAATGGACATGACTTATGCCACCATCCCAGTCTTCAATCAAACAAGGAGGTTGTACCGGGAATCCCACATGAAATATATGGTGAGTAGCATAGATAAGCCAAATAACACACTGGTTTTTTCCATTCACTGAGACCTTGAATCATTCATATTGTACAATGAAAATGATATCAATGAAAAAGTGAATGACAATGAAGGAGAACTAAGCCCCTCGGAACAACCAAACCATCCCTCTAATCAAGAAAATGACACCCAAAACTCTAGCAGCCCCGAAGTACAAAACAGTGACAAATCTGAAATTGACACCCTTTGGCATATGAGCTTTGATGGCTCTTATGGTAAGGCTAGCTTAGGAGCTGGGGTTTGGATCCACAACACAAATAAAGGCCATTCCTATAGGCTAGATTTCCAATGCACCAATAACATTGCAGAATATGAGGCTCTCCTTATTGGTTTACGCTTACTTAAAGACCTCAAAGCTAAGAAAATCATGGTTCAAGGAGATTCAGAACTGATCATCAGACAAATTAAGGGAGAATATTCAACCAAGAACCCTAGATTGAGAGAGTATAGGAATGCTGCCCTAGATCTTCTCAAAACCTTTGAGAAGTATGAGCTCACTTTCATCCCTAGGGCCCAAAACTGCCTTGCCAATGAGCTTGCTTTTGCTACCAGCAATTGCTCTTTACCCTATGAAAATAAACAATACCTCATCAAAGTAAAAAACAGGCCTACTGTTCCAGACAACTTGAACCATTGGCAAGTGTTTGATAGTGATGAGCAAATAGATGATTTTCTGCAATCCAGAAATTAATTCGCAAGCACAAAACAAAGTTTAAGATTTGAAAGAAATAATTTTGTTGAAAATAAAACTCCCAAAACAGAGTTGTCCTTTAATGATGATATGAACCACATTAAAAATCGTTGTGTTGCAGAAATATTTGATAAATCAGATCAAAGGGAACTTGAGGTTTTTCAATGCAAATATGACACCTTGCCAAGAGGCCTTACACCATTAGAAGAGCTGTTTGATTTTAATGATGTAGCTAAAAAACCCAAAATGGAATCCATTGAAAAAAATGTAGAAGAATGTAATATTGGAGGGATGAAAGAGCACAAAATATTCAAGCTGTCCAAAACTCTCCCTCCTAACACAAAACAGAAATACATTGAGCTTTTTAAAGAATTTAAGATGTGTTCGCTTGGGGGTATGAAGACTTGAAATCCTATGACACTAAAATCATTCAACACAAAATTCCTCTCAAGGAAATTCAGAAACCATTCAAACAAAAATTGAGAAGGATTAACCCCGTATTGTTACCTTCAGTTGAGAAAGAAATAAAAAAGATGTATGATGCCGGGATCATAGTCCCTGTCATATACTCATAATGGGTGTCCAACCTTGTGTTAGTTAGGAAGAAGACTGGGGAAATTAGGCTTTGTAATGACTTTAGAAATTTCAACAAGGTCTCCTTAAAGGAAAATTACCCTTTGCCTAAAATGGATCACATACTCCAAAAAGTAGTTGGCTCACAAAGAATCTCATTACTAGATGGCTTCTCAGGTTATAACCAAGTTCTGGTCTTTCCAAGTGACCAACTCAAAACTGCTTTCACTACACCTTTGGGTACATTCATGTATTTTAAAATGCCATTCGGTTTAATGAATGTAGGGGCCACTTTACAAAGGGCAATGGACATAGCTTTTTCGGAAGACATAGGTTACTTCATAGTCATATACCTTGATGACATCACTGTCTACTCTAAGACTGATGAAGAAAACTTAGTCCACTTGAGAATTTTTTTTGAAAAGTGTAGAAAGTATGGCCTGTCTTTGAATCCTAAGAAAAATATGTTTGGCCTTCAGGGAGGAAAACTCTTAGGCCACATCATCTCTGAAGAAGGAATCAAAATAGGTCCCAAAAGGATAGAAGGCATCTTACAAATCAGCCATCCCAGAAACATTAAAGAGCTGCAACCTTTCATTGGAAAGATTAACTTCCTAAGAAGATTCATCCCCAACCTTGCTGAAATCCTAAGGAATATCACAAACATGTTGAAAAAGGAAGTAGGAGTGAAGTGGAATATGGAAGAAAAACAATCTTTTGAGTTGGTAAAACAAGCACTCACACAAACACCAGTCTCAATCAGTCCTGACTTCACCAAGGATTTTTACATCTTCTCATTTGCATCTAAACATACCGTGGCAGTAGTATTATTGCAAAAAAACATCATGGGGCAAGAACAACCCATAGCTTTCTTCAGCAAGGCCTTGAGGGATGCTCCTCTAAAGTATAACATCATGGAAAAGCAAGCCTTTGCCTTAATCAAAGCTTTGAAATATTTTAGAGTTTATATTTTGCATTCACATGTCATAGCTTTTGTCCCACACACAGTTGTCAAAGCCATACTTAATCAAGACCCTGATGGTAAAAGGGGCAAGTGGATTGCTACTATCTTAGAATATGATTTAGAAATTAGACCCACCAAATTGATTAAAGGACAAGGACTTGCAAAAATTATGGCTAAATCAAATTTCCAAGCTTTAGACATGAATATGGTTGATGTGTTAGAGGAGACAGAAGAATTTATAGCTCCATACATAGAAGAAATGTTTTTAAATTCATCTTGGTATGCTGATATCATTTACGTGCTTCTTTATCTCAATGCTCCTCCTTCTTTGTCAAAGAGTAAAGCTAGATTCTTAAAAAAAAAAACTTTAAATTTCTGCATTTTAGATGGAGTTTTGTACTGGAAGAGTTCTGTTGGTTTGCTACTTAAATGTTTGCTTGAAGATGATGCAGAAAAAATCATGCATGAATTACATGAGGGAGAATGTGGAGGTCACCTCTATTGGAAGACTACAGCCAACAATATCCTTAGAGCTGGTTACTATTGGCCTACCCTTTTTCTCGATACTCATAAACTAGTCATGACTTGCCATAAGTGCCAAATCTTTGATGGCAAAAGAAAACTTCTACCTTTGCCCTTGCATCCTGTTGAGACCCAAAGATGTCCTTTCCCTTCACCAAATTTCACTTCATTTCCTTTGTCCCTTATCAATTACAGGCTTAAATGGTCAATAGGATTGATTAAAGTCACTTTAGGAATGTATACAATGACTGACTTGCTATATTTTCATGGTTTTTTTGTTGTAGTAATTTTTGACTAGACTCAGCTACAAAATGCAGCCATTTTGTAGCCAGTCACCTATTCCGCAACTATCTTCATGTTCTCACAAGTTACAGGTTTCACTTCAAGGAAAAATGCATATGGTTGAATTCCACAACACTCCCACATCATTTATTTCTCTCTACGAAGTCTGAGAAAGAAGCTACAGGTGGTTATGCACGTGGAAGAGATCAAAGCCAAGAAGCAGATTCCTACCAGGACAGGGACTCTACAGATGTCTCCAACAAAGTACGAGGCTTTCATAAGAGTTCTAATAAGGGTAGTTATGTATTTATTTTATAAGAATGACTTGGAAGACCGAGAGACAGCTAGCTAGATTGATGTTCTGTTGCTAGATCTCAAAAGACCGTAATACTCTGTTTTTGAAATACTTTTCCTTTAATGAAAGAAGTACCGCTTTATTGCAAGATCTGAGGCAATCTTGAGGATACTTGTATGATAATCCAGTGGTAGAGGGCCCCTACTACTCGAGAAGCTCTGTGCACATTGTTTAGATAAGTAACTTTAGCCTTGTTGCATTCCTAGCTTAAGCAATTTTCTGAACTTTGTGTTTTATACTCACTTGCATTGGATGCTACAGCCAGTCTTATTGTTACGAATTGTTCCAAAATATCACTAAAATTGAATGAGATATAACTGTAGTATTTTAGGAATTAGTTGCATTTTTCTGAACTTTACGTTTTTGTGCTCAATTACATCAATTGTTACAGCTAGTCTTGTTCTTACGAATTATTCCAAAATATCACTAACACTGAATGAGACTTAGCTGTGGTGTTTTAGAGCTTAGTTGCGTTTTTTGAACTTTATGTTTTTATGCTCATTTACATCACATGTTACAACCAGTCTTGTTCTATGAATTGTTCCAAAATACCACTAACAACGAATGAGACAAAGCTGTAGTATTTCAGTGATTAGTTGCATTTTAGTTTAGTTGTAAAACTCCGGAGGTTAATGGAACTCTAGTTCAATTCTGTTCACTGTATTTCAAGTTTGAATGATTGCATTCTAGTTCAGCTTTATCCATTGTATTTTTAGTTTTATTAGTCAGTTGTATTCTAGTTGTTAAGTTAGACTTGATGGCCTTCATTATTTACAAAGCACTCCTGTTCTTAACTTCTACTAATACATCATTATCATAGGAACAAGAATTGGCAATGTCATTTTGAAATCTTGATTGTTCTGCAACTTCCCATAATTTCACAAACTGCCTCTTTTCCAAAGCTATTCCAAAATATTTCTAATTCTTGAATGAGGTTTAACAGTGATATTTTGAGTTGTGGAATGGATTAATTTCGGTGTCATAGGTTAATTTAGAGTAGAATTCTTCACTAGGTTGCAAACTATCTTTTTCCAAATGTGTTCCAACAAATTTCTAGCCATGGATGAGATTTTCTCTGTGATATTGTAGATTGTTGTTTACTTAGAAGAACCTCATTTCATTAAACTTATCCTTTTCTCAAATTATTCCAACATATTTCTAATGAATGAATTGGACTGAGTTCATGTTATGAGTTATTGAGTTCATGCTATGAGTTATTTTTCTTGTTAAAGTATTGCATTTTATGTTCTCAAGTGCCATACATAGTTTAGAATAGGTTTTACTCTGTTTTAGTGTGACCAACAACTTCTCTTTACCAACACTTAGTTATTTTCCTCTTAGAATAAAAAAACAAAATAAAAAACATTGGAATAACACTAAACACAACGTAGTGAGAGATAGATACCTAGGCACATATAGTGCACTACACTTCAACATTTTACTAGCCCTGGTTGACAATTTATGACATCAATTTAGGAACACTAAGTTGAGCAGACACATCCCATTAGTGTTGAAGCTCCTTTCCAACAGTGGGGGTTGGACTTCATAGGAGAGATCCATCCTACCTCATCTTCCCAACATAAGTAGATCCTCACTGCCACTGATTACTTCACCAAATGGATAGAGTCCATCCCTTCTAGGAATGCCACTGATTCCATTATTATCAAATTCCTTGAAACCAACATCTTGTCCAGGTTTGGTTTCCATAGAAATATCATCACCGAAAATGCTGCTTCCTTTATATCTAAAAAAATGGTGGACTTTTGTTACAAATATCACATCATACTAGGCCACTCCACTGCTTATTACCCACAAGGAAATGGACTAGCTGAGTCCTCTAACAAGATATTGGTGAACATCATCAAAAAGCTCCTAGAAAAAAATCAGAGGGCATGGCATGGAAAACTAGTGCATGCACTATTGGCTAATAGAATAACCACCAAGAAATCAATTGGTATGTCTCCCTATCAACTAGTATATGGCATGGATTCAGTTATCCCCACCTCTTTGGGAGTTCCAGTCATGAAGCTCCTCCAAGAGGTACAATCAGAAGAAAATGACATGCAAAGAAGACTGAACCAAACCATTCATTTGCAACAGTCAAGGGAGGAAGTTTACAAAAGAACACAAGTAGTACAAGACAATCAAGAAATTTTTTGATAGGAGAACCATGACAAATGATTTCCAAATTGGAGACATAGTTCTGCAATGGGATTCAAGAAGGGAAGACAAGGGAAAACATGGAAAGTTTGAAAATTTATGGAAAGGCATTACATCATTCATTCAGTTAGGGGTAACAATGCTTTATTTTTGCAAGAGCTTGATGGAGCTGAAATGCTTGGAGGTCCTGTCAATGGAAGGATGCTCAATGTAATATTCCAAAATTTGCAAGCAACAAATTAGAATATTAATTTTTTCTTTTTTCATCTAGGAGGTGAATAAAATGGGTAAAATTCCCATGAGAAGGAATAAGATCCTTCATAGTGTGAAATGGATCAATGGAGCAGCTTAATTTTTCACCTTCCAGTGTGAAAAGGGGCAATTGCATGAGGACAAGGTCAAGTTTGACCAAGTCAACAGTGCTGCCTACGAGGTGTAGCTTGCATGGGAAGACAACGCAATTTGAGAGGGAGGAATATTCTTTGTGGAAGAAACCATAATTTCTGGTGTCTAGGGTAAAGAGGCATTCACTTGCATAAAAGGAGGAAGAGGCAGCCCTAGTGGGACATCTTTGAGCATTTGATCAATTGTCTGATTAGACTATTTGCAGTCTCCGGCTATTTAGTTGAGTTGCAGTGCTGCTTAGCATGAGGGATTCTTGCTTAGGATTTCCTTTCCTTATTGAGAGGCCTCTTGGAGGATTGCACTTAATTTTCTCCACATCTTGTCTCAAGGCCAAAGCCACTTCTTCAGTCACTGCATTATTTTTGCTGAAGTATAACGTAGTGTTGTTGGGTGTTGCAGTGGAGGGTTCCACAACACCATTCCTTGTCTCATCTTTTAGAGGAGGGAGCTTCTATTCCTTAGGAAGATTAGTGAGGAAGGTTTTCAGAGCTGATTTTCATATCTTGGCATCAAGGCCAAGCATCTCCTATCATATACAATGCAATCCATTCTCCATACTGCGTTATTTCAGTGCATACTTGCAGTGAGGGTTTGCACCAGCTTCTTGGAGGGAAAGATCTTCAGTGCTGGGATTAGCCTTGCGCTTAAGAGATCCATTGGAGGAGGGTTATTTCAGATTGAGCATCATATTCAGCTATCTCCATGTATTTCTAGTATTGAGTTGCAGCTGCTCCCCAACAACTCCGACATTTCTGCAGATTTTTCATTTTCATGTATATTGTAGCCAATCCTTCCAAGGATTGTGTATTATTGTTGTATTAGTGTTTTCAGGGGTTGATAGCTTTCTCCCCCTCATTTATTTGAGCTGATATTATCATATCATCATATTATCATTTTTTATGTTGCAGTATCTCCTATAAACTATGTTATTTTAGCTAGGGCTTTTCACATGTAGCAGTGCTCTTGCATTTTCTTGTACATGTTCTATTGAGGCTTTCATTGCCTAGCTTGAGTGACTGATTCCTTAAGTTAAGGTACTCTTTTGCTGCTATATTATATACTCGTTGACTATTTACATATTCATGTACTCAGGCTTACCATAATAATGCTGTCATTCCATTTTATGAGCATACATTGTTGCAGTCCCTTCATCGGGTATTTTATGAGGACATCTAAGTGTGGGAGATTTGTTTAACCCATTTAGAAGGATTTATTTGGAGCTATCTCTTGGATTTAGGACTTAGATACATTTATCTAAGGTATCCAGGTCTTGATTTATTTTCCTGTAGCAACCATTACTGGAAAATGCGTTTTCCAGTCATGCCTTGCTAGCTGTTCCCATTTTGGGATACTACAGTAGTATCAAAGCTGCTTTCCTGGCTCAGCTTGTGAGTCTAAGCCCAAGAAGATTAGAAGATTGAAGAGGATGGGTTTTATCTCATCATATTTCAGATCCATGAAGAACCTCCCCAAGGAGGATAAGCAGAAGGAAGAGGAAGAACCCTTCACTTCCTATTCTCATCGAGAAGGAGACAAAAAAATAAGCAGGAATAAGACTCCATATTTTGGAGAAGAAAAAGGGGATAAGATTACAAAGCTTCTTCCTAGATATATAAATATTATTCATGAGGATTTCAAGAATATATGGAGGGAGATGCATGAAGAATCTCCAAGAGATTTTGAATCTAAAGCAAACTCTAGTTTGTCATTTGAAGAGTGTGAGCAAGCAGCTGCACATCCTAATACACAACGCAGTCACATACCCAGGATTTCCGGAAGAGAGATGGGAAGAGAAGAAGAGGTTGATAAGAGGGAAACCCTTAGTGATTTCTTGAAATATTATGAGTTTAAAACTCAAAAATTCAGAGATCATCTCAGTTTTTCAGAGTTTTGTAAGATGAAGGTGAAAGGAAGAGAGCATCTGGGTAGATTTCTTCTATCTACCTTTGGGGGTTCACCTACATGTTCAGCCAAAGCTTGGGGGGAGGAGTTAGATACCTTCTTGCAGTATCACCAAATGTCAGAGGATGAAGCCATCAGAGTTGTAGCGTTGCATTTTAGAGGTAAGGCCTATGCCTGGTGGATCTTTGAATCCTTTTCTTTAAGAAATGTAAACATTACATCTTATGCAAGTTTCACTAATGCCTTAGTGAAAATATTTGATGGAAGGATTCATGAGACACACATGGTGGATCTAAAAAAGGAAACTCAAACAAAACCCTTGCATGAAAATGCAATTCGACTTCAGAAAACCATGGGGAATGCTGAAAACTTGCACCATACTTTGCCGGAAGAGAGACTTTCATCTCATACCTTTGAGCAAGGAAGCATGGAGATCTCTTTTTCAAAAAGGGATCCAATCATTGGTAGGTTGCCCATTCATGTTGCAAAGATTGAAGGCAAAAACGCTGTCTCATTTAGAGATTATTTAGTGCCTCATGCAGAGGAAGGAGGAGATCTTGCTCCAAGTAGAGGGATTCTTGCATCTTTGCAAGGAAATCCCCAGGATCTCATGTGTGGAGATCAGGGCACAAATCTTGTGCCATTTTTGAGGAGGTGTGGAACCATGGAGACACAAAGAGGAGGTAGGGAGAAGAACCAACAAAATGATATGAGGAGTACACATCCCTATCCATTTCTGGAGGTTGTTACACCTAGGAGGGAGACTATATTGCGCAGTGAGAGCATGGACATAATTATCCATTCATATATGCAGTCACCTTTTGATGATAATGTCTCATTTCATGGAGACATTTTACTAGGGAGACCACTGGATCAGGAGAGGAGGATGGATGCTTCACCAGTTGAGGCACCACTAATTGATTTCAGAAGAGTGGAGACCTTAGGAGAGCTTGATACAACGTTGGGAGTATTGGGTAGACTCAAGGAGAGAGAGAGCATTATCTCAACATCATCAGTACCCACTTCCATTTCAGATTCTACACTGTGGCAGAAGTAGCAGGGGAAGGATAACAACCTTCCAAATTTTATCTTTGGCATGGGAGATGTCAGAGAAGAGGATGACCATATGACATGTGTTCTTCATGGGAGATCATCAGCGCTGTCACTATGGAAGATAGATCCATATTGGAACTCCCAGCTGTTGGTGGAGTATTCCAAGGATCTTTTTACTTGCATGATCTTGGATGACCAGTTGCATGAGGAGGGATATTCAGTCAGAGATGGGGTCATCTTTTATCATGGTAGGATATTCTTTCCTAGAGCTTCCAAGCTCAAGGAGAAGTTGCTACAAGCAGCTTAGGAGGATTTCCTTTTCAGTCCCACTTTTCCTATGAGAGCATACCACACCATCATGGAGGGGTATTTATGGAAGGGCATTGAGGAGGAGATATATCAGCATATGCAGAGATGCATGGATCAGATGCAGATGGAGGAGAGACATGACTCTTTGGAGAAGTCAACACAACCACTTCTTTTCTCTCTAAGAAGGAAGGGAGACTCATCTATGAGCCACTCCATTTGCAAGAGCAGAACATATGGTAAGGGTGATGATTATTTACATGATTATTTATATGATGTATGTCCCTTAACCATATATGTGCAGGATGTTGCTCTAAGGAGGAGCATTCTTTCTTTAGAGCTTCATGGTCTAGTTGAGGCCATAAGCATGATTGATGGGAATTCTATAGGAGGAAATAGGGAAGAGATATATCATGGAGGACATGCTCTTTGTACACCTTACATCATTCAATTCATCCATACTTTTGAGGAGATTGGAGCAGCAGGAAAGTGGTTGAAAAGCCGCTCATTTTATCAGTCTCTATTGCAGTTGAGGGTCAAGCTGCATTGGCTGCATTTGAGGGACCATTGTCCTTCTCGCTTGTTGCATATGGAAGCAAGCATGATTCTCATCCTTGCTCCCTATGGTTCTATTGTTGCTGTCTTTATGAGGATCATGCTTGGGAGAGAGACACATTGTGTGAATGTGTCCTTTGAGGGAGAAATTCCTCACACTTTTTGCACTACATGTCATGAGGGGAACATGGGACATGATATGGTTACCTTAATAACACATTTGTCACTCTATGAGGTGAGCCATATGATGGAGGAGATGCCATATGATGATGACTTCCAACTCATCACTTATGGGGATGTTTGGGCAAGCATGATTTGCAGCGTTGGAGGAGAGATCTTTGGAGATCTAGTTCTCATCTTGCCACTTGAGGGCAAACTTAATTCAGCCCATGACCATCCAACACTGTACACTTATCATAAGTGGAGATATGGATAGTGTGGGGTAGGCTACATTGTCTACCATGTGCAGAATTTCAGCCCACCTACTTTGTCGGAGCCAAAGGTCGAGGACAGTTTCCAGAAGTTTCCTAGTTGGAAGGTGACTCATTTTGCATGGCTTATAGCTTGGGGATGGAGGATACATATGGGAGAGATAATTCCCATCATATTTCAGATCCCATTCCTCAAGGGGACCTCTAGACATCACTTTGCTATCCTCTTGAGTATTTCACCTTTACATGATGATGGATTGATAGCTAACTTGCATGCTGAGGAGGAGAAATGTGGAGACTTGATTAATGAGATAGCATCACTTCACTTGGAGGAGATAATCATACAGGGATGCTACAGGGAGAGGAAAAGAAAATAATTCAGTCTATCCTTGCACTTGCTTGAGGACAAGCAATCTTTGAGAGGGGAGGACTATAATATTCCAAAATTTGCAAGCAGCAAATTGGAATATTAATTTTTTCTTATTTCATCTTGGAGGTGAATAAAATGGGTAAAAGGCCCATGAGTAGGAATAAGATCCTTCATAGTGTGAAAAGGATCAATGGAGTAGCTTAATTTTTCACCTTCTAGTGTGAAAAGGGGTAGTTGCATGAGGACAAGGTCAAGTTTGACCAAGTTAGGAAGCCGCCTAAGAGGTGTAGCTTGCATGGGAAGACAACGCAGTTTGAGAGGGAGGAATATTATTTGTGGAAGAAACCCTAATGTGTGGGGTCCAGGGAAAAGAAGCATTCACTTACATAAAATAAGGAAGAGGCAGCCATAGTGGGACATCTTTGAGCATTTGATCAATTTTTTGATTAGACTATTTACAATCTCCAGCTGTTTAGCTGAGTTGCAGTGCTGCTTAGCACGAGGGATTCCTGCTTAGGATTTCCTCTCCTTATTGAGAGGCCTCTTGGAGGATTGAACTTCATTTTCTCCACATAGTGGCTCAAGGCCAAAGCCACTTCTTTAGTCACTGCGTTATTTCTGCTGAAGTATAACGTAGTGTTGCTGGGTGTTGCAGTGGAGGGTTCCACAACACCATTCCTTGTCTCATCTTTCAGAGGAGGGAGCTTTTATTCCTTGGGAAGATTAGTGAGGAAGGTTTTCAGAGATGATTTTCATATCTTGGCATCAAGGCCAAGCATCTCCTATCATATACAGCGCAGTACATTCTCCATACTGTGTTATTTCAGTGCATACTTGCAGTGAGGGTTTGCACCAGCTTCTTGGAGGGCAAGATCTTCAGTGCCAGGATCAACCTTGCACTTGAGAGATCCATTGGAGGAGTTTTATTTCAGATTGAGCATCATATTTAGCCATCTCCATGTATTTCCAGTATTAAGTTACAGCTGCTACCCAGCAACTCCGGCATTTCTGCAAATTTTCCATTTTCATGTATATTGTAGCAAATCCTTCCAAGGATTGTGTATTATTGCTGTATTAGTGTTTTCAGGGGTTGAGAGCCTGCTCCCCCTCATTTATTTGAGCTGATATTGTCATATCATCATATTATCATGTATGTTGCAGTATCTCCTATAAACTGCATTATTTTAGCCAGGGCTTTTCACATGTAGCAGTGCTCTTGCATTTTCTTGTACATGTTCTATTGAGGCTTTCATTGCCTAGCTTGAGTGACTGATTCCTAAATTCATGGTACTCTTTTGATGCTATATTATATACTCATTGGATATTTACATCTTCATGTACTCAGGCTTACCATAATAACGCTGTCATTCCATTTTATGAGCATACATTGTTGCAGTCCCTTCATTGGGCATTTTCCGAGGACATCTAAGTGTGGGAGATCTGTTTAACCCACTTAGAAGGATTTATTTGGAGATATATCTTGGATTTAGGACTTAGATACATTGATATAAGGGATCCAGGTCTTGGTTTCAATTCCTGTAGCAGCCATTACTGGAAAATGCATTTTCCAGTCATGCCTTTCTAGTTGTTCCCATTTTGGGATACTACACTCAAACACTACTTTTGTCAAGATTCCTGAACTTTGCATATAGGACTCATTGTACATAAAATAAGTTGATTAAGAAATAGAAAGAACAAAATCCCTAAAAAAAAAGAAAAGGAAAAGAGGGTAGGTTTTAGAAAGAAAGGTACAACCCCATACCCAAAAATAGTGATGTTGAAAGTGTGCAAGTCTAAATGCCACTACTTGTTGTTAAAAGAGAGGTCTTGTTCAGTCATCTAGCCTAATCATGGCTGAACATGTTTTCAATTTATTTGCTGATAGGTTAGTGAAAGGAAGAAATTGTCAAACTAAATCTTGATTATTATCAATAGGTATAGATTAGGAATGAAAGATGCTGGTTCCACATGCTCAAATTTGAAACAAAGAGGAAAATAGGGATGCTTAACAAAAGACATATATTGCCCTTATGTTTCCTAAGTTTTATTTGTACAAAAATAACACTTGTGTGCAACTTGTTCTTATGCCACAACTCATGGTAAGTCAGATTGCCTAGTCCTGATTTGCCATGCTTTCAATTTCATGTTAGTAGGATAGAGAATAAAGTTTGTCAAACAGCTTAATCTTGAAAAATGAGTAGAATAGGTAGAAGATAAAATGAGTTCATTAGCCTAATCTGAAATCTTGGAAGAGATAAGGATACAATTAGATAGTTTGATTTTTTTCTTTCAGAAGAACAAAATTTCAAGGGTTTTCTAATTCAAATGCACCCAAAGAAGAAAAAATGTTAGGCAAGTATGATGGGTAGGTAGAGATGAGTTTGAAGCAAACATATATTTTCAGATTATGAGATCATAGCTTAAAAAGGACATCAGCAAATGAAGAAAGAAAATCTGCAAAGTGCAAGTAAGGCACTGGTCTTCAAAATCCAGAGATCTGAATGTTCTGGACACCTCCTGAAAAGGAGTTGCCCTCCCCAAGTGGAGCCACTGTTAGTCATCATAATTTTTTCATGTTGTGTATGACTAAATGATTTCCCTAGATTTATAGAAACAAAGTTCATGAACATTGTGAGTTCTAGAAATTTCACTGCCTTCATTATCCTTACTATAAATTTTCACTATCTTATCATCCTATCATGTCAAGGTCAGCTCACTACTCCCAAAAGACCCATCATGGGCTCATGCCATTCATTATTCATCATGCTTTGTAAAATTTAGCCTAAATCCTATATTTTTTCTTTCACCTACAACCCTCCCCAGCCAACTAAATATCACTTATCAAAGCAACTCTGTTGTCCTTCCCAAAACACCCCAAGCATGAATGATCTCAAACTACTTTCAGATTCTTTAGACATATCAAGTACATTGGAAATTTTTTTTTGAATCTTCAATACAATAGTTTATCATAAACTCTGTCTCACACTTGATAGAGCCCAATTTCTAGGTTTCAGTCCAAAATCCAAATACCAGAGAGCCTCCACTAGGACATCAAGGGTTTTATGAGTCTTAGGGTGGATTTGGTACCCTCCAAATATCTGTTTTATACCTACCAGGAGAATGCTTTCAAAAAAGGAAAGAGACAAGTAACTTGGTCCAAAACTAATAAAGAGATCCTTTAAAGGAAGTTCTTCGATCTGAAGCATAAATCTGGTAAGGGGACAACTGCCCCTTGCTCACTTTTCTACCAGGAAGACCAAAAAGGGCCAACATATCAGATATGAGGTAAGGTAAAAGAAGGAAAAATCATCACAGGAAGATCATCAGTAAAAAGAAGCAACAAGAATATGTTTTAGGAAGATTAGGGTTTGTAGATGTTTTTGGCCAAACAAGGAATAAATGTTAGGGTTGCAAGGGCAAAGGTTACCTAACTCCATCAATGCACAATTGAAGGTATTTTAGAAACGATAAAAGAGTTTTGAAAGGTTTTTTAGAACTTAGAATATAACACTGTTTATTTCTTTCTGAGCAGCCCTCAATGTAATATTCCCAATTAGCCATTGCTATTTGGAATATTATAACTGCTCCATTTTTGAAATAAGAAGTCGGAAAGACAATAAAACATATCCCAGTGTGAAAAGGGATTAGATTAGGAGAAAAAAATAAAGCCACTTTGGTGTGAAAGAAGGGCAAAGCAATGAGCTAGTTTCAGTTGACCAATTCAACAACGCTGTCACAAGAGGAGGGAAAGCTACTAGGGCAACGCAGTTTTGAAAGGGGAATCTTCTCAAGGAAGTCACATCACTAATGAGTGGGGTCCGGGGTGGAAAAGCTCACCAAGGATAAGAAGGAGGAGATAGCAGCAAAGAGATCATTCATTCATTCATCTTGTCTCGATCTTATGACTGATTGCAAGCTTCAGCTATTTAGCCGGAGTTGCAGAACTGTTTAGTGCAAGGAATTCTCATGTGGGAATTCCATTTTTCCTTTGGTTTAGCTATTTGGGAGATCTAAGGAGGAGGTACTGAGCTCAATTTTCATCATTTTCCTTCACAATATCTATTCTACATCACATACAGTGCAGTAACCTCCAGTAACTGCGTCATTTCTGTAGTAGCAGCAATAGCTGGGTGAGACCCTCTTGTTTTATGCTTGTTTCGGAGGAGGAGGTGTCTATTTCACTCCGGGAGGTCTATTGAGGGAGGACTTGGGCCAATTTATGTATTTTTTGTCTATTTCAGATTACTTTCAGTATTTTCTAATACAGAGTTGCTGGGTACAACGTTATTTTCTGCAGTGCTGTATCTTGTGTTGCTATTTTTCCGGAAACCCTTGCCGGGGTGCTCCGATGTGCTTGTAAAAGAGGTCAAAACTCTCATTTCTGATTCTATAATGAATGAAAGCTTTAGATATGTGTTATACTATCTTTTTCTGTAGAATTATAATAAAAATAATGCTGTTTCAGTCTCCGGTATTTCTATTTTATAAAGTAGTGGGATTGGGGTGCTTTTTATCATATCTGAGCTGAGGATATCTGTTTAGTGTAGCTAAAATGATTTCTTTCTGATGTAATTTTATATTTAAGCTACATACAACATATAAAAGAGGATCCAAGTCCTGTTCAGTGTTTTTATTGCAAGGTTTTCCTTATAGAACGTCGTCACTGAAGAAATTGCTGAAATTCCTGAAAAGGAACCTTATAGTGGTATCAGAGCCCTGCTCTGGGCTCAACTTGTGGGGGGATATTTCTCTTCAGCATGGAGGAGGAAGAAATTTTAAATCTCCTACTTCAAACCCTGTAGGACATTGCAAGGGACCTCAAGGAGATGAGACATGAAAGGGATTCTATAGAGTTTTTCCATATGGCAAGCACCAACACTACAAATGGCATGGGGCATTCAGCTGCATCACAACGCTCTACCATGCCTTCATTTCTAACTGGGGTAGACAAGGAGGGGACCCTGGGAGAATATTTTGAAGAATATGAACTCAAATCTCAAGGGTTCAAGGAGCACTTGAGCTTTCAGGAGTTTTGCTGGATCAATGATGGGAGGAGGATTAATCCTCATCAAAAGGAGGAGAATTTGATGCAGGGATCAGTCCTACAGCGTAGTATGGAAGGGTTCTTCCTGCCCACATTTTATGGGACACCTAAGGGCACATCAAAGGCTTGGGTGGAGAAGCTGGACACATACTTCTAGCTCAACAAGGTTTCTGAGATAGAAGCCATCAAGATAGTTGCGCTGCACCTAGAAGGGGAAGCTCAAGATTGGTGGTTTCATGGAATGACCACACTTGGGATTCATCATATCACTTCATACTCAACTTTCACCAAGAAGTTAGTGGAGAGGTTTGATCCAAGGGATCCGAAAGCCCACTTTGCCAAGATAACCAAGCTCAAGCAGGAGGGAGATCTTGAGGATTACATTGCTGAGTATTTGTAGCTTTTAGTGATGGTATCTAACCTCACTATGAGCAAGAAGGTATGCATGTTTGTGAATGGGATGGCTGAACCATTACAAGGGTTGGTCAAATCTACTAAACCAACCACACTCCTTGAAGCTGTGGAGAAAGCTAGAGATCTACAACACATCTTGCCCAGGGCAAGAACCTTTTTGCAGTAAGAGACTCACTCAAGGCCAAGGGAGACAATCCATGTTTAGGATTTGGAGGAAGAATGTGTTATAGGAAGGGCACATCATGTCAAGACCTTCTCCAAGAAGGATTCCAACGCTGTACAATCCATGGAAGACTTTTCTCCAAGAGGGGGAGCTATTACAATGTTAAGAGGAGTCCCAAAGTATATAACCTTGAGGGTGAGAGGTACTATCATGGGGAAAAGAGTTTCTATATTGATAGATAGTGGAGCCACTCATAATTTTGTTAATGCATAGCTGGTACAAAGGAGAGGAATCCACATGGAGGAGTTTGAGGGATTTTCAGTTTTGGTCCCAGGAGCTATGACCCTGCAATGTGCCAAGTATGTTCCGGCACTAACCATTACTATGGGGACCTATACATTGACAAACCACTTCTTTATGGTAGATATTCTAGAAACCAATGTCATATTGGGAGTCCAGTGGTTAATCACTCTTGGGAGAGTTACCACTAACTAGAGAACCTTGGAGATGGAATGGATAGGAGGGAAGGATGGCCAACAACAAAAGATCAAGGGTATAAACACATAAAACCCTCAGGTTGTTTCAACACACGGGATGGAGGAATATCTGCGTAGGGGGGATTTTTAATGGGCAGTGGAGCTGCATATATCAGAGGTGAAGGACAAGGATTCACCAGTGCATCTAGATGTCTAGTCTCTCTTGGACCGGTATTATACAGTATTTGGAGATATCCCACCAGGGAGACCTCCTGATCGAGGGTTTGAACACACCATTGAGTTGGAACAAGGAATCCAAGTAGTAATCACCACTCCTTATAGCCACCCCAAGGCTTATAGGGATGAGATTGAGAAAGCTATCCAAGAGCTGCTAGCCCTATGACACATCCGACCTAGTACTAGTCCTTTTGCTTCCTCTGTGGTTTTGGTAAAGAAGAAAGATGGCACATTGAGGATGTGCATTTATTATAAGGCCTTGAACAATAAGACTATGAAGAACAGGTACCCTATACCTAGGATCGATGAACTCATGGATGAGTTGAGGGGATATAAATAGTTTTCCAAAATTTATTTGAGATCCAGGTATCATCAAATCAAGGTGAGGGAGAAAGATATCCCCAAGACAACATTCAGGTCTCACTACAGAAATTTTGAGTTTCTGGTAATTCCCTTTGGATTGACCAATGCTCCAAAAAATTTCCAACTATCCAAGTAGCTAATGCACTATCCAGGAGGCCTACAACACTGTCTTTGAGAGGCATGGACGCAGATTGGAAAGCTCAACTTTTAGTTGAGTATTCCAAAGATGAATTTGCATGTGAGATACTTGATGGGGTGGTATCGGATGAGAGGTTTAGGGTGATGGATGAGGTTATCTATTACCGGGATCAGATCTTCTTGGCTAAAAGTTCCAAGCTCAAGGAGAAGATCTTATTGGCATCACATGATTCCCCACTTTCCAGGCATCAAGGTTTCACAAAGACTTACAGAGCTATCAGAGAGAGATTCTCATGGAAGGGTCTCAAGGAGGATGTGCTTCAACATGTCAGAGAGTGCACCATTTGTTAACAGAACAAGGGAGAACACACTCAGCCTGCTGGGTTATTGCAGCCACTACCTATTCCGGATGGGAAGTGGGAAAGTATCTCTATGGACTTCATCACCAGTTTACCGATAATGCAGGGTAAGGACTGTATCTTTTTTGTTGTTGATAGACTAACAAAGTACTCTCATTTCTTTGCCATTTCTGCACATTATACTTCTTCACAGGTAGCCGAGCTCTTCTTCAGAGATGTATTTAGACTCCATGGTCTCCCAAGGACCATAGTGAGTGATCGGGACAACTGCTTCATGGGTGGCTTTTGGCAGGAAATTTTCCGGTTAGTGGGAACTGATTTGACTCCAAGCACTAGCTATCATCCCTAAACCGATGGATAGACCGAGATAGTAAACAAGTGGCTAGAAGGCTACTTGAGGAACTATGTGGTAGGGCAACAGAGAGATCGTTGGCTCCACTTGGGAGAGTATTGTTACAACACTACTCACCATATTTATATTGGCATGACTCCTTTCTGAGCCTTGTATGGGTATGAGGCACTCTCATTTGCTGATGTTATGTTTGGGGCAAGTAAAGCTCCAAGGGCAAAGGAATGGATTTAGGAGAACTAGGACATACTAAGGGCACTCAAAGACAATGTTGCCACTGCCAAGAACCAGCAGAAGATGTATGCAGACCGTGGTTGGATAGAAAGACAGTTTGAGGTGGGAGATCTTGTCTATCTATGTCTTCAGCCTTACAAACAGTCCACACTCAAGGAGAAGGGAGTTGAGAAGCTCAAACCACATTTCTATGGGCCATATAAGGTGGTCAAATGTATCAGTAAGGTAGCATATGAGTTGGAGCTTCCTAAGGGGAGCAAGATCCAAAATATCTTCTATGTCTCTTACCTCCAGAAGGCCATTGGGAGGAATGTAGTTGCCAACATGGATCTCCCCCCTATTGATGAAGAGGGCCACTTAATCTTGCAACTAGAAGCAATATTAGACACAAGGGAGAGGCAGCTGAGAAACATAGTCATGAAGGAATATATGATTCAATGGAGGAATTTACCATATGAGGATGCCACTTGGGAGGGAGAGAAGATCTTGCAACACTCTTCTTTACTGTTGCTTGTGGGCAAGAAAATTTTGAGCGGGGACGATTGTAATATTCCCAATTAGCCACTGCTACTTGGAATATTATAACTGCTCCATTTTTGAAATAAGAAGTTGGAAAGACAATAAAACATATCCCAGTGTGAAAAGGGATTAGATTAGGAGGAAAAAATAAAACCACTTTGGTGTGAAAGAAGGGAAAAGCAATGAGCTAGGTTCAGTTGACCAAGTCAACAACGCTGTCACAAGAGGAGGGAAAGCTACTAGGGCAGCGCAGTTTTGAAAGGGGAATCTTCTCAAGGAAGTCACATCACCAATGAGTGGGGTCCGGGGTGGAAAATATCACCAAGGATAAGAAGGAGGAGATAGTAGCAAAGAGATCATTCATTCATTCACCTTGTCTCGGTCTTATGACTGATTGCGAGCTTCAACTATTTAGCCGGAGTTGCAACACTGTTTAGTGCAAGGAATTCTCATGCGGGAATTCCATCCTTCATTTGGTTTAGCTGATTGGGAGATCTAAGGAGGAGGTCCTGAGCTCAGTTTTCATCATTTTCCTTGAGGATATCTATTCTGAATCACATAAAGTGCAGTCACCTCCAGTAACTATGTCATTTCTGTAGTGGCATTAGTAGCTGGTTGAGACCCTCTTGTTTTATGCTTATTTCAGAGGAGGAGGTGTCTATTTCACTCCGGGAGGTCTATTGAGGGAGGCCTTGGGCCAATTTTTGTATTGTTTGTCTATTTCAAATTACTTTCAGTATTTTCTGATACCAAGTTGCTGGGTACAACGTTATTTTCTGCAGTGTTGTATCTTGTGTTGCTATTTTGCTGGAAACGCTTGCCAGGGTGCTCCGATGTGCTTGTAAAAGAGGTAAAACCTCTCATTTCTGATTCTATAATGAATGAAAGCTTTAGATATATGTTATAATATAATTTTATGTAGATTTAATAATAAAAATAATGCTGTTGCAGTCTTCGGCATTTCTATTTTATGAAGTAGTGGGATTGGGGTGCTTTTTAGCATATCTGAGCTGAGGAGATTTGTTTAGTGTAGCTAGAATGCTTTATTTATGATGTCCTTTTATATTTAAGCTACATACAACATATAAAAGAGGATCCAAGTCATTTTCAACATTTTTATTGCAGGGTTTTCCTTATACAACGTCCTCACTAAAGAAATTGCTGAAATTCCTGAAAAGGAACCTTACACTCAAACCCAAGAATTTGAAAAAAAATGATAAAATGATCAAAAGATGATAGATCCTCCTTCATCACAACAGATGGCTACCAAATAATTTTAAGCTACCTCTCTAAGGTTTTTCCAAAAACAACACTGTTTCACCTGCACTAAAAAGAGAAATGGCAAAGAATAATAAGTTTAAAGGGCTATTCTCCCAAATGTAAATTAGAGGTCCTCAAAGTAAATAAGAGAAGGAAAGAATAAGGTTGAGTCTCTGAAAATTCCCAAGTCAAATCCATGGCATAGTATGGTTTGTTTTTACTATTGGAAAAACAAACCTATTACTACCTTAAGAAACATGAAAAGAGAAGAAGAAACAGTCTTCAGGTCACCAACAGTCAAAAAATACCAAGAAGGTTAAAGGCAGGTTCTTTAATGACAAAATCATGCCCACTACAAATGGGTCAGTACCCAAGTTATCAGAAAGAAGAAGGGTGAAAAATACATCAGCAAATCAACACCACAAGAAAGAGAAAAAGTGCCTCAAGGAAGTTTCTCAAAACCCTCCAAAAGATAAACGTTATGAGACAAATAAAAAAACACCCGGACATAGTAAAAGTGGGTTTTGTGGTTTGATTTATCTTTTTTCAAAAGCATAAAGGTTTTTTGAATTCATTGATTTTCTCATTCCCGCACTTAGCAAATAAGGAAGGAGCTCCAAAGAGAAAATTCAGGGTTTCTGGGAAAATTGTTCAGGCGCTGTGCAAAACCTAGGCGCTGCGCAAAAAGGGAGCTGGCGCTATGCAAACTGCCATCGTACACATTCAATTTTTCACTGCGCTACGCAAAACAATCTTCGGCGCTGCGCAAACCTCGGGCGCTGCGCAAACACATGCCCAGTCCGCCTGAAAACCGACAAACTCTGCTTCTTGCCCGACACTTCGGTTCATTCCGCCCAGGCGCTACACAAAACAAGCTGCCGACATTGCCTAACCAACGTGTAGGGTTTCCTATCTCACCCGGTGCTGCGCAAATAGGTGGCCCAACCCACCCAGAAAGCATGCAGACCGCCCGACACTGCGCTAATTCCCATTCAACCTCGCCGGCGCTGCGCAAACTGCCCTACCCGACAACTCGGGCAGAGGCATTGCGAAAAGTACAGAAAACTGCCAAAGGCACCAGAAAGACCCTCGATGCATAAATTCATCCTTTGAGGTGCCTTAAAGACAGAAGAAAGTTGAATAAAGTGGTAAGTGACATTTCCTCTTGATTCCCCAAATCAAATTTGCAAAAGAATCTTGTTTTTAGTGGTTGAGGTAAAAACCCTGGGAGGGTGAAACCCTCGGTCAAAATCAAAAGGGAACATCGGAATTCTTGAAACCAAATTTGATAGCAGGGGTGTGGGGGGATTAAGTCTGTCACTATATTCATGATTAAACTCCTCAAGCTGCAAAAACCACTCAAAACCTCAAAATTCATCTCCTAGCTAAAGTTGACCTGATGTTCATTCCTCACTTGGTTTTTCCACTAAACCTCAATTTTCAAATCAGTGTCTTCAATCACCATGTCAGAGATGGAAAACAACAGTGGTATTCAAGGAGATCAAAGGCCTTCAAAAACAAAGCACAAGGGAGGGAAAGTTAATAGGTTGGAACCCAAAGTACAGTAGCTATCACATCCTCACCTAGGATTTTGTCATGCTTTCAAAACACAAGGTGTTTTCACTTCTGTGAAAGGGTCAAGCAGGTGAAGAGAAATCCTGAGCTTACAAGGCTCCTCATCCTTAATTTGTAAAACAAACATTCAGACCTTGGAGGGGTAGAACTTGATATTTCAGCAGTGTCCATATCTGAAGCCAATAGTATCCCTTCGGTGGGTGAGAAATGGTTCAAGAATGGTAAGCTAGAAAGAGAATTTTTTTTTTCCATTTATCAAAAGGAGGTATAGAGAAGGAAGTATAATAGTTTTCCCTTTCTCACATCTCAAACATAGGTATGCACCTTTGATGTTGGCTAGCATGAAGTACTTCACCTGTGAGGGGAGATACTCTAGGGTCTATACCTATCATCTTAGACTCCTTCTGCATTTCACAGGGGTTGAGGCACTTGACCTACCTTATTATCTCTACAGGAGTGTTATGAAAATGTTTTCTATTGTCCAAAGGAGGAGTTACCCCCAACAAATGTATATCTTGTTCCACCATTCCTTGATCAAGATGGTGGTTGTACATTAGCTAGAGTAGCAGGGTGTACCTTGGGATGTTTTCATAAACAATGAGTTCTTCTCAAACCCAAAACATCCTCATCAAAACAATCTGCCATCCTCATCTGCACAAGTGCCCTCACCACAGGCACACATCTCTTCCTCCCCTTCTCTTGATGCATTAGGTGAATCAGGGAGTGGAAATCAAGGATCACATAGAGATTAGGGTGAGGTTGAAGAAGTAAGTGAAGCAAACCCATAAATATATGAAGAAGAGGCAGAGGAAATGGGAAGTGATGAAGAAAAAAATGATGAAACACAAGGCAGTGAACATAATGAACAAACATATCACAGTGGAGATGATGGAGACAATAGGTAAGAGCAACAAGATGAAGAAAGCAGTCAGCAAAGTGCACAAGACAGCCAAGGAAATATTCATGACAGTCATGACAACTGTCATGACTGTCATAACACTAATATGTTTCTAGATGACCAAGGAGAGTACCTCAGTAAAGAACAAAGCCAAGATGAGGCTAATGGCAGTGATGAGGGTCAAAACAATGATGGAAACATAGTAAAAAACACCATCATCACCCCTCACACATGCACATACTACAGAGGACAAAGAGATGTGTTTGCTGCCTCAAAAAGGCAAAGGGCCACCTATTCTCAAGCTATCAAAACAGTGGACAAGGGCAAGGAAAATATGGAAAATATTGAGCAGCAGGTAAAAGTGAGGAGGAGTAAAAGGATAAAGAAAACTACTCAAGGGCCTGAGCTCATTGACTTAGACATTGATAATGAGGATGAGGAGATGACCATTAAGATGCTACTCCTAGAGAAAGATACACAAATCAAGGAGTGGGAGAAATATTTTGAAAGAGCCTAATGCATCATTCAGTATTATAAGAATGAGCATAAGGACTTCAAGAAGATCAAGGGAGACCTTGCTCTCCAAAAGAAGATGACCAAGCATTACGCAAGGAAGAGCAGGTTTGCTAGTGCCAAACTCAAGGAGGATCTCCTTAAGGTAAAAAACATAAAAAGGGAAAATGAGCATAAAAAACTTGGAAGTTTGGCTGAGGCTTCTGAGAAATTATCTAAAAACATCTAAGGAGGGTCTCCACCAATTTTGAAGGATTTTGGAGAACATTTTGTTTTTTGAGAAATTTTTGCCTAGTTTTCACAACGCCATTAGCGCTCTGCAAAAATATGGGGAATCTTCAGGAGGAAAAATTGACATTTTTGGTTTTTTCATGACCTGCACATCATCCACACAAAATTTCAGAATATTTGGAGCTATTTTGACCCTTCAAAAGTTCAAAAAACACCTCAAAAATCACCTTTTTGCCCTTGTTTTAGGCCTGGCGTTGCGCAAAATATAGTCTGAGGGTTTTTCATTTTTTATAGGGTTACATGAGCTGGATCAGGAAACCACAAGCATTTTTGGAAATTATACTCTTCAAAATTTCCAACGAGCTATCGCAGAGCCAAATTCGACATCGGGAAGCGGTCCAAAACTTGGTTGTAAAACAACCTATTTTCTGCAAAAGTGGCGCTCCGCAAACAGACTGTCTTTGCCAAAAAATCAACAAAAGACATTGATTAATGGAGAAATGGTTTTTTAATATTTTCTTAGAAAAATCACTCCAGATTTGATTGAGGAGTTATATTTTGATATTTTTCATTTATTAGCTTATCTACTATGTGTCTTGGGCCTTGCATGGTCATTAAGCACATTTATGACATTTATGACAAAATTAGGGTTTCTGGAAGCTTCTTATGGTTTCCACCTCCTCATTTGATCCATAAATAGAGAATGAGGCTATTATGTATTTGGTTGGTTTTTGATGACTGATTTCTGAAGTAATACATAGTCCCATGGAATCTGAAAATAATTTGATGTCTTGGAGCCTTTGAATGCCCTGATTTGTTTGTTGATGGAGGAGGACTGTTCGTAGGATCCATAAACCTGATTGATGGTGATGTGTTTCTCTTTTGTTAATGTTTTCTAGTTTTTCATTATGTTTCCATCTTTCTTTGTTGCATTAGGACAAATAATTTAGACTAAGACATGTTTTTTGATGGCACCTTAGGTCTGTTTATTCTTCACTACCTTAATGTTTTCTTATGCTAGGATATGTTAGAGAATTCATCTTTTTCTCTCTAAGGATTTCCTAAGCTTGTCTATTTATTGAATTGTTTAGATCAGTTGGTATCAAGCATAATTTATGGCTAGCCCTGCATATTTTTTTCCACTAAAAACTTTGTTCTTGGAGTCATCTCTTTAAAGCACCATTACCTAGGTTTGTCAAAGAAGTTTGTTTCAATCATGCTCTTTTCATTTGCTTAGCTAATTGTTTCAAAGAACCTTCATAGCTATAATCTTAGATGTTTAGAGTTTCTCTCCTTCTATGATTGTAGTTATTTGTGCATCTTTAATGTTTTCTATTCTTGATAATGAAATCCATGAAAGTTGAAAAAGTTTCTTGCCTTTCTGTATTTCATTTGAATGTTTTTCTTGGATAATTATTTGCTTTAAGTCTGAATCAAAGAGTTTAGGATTTCCTCTGCCTTTGATTTCTTCTCTATGATTTTGATTCTTCTAACTCCCTTAGTTTAAGTATATGATAGAGAATTATTTACTGCTCTTTTTCAAACTTTGTTTCTCAAAATTAATGTCCATCTCATGATCCTTCAAACCTCAAAGATCCACCAACCAAGCTAGATTTGCCCTACAATACTCCCTGCTCCATTTATGAACCTATCATGACCTTGTTAGAATCCATTGCCCAATGGCTTGAAGTTTTCTTTGTTTCTATCTAGTATATCTAAGCATCATACCCAACCAAAAACGATCAAAAAACCCAATATTTCATAACTATCCTAACTCAACCCTAGTCAGCAAACAAGTTCACATCTTTGCACCTAATAGAGAGATCCCTCTCTAAATCCAGGAAGGATATGTCCTTGGATTCCAAATATTGGTTTGATGTTACCCCTATCCATTTGTATCTCAATCAATCTAGAAAATTGCGAGGAGCTAACAGGATGATGAGGGTAAAATTTGTAGAGGAAGAGGCTGTGGATTTATGGAAACACCATGGGCGATGAAAAATTTCCATGGGATGCCTTGTTGCTCTAATTGGTGTAAGACAATCATTTTGATGAGGGAATGGTGGAAAAGACTTTGCATTTGCTGTGAAGGATGTCTCCTTCGCACAATGGATGAAATTTTATCAATACTTTTATAAAGATAGTAGGGAAAATTTAGCAGTTTGGCCCTAGTGAAATGCATGAGCAGTCTTATGTGGTAAGAGTACAATCTAGAAAATCTACCCTCACAGGTGAAGTATTTCATAATGATTTTCATTAAAGGAGGATATCTGTCCAACAAATGAGAAAAGGGGAAATAGTTTTACAATCAGCTTGGCAACTTGGTTTTAAGAAGGGTTGATAATGGCTTAGGTCCAGATACACTTGTTTGAACCATTTTTCTCCCATGCAAGGTATTCTAGTGGCCATAGAGATTGCATTGGTGGTCAGCTCAAAATTCACTCCAACTAGATGTACTTGGTGGGCATGGAGGTTAAGGCCAAATTTTTTTGTCAACTGAGGGTGACTTTGGACTCTTTGTACTTTCTCACAGAACTCATAGCATCCTACCTCTTGGAAATATGAAACTATAGTAGGAGAGGCTCTTAATTCGTTAGTGTTTATAGGCTCAAACCTATTTTCTTTCCCACCCCTCCTCTATTATTCTCTAGGCCCTTAGCCTCTCTCGCCACTGTCAACACTGCCTTCTCTAGGCATTTTGTCTTTTCCCCTTGCCTTGAGACCAAAAACTTGAAATTGATTGTGTAATGATATGAAGAGGGTGAGTGGGATGGTGAGGAGGCAATGGTGTCAAGGCTTAGTAGTATGGAGGCTAGTTGTGCAAATGGAGAGGTTATTTGGTAGAAGAGCTACTTCTTAGCATGGAGATCACACATTTTCTTCCTCTAGGGCTTCTAGCTTTATTTCTAAATTCACCCTTTGAAAATAACATGAGAGGGGGTATAAAATCTAAATACCTTTTATAGACATCCTGAAGAGTGCCCAACACAAATTTGGAGAGATTTTGAGTAATTTGGAGGCTTGGACCAACTTTGAAAAGTCTTTACGCTGAGAGCGCAACACAGGAGTGCAGCGCGGGTGGCCTCTACACGCCTAGGGACGTAGTGCGGCAGACCTTGCACGGGCTTCCGAGAAAGCTTTGCAAGCAGGTTTCAGGGGTTGGCTGAATGGCCCAACGCATAGCGTGGGGAGACCTTCACACTTCCGGGTGAGGTTTGAACGGTCGGGCGTGTAGCTGAGGAGATGTCGAGTGCTCCAAGCAGAGACTGCACATGCAGGAGTGCAGCATTGGGCGGTCTCTGCACGCTGTCGGGTGGGGCTTGAACGGCGGCAGGGTATCAGGCCTCTCCTACATGCGGTTCTGTTACACAGGCGCATAACTCTCCTTTAAAAAAAACACAGGCATCGTGTACAGGCACGCAACATGGCTCAATAGGAGCGTAGCACAGTGTCCTCTGCCCAAAAAATCTACTAGAAACCTTGAATTCCTTCTTACTCCTTTTGAAAATGACAAAATGGTATTTGAATGATAGCCCTAGGCTTTTTATACCTTTGGGAGAAATAATTAGGACAAAATCCCACTTTCTAATGTTTTTCTTTTGCTCTTTTTACTTTCACTGATATTTCTTTTTCTCTTGTGCAGGAGGTGATTTTAAGCAAAAAATATGACCTTTGTTGGATGTTTTAAAACACACCCTTTTTCCTTTGGCCACTTCTGACTTGTTGGGAGGTGCCATAAAACAGGGTTTTTGGTCTTCTCAAACTTTTTGGAGTTTTGATACCTTACCTACCCAATAGTAGAAACTCATGCTCACTTTGATTTTCTTATATGACAGAAAACTTAGGCTCCCTCATACTTCTTTTGACAATCCTTTGACCATACTTGAAAACTTAGGCAGACGTCATTGATATTCTTTTAGAATTTGTCCTTTTTTCTATAGTGACAAATAAAACCCCTTTTATCTTATTTCTTGATAATGGAGTTTTATGACCTTTAGGTCACTTTTTCCATACCTTTCTAGACTTATAGCTTTTAAAGGCCTTTTTCCTTTTCTTATTTATCATTCCTAGAAACTTTGATGTTATGTTTGATGGTGTTGATGCACCTCTGTCCCTTTTAACCTTTTGCATGGACCTCTTGCTGGGCAACACCTCATAGGTAATGAGTCCTAAGACCACTGATACTCTTTTTCACTTAGGTATGCTATTTCTCTTCTTCTGTGACTGTCCTTGAGGAGTTTGGCTTCTTACCCTGCCTTTCTTCTACTGACAACCCTTATAAACCATTCCTGCAGAAATGTTTTAAGATAGGCTACTGTCCTTTTGAAGACTCAATGCTTTGATCAAGGAGGTCCTTTTGAAGGCTTTTTATACCCTTTGGACAATCATGAGCTCACCTTCCTTTTCATTTGATTTCACCTTTGGGCATATGTAAAATAGTGAGTTTAGAAAGCCAAAGCAATGCATAACCTAGGAGACCCTACATGACCTATTGGGATATCTCTTGGAATAGGTCCTTGATTGAAAAACTTGAATCAAGGTTTGGAGGTGAAAACTAGGTTTTGACAAACCTTCATGCATTGCAATACTAGAAACTGAAATCTTTGATTGAATTATCTGAAGAGCCTAGAAAGGGAATTTAAAATCACCACTTCTTGAGGCACTTGGTGAATAGGGGAAAAGGTTTAGGTTACTTGGCAAACCAGGGTGTAAAATTAGAAGGCTTAGGCAATCAGAAACATAGTGGTAAAGTAAGAGGTGTAAAACATAGTGAGAATGAGGGATATAAGTACATGATTTGGTCTTCTGGGAGTGAGAGATTGGCCATGCCTTGGTAGAGTAGTAGAACAATAAAAATTTAACCTAAGGGAAATGAAGGCAATGAGATTTCTAGAACTCACGAGATTATTGAATTTTGTTTCTAGAAATCTAGGATAAGTATTTAGTCATCTAAATAGGTAAAAATGACTGATGACTAACATCTCCCAGACAACTTTGACAACAATGTCAAACAAGTTATATATGATATTGGCAAATACATGAGGTAAGTGGCGATTTATCTGCAAAGTGTAATTTGTTTAATAGTTTGTTGTACATTAAATTATATTTGACTACATGTGTTTTACTTGTAATGTAATATATATCTTATTGTTGAAACTTGTGATTTGGTTGTTTCATTTATAGATGGTTTTCATCTAAAGAAATCGATAAAGAAGATATAAAGTATTGGAGAAAAAAAATTCCTCATCTAATGTGTGAAATGAAAAAGTATCTACCTCCGACATTTTTCAATGCACAAGAACACTACCTAATACACCAAGTTGAGGTGATTGAAAAGTGTGGACCTGTACACACAAGATCAATGTGGATGGATGAGAAGAACTTGAAATATTTGAAGGCTTTGGTCAGACAAAGAACACGTCCTGAGGGTTCTATGGTAGAGGGATATATGATATATCAAACCATGGTTTATATTAGTCAACATAGTCCAACAATAGGAAAAAGTATCAATGTATTGGATTGCATTTGAGATGTCAAATCCATGAACAAATTTGAAGGGGAGCACCTATCGGGGAAAGGTACAATGAGGAAAGTGAGATGTAAGTACATAGTGGAGATTTATAGTACATTTTAATTTTTGTTTTTATGTATATCGTACTTATTTAGTTTTTAGTCTTCATGCACAATCCAATATTATAGTGGTATAATATGTTAACTAATTATATATATGCATGTGAATTGTTTTATTCTAATACAATCGGTCGAGAGTGGGATGCAATAAATTTATACAATGCAAACAATGTTGATTGGATGAAGGTATGGATTGAACGATGCAAAAAAAATAATAATGGTAGGTTATCATGATATGGTGTGTCGGTCAAAGAAGCTGAACGTAGTAGAGATACCAATCTTACATAGAGGGAAATTGATTTAGCACATGGTTTAGTACATTACCAGGAAAACATATAATTCACCTATACTACTTATTTTTTTTACAATTATATTGATGCATATGGTGTGATTTTTTATTAATTTTCAAAATTTCAAAGTATAAATACGTTTATCAAATAATGACAATGTATTTTTTACTTGTTTTGCATATTGCAGTCGAAACATCACAAGGCAATGTGGTGCATTGGCCACAAATTTCACATCAAAAGGTTGGATGAAAAGAGGACAACTTAAGATAGTGGGATAGCTACAATATTTTAGGTAGAGAAAATTTCATCTAAAGGTGATAGACATCCAAAATTATCTACAAATCGATACTATGGGTATCTGGATGATATACTTCAGTGTGAATTTAAATCCTTCAAATTAGTTGTGTTCGATATCAAATGGTACATGCTACAAATCAATGAACGTGATCCCGATAGAACTGTTATTTAACATGCTAACAAATTTACCATGGTTAATACAAGGTATGTTGAGCTAGGCTCAGAGCCCTATGTTCTTCAAAGCCAATGCGAACAAGTATTTTACTCAGAGGTTCTAGGTAAAGTAGGCTGCTCCTATGTTGTTAGATATGACCCAAGACGAGGGTCGGTAAAGTATAATGTAGACGAAGAATATGATATTGAAGAAGAAGATGATGTAGAGGAGCAAGGGGTTCATGTGTCAGACGAATACGTTGAAGAAGTTCAAGGATATGTTAATCTAGACAACGTTCTAGAGGAACTAGATGGTATTGAAAATACGTCGAACGAAGAACTTAAAGAGGTCGAACCAAATGCAGGAGAGGATGTTCTGGATGATGATATAAACGATGATGATCATGATGCTGACATAGCTAATCCTTTGAACATGAATTCTAAACACGATGATATAGATGATGCGTTGGATGAAGAAGAACATTAATGATATCAAAATGTTGAAATGTATGAGGTATGTATTTATATGTTTTCACTTGGTTTGTTCTCTTTCATTTACCTTCAATAGTAAAGAAAATTGTCTAAGATATTCTTATGGAAATTTATTTTAACTTGATCTTCATATGGAAACTCATTGAGCTAGAGGTGAGAGGAAACAATGAAATGGAATAAAAAGTGAATGAAAAAATTAAACTATATATAAAATATAAATATATATATTAAATAACCAATATTAAAAATTAAAAATAAAAATAAAAATGTAAGACAAAAAAAATCTAAAAAAAATTCAAAAAACCAAAAATACTTCTAATTCCTACGCGTTATGAATTATTCCCAACTCCACACCCTTCCCCTCAACCCATTAAATCATCGTGCGTGCCTGCTTGGTCTCCCTGCACTCAACATTTATCCCAACCCCACACCCTCCTTCCAACCGAAACCCTTCCCCTCAACCCGTTAAATCATCGCGCGCACTGGCCTAGTCTCCCTGCACTCAACACAAATACCTCACCAAAACCCCACTCACTCAGTACCATCACATTGAAAACACTTACTCAGTAGAGGAATCACTGCAGACGGTGACCATTATTCATCCATAGGTGACAATGATGGTTCTTCATCCATAGGTGATGGTGCTTCATTCGACCATTCAGCAGAGGACTCGCCGCATCAATAGGCCCCACTCTATATTCGACCAACGACCATGGTAAGTTTCATTGCTTATTTAGACTGACTGCATGGAAACTACAAAAAAAAATCCATGTTTATGTGTTACTATTCAAATAGGGGTAGAGGCCAAACTAAATACTGTTCATGTAAATATTTCCTAATGGGTGTTGCCAAACTCCACAAACACTTTCCCTAACTAGAGGATCCTCTTGTGTAATCCACAATACTTGTTCTCCCCATACAAGAAGAAAATTCAAAAGGCAAAGAAATATCCCAAGTAATTTCTTGCTTAGAGAGGACCATATCTCAAACAGGTCATCAAGAAGGAAAATTCAAGCCTTTCCTCAATGTACAACATTTTACATATGATCAGGCTCAGTCTTCTTTGTATCAGTCTAAAGAAGACATGGTTAAAAATTATTTGATGAAAGAAAATTTTCTTTAAATTAAAGTTACAAGTTGATGCAGGAAGTAAGGAGAATTGCACCCACAGGAGTCTCCTTACTTACTGTAAGAGATAAATATAGCAACACTCTAAGAGTTTCTATAGATGAAGAGACTAGGGTGTCACAAGGAAAATGAAACCTATACCTAATAATGATCTTATTGATGGCCCTCGAGTCAGTGCACATCTTCCATTCACCATATTTTTTTGGACTTAGCATTGTTGGGACAACGCATGGACTTCAAGTATCCTTAATTAGGCCCTTGTCCAACAATTTCTGAACCTGATTTCTAACTTCCTCATGTTCCTTTGGGGTCATCCTATAAGAAGCCTTGTTTGGTAATCTTACTCCAGGTATCAGATATATGTGGTGAATGATACTTCTTTTAGGTGGAAATACATTGGGCAAATCATCAACTACAATGTCTTGATAATCCACTAACATATTTTTAATTTCTATTGGCAGATATGAAATGAAAATATTAGAAGATTCACTTTTTGGCTTACAAACAATGGCATAAATCACCTCTTCTTCTGTCATCTGCTGTAAGAACTCTTTTCGACCAAGTAATAGAGCTTTTGGATCACTCTTTGCAGCTCCATTCCCTTCTTTCAAAGGCAGCAAAGTATGTTGAATACCACCCATCTCAAACTTATAACAGTTCTTGTTTCCATCATGCACTACTTTCCTGTCAAATTGCCAAGGTTTTCCCAGCAGCACATGACACACATCCATAGGCATGATATCACAAGTCACTTTGTCTTGATATCTGCCTATTTGGAAATCCACTTCTCTTTTCTCAGTAACCAAAAATTGGTGTCCTTTATGCAACCATTACACCTTGTAGGGTGTTGGATGCTTGACCTTCTTAAGGTTCAACTTTTCCACCATTTCAATGGACACCAAATTGTCAATGCTTCCACTATCAATAACTACTTTGCAACATTTCCCTTGGAATTTGCATGTAGTTAGAAACAAATATTTCCTTTGTGAATACTATGCCACTTCCTTATCTGGTTTCAATAACACCTTATTCATGAGAAGATATTCTCCAACCTCAGGTACATTCTCCACTACAAGAGCTTGTGCTTATGCATGCTCTCCTTGTGTAACGTAGTTTCCTCTTTGCCTTGCATTCTCATTCAGGACACTCATAGGATCGATGTCCTAGTTTTTTACATTTGTAACATCTGTAGACTGACTCTCTACCTCTACGTCTACCTCTACCTCTCTGGTATGGTATTCCACCTCTAAGATCATATCATTTCCCTTCTTGTTCTTGCTAGTTAGAACCACCAACTTCATCCTTGTAAGCTGGAGCCTTCCCTCTTCCAACTGTTTTCCCTCTTCCTTTGGCATATAATTTTCCTCTACCAAAGGTTTGTTTCCTGACTATCTTCTCTTCTACTCTTAAAGCATACCGATAGGCCCCCTTCATGGTACTAGGATATAACATACTAATCTCCTCTTGAATTTACATCCTTAATCCATTGATGTACCTAGTTGTCTTTTCAGAGTTATATTCTATATAACCTGCTCTCAAGTTAACCTTATAGAACTCTTCTGTATACTCTCTCATATTCAACAACCTTTGTCTGAGGTTCTGTATCTGTTTGTAAAGACTCAGCTGATAATCCTTGGGTAAGAATTTTCCTCTCATCTTGGCAACCATTCTTTCCCAACTCTTGATCACCATCTTATTATTATTATTTCTCTCATCCTACACACTATCCCACCAAAGTGTTGCATGGCCTTTCAATCTAGTAACAACTAGTTTCCCCTTCTTTTCCTCCTCAATCTCTTCATAATAAAAGTATCAGTTTAACTCTCTTATCCAGTCTATCAACCCTTCTGCTGACAAGTTCCCATCATAAATGGAGAAGGAAGGTTTTGGTCTACAGCTGGAAGCAACATATAATTTAACAACTTCATCTCAGTATTCTCAGGAGCTTTATCCTTTTCTTGTTCATTTCCCTCTACTTCAGGGTCACTCACATCCCTTGAGTCTGGTTCTCGCTGTCTACCCAACTCCATGGCCTCCATCCTAGCCTACATAACTATCATTTTATCCATCAAATCGGAATTAGAAACAATTCTGCGTCTACGACCTACTCTTCCTCCATGTACTCTCAATGCCATTTCCTTGTTTTCCATTACTTAACATATTTTTTTTATGCACAAAGTTCCAGCAATTTCAAATTTCAAGATTAACAAAAATATAACTTACAGGTTCGTTTCGATTTTCCTATGACACCAAATTATGTTGACGTGGAGGCCGACAACAACAACTACACACCTGAAACATTGCTTCCATAGACCCAACATATACCATTATCTATCTTTGCTAGTTTTTACTTTGAGTTTAGGGGACCACTGTTTTTAGCAGTGCCATCAATATCGTGGATCATTTAACATTCCAACAAGCTTCCATCCAATGGAACCCAAATTACATTTAACTCATCTTAATAATCCCCCGCGTCTAGCCGTACAACCTCACACAGGTACTCCGATTTTTGGCAACACGATCTCAACCGTTGAAATAAATCGATAGTGGACTCCAAATGTTGCGATGAATCGTATTGAATAATCCCCTGGGTCCATTGATGTGTACTAAATTCTACGCAAATTAAAACATGACAAGGTCACAACCACTAGATCTTGCTGCATCCTCCACTAATCAAAAAATGAATATTAACTCGGGTTTAAACAAGATTTTCTATTGGACTAACTTCCAAGCTTAATCCCAACCATCTATCCATCCTCTTACAAACTGAAACCACTACTTTGTTTTCTCATACACATAACCTGCAATATGTATTTATACAAAGATTTGTAACCACCATGAATGCATTTAAATCAAAATGAATATTTTCATAAATCTTAAATCGATTTATATGAACTGCAAAAACCTACAAGATCAATCTCGACACTGTAACAAGCTCATTAACCTCAATAATGGAGAATACTTGCATAAATCTAGATAATCACAGTTTGTCTCAACAAAACCTGCTTCTATTGATTCAAAAAAAAAATACGGTCTCTTCTATATGTCTGTGCAATGCATTCTAACCTCTAATTTATAAATTCAAGAATTTAAATAAACAGAGCTCTCTTCCTCGAATGAGGGTAACAACTTCTAAAAATAGCCTATCTGCTATTATTATGCTAATCATTAACTCTATTCTAACAAATCACAAATATCTACAATCGAGTCATTCCTATCTTAACCTACAATTCATGAACCCACTCATGTGGTAAAGATCTAAATTTGGAATCTTCTTCTCCAACTCAGACTTCCTGCTGCTAGCGTGATGCCCCATGTTTGGTCTAAAATGTGGATGCAAATTAGAGTTTCATTTACTATCAATCCGGGTAAGTAAACTTCGAGGATCATCCAATATATATGGACTTAGAGACAAACTAAACTAAGCTAGGTGAAGAAATGCCAAAGCTCCCTTACAGGAGGTTGTTCATTAGGATCTCCAACACCTATTTAGTTATTTAATCAAAATGAAATCTAAAGACATTGTGATAAGTGTAAGAAATATTAAGGCTCCCTTACAGGAGACTGTTCATTAATATTTCTAATCATCTTAATCAAAAAAATATACTAATCAAATTAAAGCACTTAAACCAAATTCTGATTGATTGCATGAAATGTTAAAGCTCTCTTACAAGAGACTATTCATTTATATCTCAAGCATATAAATCAGAAACTTAAACTAATGAAATCAAACATTAAATAACAAATCAGATTCATTGAAGGAAACATTGTTACTTTCTTATGAAAGGTCATTCATTAATATTCCAAACATATGAACCTAATAATTTAATCTAATGAAATTCACAAACAAACATAAAATAAAAGCCTACTAAAATAAAAGTGTACTTGCTAGGAAATGGGGATCCTTCCAAGGATTCACAAGCACACAAAAATAAAAGTCAAATGTAGAGGATCAAAGAAGCTCCGTCTTATTTATCATCAATTGCAAATTGCAATTGAAACCATTACATTGATTCTCCAATCTAGCTTATCACTACCAACCTATAAGATAATAAGATTACAAATCAAGATTAAGATTACAAATGAAGGAGATAACACTCCTATTTATACAAAATCTATGATAACAAACTCATAAATGTAAATCCACTATTCCCTCCTTTGACCCACATATTTCTCAACCAATGGTGACACATAACCCTATCCTCCATGATCTCCTCAAATTCGAATTTGAACATAGAGTGCCACATAAGGGTGCCTAGGAAGCTTCTTTTGTACCTACACATGTCAACAAACTCATTCTAATTATTAGGTATAAGTATAAGCATATTATTTTCTAAAGTTTAACCACAAATCCACTTAAAAATGTTAAGAATTAATAAACTTTGGAAAAGCATAGTTATAACCCAATGATGAGGTAAATGTAATGATGTGGAGGTGGAATGAAGGTGACATGAAGGTAATATGGAAGTAATGTGAAGGTATTGGTGAATAATGGAGTGAGAATAGGGAATATTTTGAGGCCCAACATACCCCCAAACTGAAGGTATTGCATGTCCTCATGCGATCTATTACATTACTTTTTGATACTTGAGCTTTGGCTTAAAATCTGCATGATATCATTTACTTAACTTTTGCAAAGTGTTTTTGATGAACTGCAACTTGGTTGGTTCTTGTGTTTCAACCATATTTTGTTTGTTGCATTCAATTTTAATGTATGATCTTTGCATATTGATAATGTGATTTTTATTGCAGATTATTTTTGTTGGAATGCACCATGGTTGGTTCTTGTGTGACAACCATGATTGTGTTGGCATCCAATTATATTTTAAGTACTTTTTGAAAAGCCATTTATATGCTCATGATGATGTAATAGTAAATATATTTTGAAATTATGTGGGCTTTGAATGTGATATGAATGTTTTGAATGTTATATGAATGTGGCAACATATGAATGTGAATGTATTTCCCCCCTCAATTGATGGTTTTGGCAATTTGACAAAATGATGAAAGGAAGTGAAGTTTTTCCAAAAATTATCATTCTAACTTTTCAAGGAATTAAATGGTTAAAAGTTAGAAAATATCATACCTTAAATTACCCTTTCAAAAATGGATGAGAGTTGCGCACGTGTGGCTGAAAAATTCTATTCATAGTCTTCTTTACTTGGTTGTGAAAATGGTGGATGAAATCGAAAAAATGAATCTTTTATTTTTGCTGCATCTGCTGCTAAATCTTCTGTTGAATGTTCAGAATCTGCTGTTGAATTCGGCTTAAAATGTATAAGGCTTGGAAGGTATACAAAATTCATAATTTACACTACCCCCCCCAAACCTTATTTATTGACTTGTCCTCAAGTCATTTACATCAAAAAATGAAAAGTAATGAAAGTAATTATACGTCCTCTGCTAAAAATTGATTGGTCTTCAAGTCTTCAACGCTCATTGGCACAATTCTTGTCATGTGAATAAATGTTTTTGTGTCGAACATAACAAGAAATTGTTAACTTAGTGGCCATTGATGGATGCCACTAGTCAACATGAGAGCTCCCATATTTAATGTGGATGAGAGTCAAGATGCCCCAAACACATCTTTCTAAATATGAATGAATTTTTTGTTGTCGAATACTTAGAAGATCTGATGAACAAGGGACATTGATGTATTCCCTTTGTTGATCGGCATGATAGCTTGGCCTTAAGGCATGCAAGCTTCAGTGTGTTTTTAGAAAAATATTTAGACTCAAGGACTATGGACTCAATGGTGTATGGAATGAAGGTTTTATTTTTCAAGTGTAGGAAAAAGGAATCTGACAATGAATATGTAAAGTGGATAAAAAAAAACTTGTAGATGAGCTTCGTTGGTTTTATTGGTGGGTTAGGATTGAAGAAAATGTAATGAAGTGTATGTGGGTAATGGGAAATGGATAATGAGTCTTGCTGGGAAAAAATGAATTATGGTATGCAAACTCTTAAATATAGCAAATATGCTCCTTAATTCTGGACTTTCTGCTAAAATAGCTGAGTTTGACCAGCTTTGACCAGCCACCTCTAGACTTGCATGGTTAACTTGTATAGAAAGTCATGGTCAAAATATGGCTTAAACATTGAGTCCAGATGAAGCCAACTGAAGGCTAAGTCAACAAGTAATATGAAATGCAGTAATACAACTCGACAACATAAGGGAGCCTCTAGGGTAATGGCTAGAAAAATGATAATGAAGAAGAAGAAGAATGAAGCTTCAACACATATGTCATGGCGGGACTAAAGAGGAATCTCGAGCCTACATAAATTGCAGCATGGGCGACAAATGCTAACGAGGAACTAACTAGGAAGCCCATGTAAAGGAAGGCTCTACCACCAAGTCATGATTAAAATCAGCGAGTGAAATGGGTTGAGTACTCATGACATGATGGGATCGTCCCTATGGCAAGTGATCAGAATGGAGGCTAGGATGCAAAATGAAATGGAAAATGGATTCTCTAACCTATATATTAGTTCAGAATCAAATAATTTCCATGACAGGTCAACGATCATGGATCCGAATTAAAAATAGAAAAAATTCTTGAACTTAGCAAAATGTTCCTGAAAAAATACCTTGCCTAACAATTACAAGCAATACGTTATACAACCTTAGATAGATTTGAAAAAATAAGAACAAAGGAATTTTGCAATTCTTTTTCAAAATCTGGGTATAAATACACCATTTACCTCATATTTGGGTCATTTTCACATTGCAGAATTGGATAAGGAGCTTTTGGAGCAAAAATTCCTTTTCTCAAAACCGGAGCAATTAGCCATCAAATCACGCCCAATCAGCCAGGTAAGATCTAAATTCATCTTTTACATCAATTTCATTCCATTTTAAGGTAAAAAATTAGAAATTTGACTGTAGGAAAGAGATATTTTGATGAAACCCTCTGCGCATACGCAGGTTCATGTGGACGAACCTCTGTATGATACGCGACTGTGTATAAACGAAGCCGCGTATGCGTAGGCCGAGAATTTAAAAATTGAACCTAATGAGGGATTTAATGAATTTTCTCAAGATGTCTATTAGCTGAAGGGAGCATGAACATAGTTCCATCGACAATGAAGTGATGGAAGATCAAAATTCACTTGATATCCTTTGAAATTGTGGATTGCTCAAGATTTTTAAAATGCCAAACATGAAAAGTAATGTCCGATTGCTTCAAATGTTGGTAGATCACTGGAACCCGGAAGAATGCTACTTTGTTATCGATCAAATGCCACTACGCATAGAAGTGGAAGACATATAATATTTCATCATTGGACTCTCTCGGAGAGGAGATCTAGTAGATTTGCACAGAAAGCCTTTTGGAGGGCTTACGGTGGAAGATTACGTCCAGGTACCAATCAAAGATGTGAAAGAACTATATATGAAAATCCTCCTCTTCACCATTGGCAAAGTAGCAGGATCTGCTTCTCTACATCAGGCTTTGATGACACAAATGAGCATTGGTGTAGAATGTTTGATTCACCTCTTTGATTGTTGCACAACTTTGCTGAGCAACATGAAAAGACAATTAAATTCGATCTGGAAGGCAAAAACTAAAAATTTTGGGTATGGAACAATTTTGCTGACATTCTTTTTTGAGAGGATTCCAGGGCTTCAGCCCAAAGTCATCTCAACCATCAGCAACCCCAGAGATCCAAAAATAGCTCGGTGGGATGATCTGATGAAGAGATTGGGGGGAAGTGAAGTTCATCGAACCACTTGGGATGACGAGTTCTTCCAATGGTGGGAGGAACAAGTTATCGCCATGGAAGATTATCCCTATGCTGGGATGGATTTTCGTGGTGATCCAAATCTAGTCCTTCCACCCGGTGCAACATGGGGCGCAATTGGAGAGATTGCAATTTTTTATTTTTGATTATTATTTTTTAAGATATCATAATGAAAAAATGTTTTTGATTGAACTCAAATGACTTACAAGATTGTTGATGACCATGATGCAGATATGGGACCAGTCAGACCTGAGGGATACCCAAGGCACAAGCACCGCAGAGGTGAGGAAGATGTTGAAGACCCTGGTAGGACACTCCATGCCGTCCAAAGGAACTTGGAGAGTTTGACTCGCCAAGTGCCTATGTCTGCGATAGAGGACCTACCAAAGGCTATCCAGTGGTGGGTAGTTAGAGTACCACAAGACTGGGTGCGGTTATTCCACCGTGTAGCGACTGCTATCTTGTTTTATAGGAATACGAATGTTCGGCAGGGACCACAGGATTAGATTTATAGATTTTATCTGATGAATGTAATATATTTTTGATAATGAACATGATCGGGCATAAGCCCTAATTTTGTAGGAAAAATGGGTCTAGATTTTGTATATTGTTGAACACTCTGACTATATATATATATACACATAACGATTGATATGATGTGATGACTCAAAATGTATGAAAATGAATGATGTATTTGATATATTGATTAAAGTATTGAATGATGAATATGCCAATCAATTGCTTGATTAGACAATAAGTCTGCCATCCAATTTTCAGCTCGAGGAATGTGAATGAATGTTATAAATTGAAATGATATTTGTAACAAACGTACCCTAAAAAAAAATCAGTGCAAAAATGGGTCTTGAACCCGATATGTGTTGTTCAACTGCGAAACCACCAGCTGGGAGTCCAAGAAAACTACTAACAAATCAACACCCAAGGATATTGCTTCTGAGCGTAGCTAAACTACTGCAGTGTATTATGCTACGTTGGTCGAAGTAGGACAAATGCAGACACCTCTTGAAACCAACAACTGACCAGATGGATAATGAAGTACCCAAGCTGTAGAAGCCAAGTTCCAGGTATGGCTACTAGCACCATCGGCGAAACCAAAATGACTCATGAGATCCAACAAAACCTGCCAAAGCAGATCAAATGCATCATAATCACACCAAAAATTGGAAACTCAGATATGTAAAAAAAGAAAAATGTATACAAAAAGCAATATGCTAGGCCAAAACCTAGGCATAATAATTTTTCAAATAGATCCCATTTCTGGGCTCCGACAACTCATTTCCATAAAAAACAATCAAGGCATAAGCTCCTTTCTTGAGGACCTTTTTAACGATGAAGGGGCCATACCACATAGATTTGAATTTTCAAGCTCCAGGGCATCCTTCTCTTGGGCATAAACCAAGACAAGGTCTCCTTCAGAGAAAACCCTAGGTTTGACCGCTTTATCGTATTGAACCTTTACTCATTTCTTATGCGCCTCATTCATCATGGTGACATCCTGACGCTGCTCATTGAGGTGTTCCAGATGAAGGGGACATTCTTCGAGACTGGAAGTGTCGGGAAGAAGCTCTACAGCTAACTTAAGAGAAGGAATTTCAAATTCAATGGGAAACACAGATTCCAACCCATAAGCCAGTTGAAACGGAGTAAAACCAGTTGCAATTTTGACTGACATCTGGTATGCCCAAAGCACAGGATACAACATAATGTGCCAATTGGATCAAGCTTTATCAATCGTCCATTGAAGAATTGTCTTCAAGGATTTTTTTACGGCTTCCACTTTCTCATTGGCCTGAGGATAATACAGAGATTAATGCTCCTACCAGAAACCTAATTTCAGAGCTAATTCAACCATCATGCTATTTTGAAAGTGACTGCCATGATCAGTGACAATATATTTGGGAATACCAAAGTGAGAAATGACTTGATTGAAGAGGAAAAGAGATGCTGTCTCACCATAATTCCCAAAATTAGGCATAGCCTCGACCCACTTCGTGAAGTAGTCTATGGCTACAATAATGTAATTGTGACAGCCTTTAGCCAAAGGCGGGATACAAGCAGTATAATCAATACCCCACTTTGTAAAGGGTTTGACAGTGATGACAGGAAAGAGTGGAGTTGGATGAGTGCACATCTTTCGAGTATAAACCTGACACGGATGACACCTTTTGACCGATTCCATACAATCTTTGAAAATTTAAGGCCACAAGTATCCTGCATGCAAGATTTTTTGGGCTGTTGCAAGCCCAAATAAATGACCACCACAAGCTCCACTGTAGCAATCATTCAACACAACCTCATCCTCTTCGAGAGTTAAGCATCATCTAAGGATTGAATCTACCCCGCGATGATATAAAGTGTCACCAATAATCAAGTAACTTTTAGCTAGGTGACGTAACTTACGGCGCTCATCTTTCAAAAACGTCAAGGAAAAATTTATAGTCTGGAGATAGACTGTTGGAAAGAGGTCTCCTAACAAGCTACGAAATTGGTCCATTTTGAATATTTTTGATTATATTTAGTCTAGCGCAGGGGTTTTGGGGTGGGTCAAAGCCTCGAAAGCATTGTAATGGGTGAAAGGGTAAACTAGGGGTCCGAAAACCATGGGTTGCAGACCATAGGAAAGTCTAGGCTAGATTGTTATAAATAGAGAAGCATTTTGTATTGTAAAGAATAAGAAATGATGAGATATTGATGCAAATAGTGGTTTAAGATATCTGTTTGGGTTTTGGGGAAGGGACTCCTGCTGGCTGTGTGCGCGGAGATCCAAGTCCAGCTGTGTGCAGACCCTGCTGCTGTGTGCACAGGAGGGAATTGTAAGGAAGAATTGATGAATAAATGAATGAAAATATTGCTAGAGAACTGAATCTGTGAGTACTTTTGTGTGAATTACAGATAATTGCTGTATTGTGCGCTTTCTATCTTTAAGCCGCGAAAGATATATGTACTGCGTTCTTGGATCTAGATCTGTTATGTTCTGTTTATGTACTATTGTGTTGATGTTATAACAAGCATATAACTATAGATATAATGCACGTGGATGCAAATAGAGACTCAATTAACTCTATGCAGAACAAGGTAATCTGGGAATCACAGGATCTAGCGCAGCTCTGCTTGCCTTACCCATCCTTTCTCAGGGTGCGGAAACCTGGTTCCAACACCCACCCATACTACCTCAGGTGAGACTTTGACCTGCGCAAGTAGGTCATTGCCGAAAGGGCCAATAGTATAGGGGTTTGTTGGCAAACCTTGCACACCGAACCTGGGTCAGGACCCCTCAAGCCAACAAATGGTTCCTTTGCCAGGACCGGAAGAAGTCTGAGAGAGGCATTGGTAATGACAAGCAAATAGTGGAGATATAATGCAGAGGTGAATGAATGCTACTTTGGGCGACAAAAAAACACGAAGCGGTAAGTATTATTGAACCGATCAAGTAGAGGATCGCTCTGCTCGTATCTCGCTAAAGAAATCACCTGCGCAAGGTCTGTCAGTTACCCTGACGTCGGACCTCCTAGAAAGCAAACTAGAGGAAAGTATGGCAGTACACTTGAAATTACCTACCTTTAAAGGCGCAGTCGATGAGGACATGGAGCGGTTTTGGTTCGTAGCCGACTCGGTATGGACTGCGCAAGGGGTGGTAAGTGATACTATGAAAAGGGAGCAGTTATCCCTGGCCTTTGAAGAGAGGGCTCTGGACTGGTATATGCAGTATATTGCCGAGAATGGGAGCGCATCTATTCAAGATATCAAGGACGCTTTGAGGCACCAGTTCAGGAATCCGAAATCTTATTCCTAGTTAGTAGTAGAAGTGAAGGACTTCAAACAAGGTGCGTCTGAGTCAGTATGGGAGGCCGATCAATGATTAAAGAAAGTGATCAGGGAAGGGGGGTTCAAGTACGATGACAAACAACACGCAGAATGGTTCATCGCTATGTTGCTACCTCACTTATGCATACCAATGGGCCACCACACCTTCGAAGTGCAGGAAAAAGCCTTGGAAGCTGCCATGAAACTCGAAACCTCACCTAAGGAAAACAAGTTGGGGGGAGTGCAGCAAATTCAAGAGCAGCTCAGAGCCATGCACATGGAAATACAGAGCTTACGGATGGAACGAAGAAAAGGAGTCAGCGTGAACCTCTAGTGCATAATATGTCGGGTGTCTGGTCATACCAAGGACCAGTGTCCTTTATTGACAGATTACATACAGGTAGGGGGACCCAGTCCACTGCGCCCTGGTTCCAGCAGATCTATGCTATGGTGTGAAGACTGCTGGGTAGCGGGACTGCATGATACAACCTAGTGCCCTCGGATAAGTATGGGTGAACTAAAGCAACAATGGTGCAGGTTCTGCCGTTCGGTAGGGAACGATGAGTAGAATTGTTGCACATATGACTTATTAGTAGATCGGGGGAACCTCTATAGGGTACAATCAGATCCTGCATCACCGAGATCTCCTGCGACCTTTGGTGGCTCCCCTGCGAGGGGCAGGGGGGCCGGGGAGGAAGCGCAGGGCAAGGACATGGCAAGATGATCTTCTATAACTACGAAGAGGTAGGGCACTTCTCTATGGAATGCTCGAATCCCACCAGGAAATCCTGTAAATATTGCTGACAGCTGGACCACGAGATCGAAGACTGCCCAGTCTTGATAACGAAAATGCAAGACAAACAACCTACCCCCACGCAAAATGTGCAAAGAGTCAAAATTGAGCTAAGGAATGAGGATCCGAGTGTAAATGTCATGACACGTGGTGGGGTGGTCACCTAGGGAGCAAGGGAGGAACTTGCTTCTCGGAAGGGAACAAATCTCAAGGAACAAGAGGCGCTGGAAGCCCCTATGCAGCTGCCAACGCACCTCCAAAAAGAGGAAGGGTTTGAGCCCTTTCTAAGGGCATGTCTGAAACTACTGCGTAGACCGCAGGTTGTAGAAAATCTCCAAGAATTATTGCATGGCTGCGTAGCCCGGCCCAACACCATGGCTGAGATTAAGGAAGTACACAAATTACACATCTATAAGAGACGCACCGGGAGGGAAATGCAGTTGAATGCGCAAATTGGCGACTATGAGATAGATCAGGTTATTCTCGATCTCGGATCAGATGCGAACGTATTACCAAAGCAAACATGGAAACGAATGGGAGAACCTAAGTTAGACTGGTCCACCATCCAGCTGCGCATGGAAAATCAACAGAAGATCATCCCTCTGGGGAGGTTTCCAAAAGTCATGGTAGATATCGCAAGAGTAAAGGTCTTAGATGACTTTGAAGTAATAGAAATCATGGAAGATGCAGATCCTTACCCGGCACTCCTGGGACTTGACTGGGCTATAGACGTAGGGGGTGTCATCAATCTAAAAAAATGCAGCATGGTGTTTGAGAAGAATGGTATGCGCGTAATAGTACCGTTAGATCCCACCAAGGGTGTGTGATATACAGAACCAACATATGCAGAGGAGGAACTAGATCACATATACAGGGTAACGATGCAGGACGAAGACCAGGGTAACCCTACAACAGGCACAATACTCTGTTGGGAGAAGGACCAGGAGTACTTTTCTGATCTTGATGAAGAACTAGAGAGTTGGCAGACCCGATTACATGATGCCTCAGCACTACGCGGCCCTAGGGCTGCAAGGAACCTCTACTGAATTACTTCAGAGGTAAGGGACCTTCCCCACTTCGATGGGTCTAGTAATGTCTAGGAATTCCTAAGGACGATGGAGGCCAAGGTGCCAAAAGAACACCGGCTTTGGGCCCTCAATCTGGCTCTGCGTGGAACACCTGCATGGTGGTGGGATACCCACAAGAAAGCATTTTCAGATTGGGAAACGTGTCAGGATAGGATGGCTCTACAGTTCGCACCTCCCGCTGACGTGCGCACCAAGATATTCCTGGGACCAAGGGATCCCCATGCGCATCTGCGTACTTGGACAACCAAATGGTCTGATCGAACCCTAGAAGAATGGATCCATCTATTTGTGCATGCCTTGGGCCCTATCCTTGCTGCTTGGTACTAGATGCGGAGTTACATCATCGTACCCACTACTGGGAAATATTAAAAGAATATTTTATTGGAACGTTCAGACTAATTGGGGGAACGGAGATGCTTGGCGAAGCTCTACAGGAAATCAATGTATTTATCTTTAAAAAGCCTCACCCCTGCACCACACCAGCCACCCTGACATGGGAAGCCCAGATGCAAGACATAGTCAACTGCCGGAGCTTGGTAATTAACGAAGAAGAGGAAAATCTGTGAAATATCTCTGTTTTGGAATTTGAAGGAGAACGTACCGTTATCAGACCATCACTACAGGATATTGATGTAATGCAACCTCTCAGGCTGCGCGAAGTTAATATTGGGACAAAAGAGCATCCTAAGCTGGCTAAAATTGGGGACTATTGGAATGAAGGAATCGTAGGAAAAATTGCAGAGCTACTTACGAAGTACCAGGACTTATTTCCAACAAAGTTTTCTAAGCTCAAAGGAATCATTGGGGACCTCAGCATTATGCACATCACTCTGAAACCCGAGGCACACCTTATCAAGCAGCGGCCTTACACGCTGAACCCTAAATATAAGCAAAAGGTCAAATAAAAGTTGGACAAAATGCTGACCGTAGGTATCATTGAACTAGTGGAACAGTCAGATTGGGTAAGTCCAATGGTCGTCCAGGAGAAAAAGACAAAGGGGGAAATATGCATCTGCGTGGATCTACGAAAGCTAAACGACACCTGTGTCCATGACCCCTTCCCTATACCCTTCTCCGATGAAATCCTTGATAGCGTGGGTGGCCAGGAGGCCTATTCCTTCACCGATGGGTTCTCCGGATACCACGAGATTAGAATTTCACCTGACGATCGCAGTAAGACTACCTTTGTGACCGAATGGGGTTCCTTCTAGTATACAGTCATGCCCTTTGGTCTCAAGAACACACCTGCTATCTTTTCCAGGGTCGTGGTGGCTGCGTTCAAGGAGTTTATTCACAAGTTCCTAGAGGTTTACTTCGATGACTGGACGATCTTTGGCTTGGTGAAAGAGCATGTCTCGAGCCTGGGATTAATGCTGGATGCATGCTGGAAGCACCAAATCTCCATGAATATCAAAAAGTGCATCTTATGTGTACCATTTGGAATCTTTCTTCGACACATCATTTGTCGACAAGGATTTATGTTTGATCCTTCGAAGATAGCTGTGATTATCAACCTTGCAGCCCCCACAATGGAAAAACAGCTGCATTCTATTCTCGGTCACACAGTCTATTATAGAAAATTCATCCAGGGATACGCCCTGATCACAGGACCCATGGAATAGCTACTAAAAAAAGATGTCTCTTTTTTCTGGAATGATGAATGTTAGAAGAGCTTCGAACTGCTAAAGGAGAAGATGATCTATGCACCCATACTGATATTTCTTGACTGGTCAAAATAATTTCACGTACATGTCGATGCGTCAGGCATCGCCCTGGGCACAGTTCTCACTCAACCTGGAGATAGAGATATTGACCACCCGATTGCCTTTACAAGCTGAAAAATCTCGAGTGTAGAAAGGAATTACTCTACCACTGAGCGTGAAGGATTGGCCATGGTATACGCATTACAAAAATATCGGCACTATCTGCTGGGTGGACACTTTAAGATGTTCACTGATCATTCGACTTTAAAATATCTGGTCAAAAATCCTGTGTTGGGGGGAAGATTTTCCGCTGGCTGTTGCTATTCCAGGAATATGATTTTGAGGTCATCGTTAAACCTGAGAGGTTGAATGTAGGCCTGGATCATCTGTCTTGCATTGACACAGGGGAAGAGCCTACTAACTTGGATGAGGGCTTACCTGATGTGCAACTGTTTACCGTTAAGGTGGTTGATGCTCACTTTGTTGATATCATTGAGTTCCTTACTACGGGAGATGCCCCTGCAACATATTCAGTGTAGTAGAAGAAGGATTTGGTTACCCGGGCTGCGGAATTTACTATCATCGCTAGACAGTTATACAAGCTAAGCACAGATGAAATACTACAAAGGTATGTATTGGAACATGAATGGCCCACCTTGTTAAGTCCCTATATTAATAGTGTAGCCCCTTATTATGTTAGTGTAGCCCCCCTTATTGTTATTATTGTACCCCTGTAACCCCCATATTGTTATTATTGTGCCCTTACATTATTATTGTTAGGTCGGCTAGGATTACATTGTGGCCCCACTAGGATTATATTGTGGCCCCATGGACTCCTATATATAGAAGGAGTTTTGTTCATTTGTATCATCCAAGAATTGTTCATTTATGTAATTTATTGGAGGTTGCTCGGTATTTATATCTAAGTGGATATCTCTTTTCTTCTATTTTAGATGCAGATTACACAGCATTTTGGTATACGAGAGCTTGGGATTCTGGGGTTTGTTTGCTCCAAAACAGGTCATCGTGGCATTTCGCTATAAATTTTCCTACGAAGTTTTCAGAACCTGAAGAATTTTAGGGTGCGAAGCTGGAAATCACGAGGGAATATTTTTAAAAATTTCGAGCTTGGTTGTAATATTTTCAGGAGATATCATGCAGGAAGTTAGGTCTTTTTTCAGGCTCCTAAACAGGTCATCATGGAATTTGCGCTATAAAAAATTTTCTACGAAGGGTCAGAATCTGAAATTCATATGGTGCGAAGCTGAAATCCTGAAGAAATTCGTCAAAACAATTCAGAGCTTGGTTCGCAATATTTTTGGAGATATGATCTGTGGAAGGTAGTGCTTTTTCAGGCTCCTGAATTTCATCTCAAAGAGGTGATCGTGGGAAAAGTTCAATAACTCTCTCTCTGGGCATCGGATTGGAGTACCGTAAAAAGTGGTCGCAAGTAAACAGACTGTAGTTTCTTGGCTATCAATTTGAGAGACAAAGGACGAAACAGTGGCACGTGGCAAGTCGTACAAATTCGCTCTACTAAACCAGTCCATAATTAGGTCATTGTGGGAGATTGGACACAACTTTGTCTTGGAGAATCCAAATTAGGTAAGACCTGTGGCATTCAAAAGAAGCTTTAGAGCTACTCAGGGGCTGAATTTCAGATGTTAAGATTTTCAATTACAGAGATAATTCAATTTCAATATCGACCTCCTCAAAGCGAGTAAAAAGGTGTTTATTTGTTTTTAGTTATAAATCTGTTTGAAAAATCAGTTTGAAGTGATTCCAAGGGCCTATTGAGCATATATTTTCGTATTGGGTTGAGATATATAAAATAATTTTACACTAATTATGCCTCCAATCTATATTATGATTGAAGAGGGAGAATTGCGGTATGAGATAATAAAATTACGGTACCAAGTACGACAAATTTCGATCTTACGAAGAGTGGCAAGAAGATGAAATAGATGGTTTAAAAGCAGAAATGGAGGCTAAGTTGGATGGTTTGAAGGATAAAATAATAGCTAATATGGATGATAAATTAGTGGAAGATGACAGCGAGCATCAACAACTAGTTCTCCAACTCTCAAAGGATAACCCAACTTTGGTGCAGAATCTAATGAAACAACAGGAAGATCAAAATCACATCGAAATAAGTTATGAAGCAGTCATAGAAACAATAGATCGACAAGTACGATCAATTTCAGAGTATCTCAGCAAGTGGAAGAACCTTCCTATAGAAGATTCCACATGGGAGGATGAGAATTTTATACAGAAGCATCAAGAAATAATCAAGCGTTGAGGACAACACTTGTTTGAAGGAGAGGGGCATGTTAAGTCCCTATATTAATAGTGTAGTCCCTTATTATGTTAGTGTAGCCCCACTTATTATTATTGTTGTACCCCTGTAACCCTCATATTGTTATTATTGTGCCCTTACATTATTATTGTTAGGTCGGCTAGGATTACATTGTGGCCCCACTAGGATTATATTGTGGCTCCATGGACTCCTATATATAGAAGGAGGTTTTGTTCATTTGTATCATCCAAGAATTGTTCATTTATGTAATGTATTGGAGGTTGCCCCCTCGAAGTGGCTTATTTCTAAGGCGTGGATATCTCTTTTCTTCTATTTCGGAGCTGGTTACACAACACACCTTTTTAGCAGAAGCACATGATGGAGTTGCAGGAGGCCACTATGCAGGAAGAGCTACAGTGCAAAAGATTTTGAGGGCTGGATTATGGTGGCCTACCCTGCATCAGGATTCGTACACCTATTGTAGATTGTGTGATACATGCCAACGCATTGGCTGACCCTCGCGATGAGATGACATGCCATTACAGCCTCAAGTGGCCCTACTGGCTTTTGACAAATGGGCTATTGACTTTATAGGACCCATTAATCCGCCAAGCAAGAAAATAAGTGCGCTCTACATTATCACTGCCACTGACTACGTCACTCGATGGGCTGAGGCACAAGCGGTAAAGGATTGTACTGTGGATACTGCTGCGCACTTCACCTTTGAGCAGATTCTGACCAAGTTTAGCTACCCACAGATCCTAATGAGCGACAGAGGTACGCACTTTGTTAACCAAACGAATCAAGCCTTGAATGAGGAATTATAGATCCACCATGTGAAGAGTACACCCTATAATCCCCAAGAAAATGGGGTGGTTTAAGCTTTTAACAAAATTTTGGAATAGGCATTAACTAAGGTTTGCAATTCCGATTGAAGTGACTGGGATGTGCACATCCCCTTGGTTCTGTGGGCATACCGAACGACTTGTAAGAAGCTAACGGGTAGGACCCCCTTCCGAATGGTCTATGGCAAGGAGGTCATTATGCCCGTAGAATACGTTGTTCCTAGTCTACGCATCATTGTGTTCACAAATATGGCAGACTCAGATATCATAGAGGAACGTCTAGCGCAACTGGTGGCTTTGGAGGAAGATCAGTTTATTGCTAATTTTCACCAGCAGGTTTAGAAGGCTCACAATAAAGCCTGGCATGATCGAAATATTTTTCAAAAGAAATTCGTCGAAGGTGATCTCGTCCTGTTATACGATAGAAAATTTGCGAAACATCCAGGGAAATTCCGGCAGCACTGGCTTGGTCCCTACATAGTTAAGGAGATTACGAATGGTGGAGCAGTCTAGCTAGCTACCCTGCGCGGTGACCTCATTCCTAGCTTTGTTAATGGAAGTTGAATCAAGCCATACCAGGCTAAGGACTATGTGGCCGCACCACTACGGTGACTCGGGACAAGTCACAAGATTGTGTTGGGGGACTGTTGGAATGGGGTCTCCTAACAAGCTGCGAAACTGGTCCATTTTGAATATTTTTGATTATATTTAGTCTAGTGCAGGGGTTTTGGGGTGGGTCAAAGCTCTAAAAGCATTGTAATGGGTGAAAGAGTAAACTAGGGGTCCGAAAACCATGGGTTGTGGACCACAGGAAAGTCTAGGCTAGATTGTTATAAATAGAGAAGCATTTTGTATTGTAAAGAATAAGAAATGATGAGCTATTGATGCGAATAGTGGTTTAAGATATCTATTTGGGTTTTGAGGAAGGGACTCCTGCTGGCTGTGTGCGTGGAGATCCAAGTCCAGCTGTGTGCGGACCCTGCTACTGTGTGCGCAGGTTGGGAAGGGAATTGTAAGGAAGAATTGATGAATAAATGAATGCGAAAGATTGTTAGAGAACTGAATCTGTGAGTACTTTTGTGTGAATTACTAATAATTGCTGTATTGTGCGCTTTCTGTCTTTAAGCCGTGAAAGATCTATGTACTGCGTTCTTGGATCTAGATCTGTTATGTTCTTTTTATGTACTGTTGTGTTTATGTTATAACAAGCATATAACTATAGATCCAGTGCACGTGGATATGAATAGAGACTTAATTAAATCTGCGAAGAACAAGGTGATATGGGAATCACAGGATCTAGTGCAGCTCTACTTGCCATACCCATCCTTTCTCAGGGTGCGAAAACCCGGTTCCAACACCCACCCATACTACTTCAGGTGAGACTTTGACCTGCGCAAGCAGGTCACTGCCGAAAGGGCCAGTAGTATAGGGGTTTTTTGTCAAACCTTGCACACTGAACCTGGGTCAGGACCCTTCAAGCCAACATAGAATATGAGATCCCCATACCAAGGATCCTGTGAAGAAATGAGAAAAAGATGTTCATCCGGAAAGGATTCATCATAAACCATCTCTTCTCAACAGGGTAACTCAGAAATTAATTATGCAAAAACCAATGATTTCTTAGACTTGGCAAACATAAAATCAAGATCAAATTCTTGCAAAATCACAATCCATATATTGTATTTTCCCCCAATCACTTGCCTACTAAGAACAAAATGAAATGGATTGACTGCTGCCAAAACATAGGTTTTTCAAAGAAGAATGTAATGTCTAAGCCGCTGCACAACATGGACAGCTACTAAAGCAAGCTTCTCTATCGGAGAGTACCAAAGTTTAGGTCCTACCAAGCCTCGACTAAGGCAGTATATAACATGATCTGAAAGAGCATCGTCCTCCTGAACCAGAACCATACCAATGGTAGATTTTTCTGCTGCAAGATACAAGAGGAAATCCCTACTATAATGAGGTGGACTCAGTATAGGAGAAGAGGTCAATGCTTTTTTCAAAGCATCGAATGAGCGTTGAGCAAAGTCATCTCAAAAGAATGGAACTCCTTTCTTTAATAATCTCATAAATCCTTTCATAATCTCGGTATAATTTACAATAAATCTCCGTAGAAAATTAGCTTTTCCTTACAGAGTTTGAAGTTGACGAATAGAAGATGGGGGAGGCAACTAGAGTATTGCCTCACCTTGAAGGGATCTACCTGAATCCCTTCTGTAGATACAATAAATCCCAACAACCGACCGGATGTGACCGCAATAACACACTTGTTCGGATTCAACCAAATTTTGTAATACTGACATTGTTCAAATACTTGATGGAGGTGAGAAGGATTATCAATTCTCTTGCAAGAATGAGCAACTAAATCATCCAAGTATGCCTCGATAATATGTTTGATGTCGTGGAAGGCATAAGACATAGCTTGCTAAAAAGTAGCTCCAACATTTTTAAGGCCAAAAGGAATTTTATTGTAAGAAAAGGTACCCCAGGGACAAATAAATGTAGTCTTATGCTGATCTTTAGGACATATAGTAATTTGATTATATCCAGATAAACCATCCATGAAGGAAAAAATCTCATTTCCCGCACACTCATCGATAATCTGATCTATAAATGGTGTGGGGTAGTTATCTTTAGGACATGCCTTATTTAGGTCCCTAAAATCGATGCAAACTCAAATTGTTCCTTGTTTCTTGTCCACAGGAACTGGATTTGAAACCCACTCTGTCAAAGGAATAGGAAAAATGAATTCGGCCTTAAGCAGCTTCTCCACCTCAGCTTTGATAGCTGTTTCCTTCCTAGGGTTGACTGGAAAAAGATTTTGCTTGATAGGCTTAGCATTTTCGTACACCTTGATCTTATGTTGGACAATATATGGATCTATAATAGGCATTTCCTCATAAGACAAAGCAAACACATCCCTAAACTATCAAAAGATATCAGTGTAAATTTGAATCTCTTCAAGGGAACATTAAGCTCCGATGAAAATATTCTCTATGATGTTGGGATCTCTGGAAATGTTCACCGGGATAGTAGGAGAAATCACAACCATGTTTCCTTCAGCAAAAACCTGTGTTGGTGCTGGGTTAAGGACTGGGTGAACAAGACCAGAAGACTAAGGGCTAGGAAAACTTGATTCAACTTCGCTTAAATCTGGTAGAAAGTAAGACCGATGATACAAATCATCCCACAGTCTCTCTACACCAGTCATAGCTTCCAGGATGGCCTCTTCAGATGGAAGAGTGGTATCAAGGCAATCTTGTGTAGAAGATGAACTAAGAGTCCAAGCCGAAGCCAAATCTCCATCCAATTCCTCCAGTGAAAGAGAAATTGGAATGGACTCTGCAGAGTCAACAATAGAGCTATAAGAAATCTTAGCTACAGACATTGGAAATGCCATTCCACCCACTTGACCTTATGCTAATGTGGAGGTAGGAGAAGATAAGTTCCAAGGGTTCGAAAAGTAATGAGTTCTAAAAAAATATCTTCAAATGGGAGCCCTTGAGGATGAAATCACATTGATATGAATTGAAGGAGGCAGAAGATCAAAAGTACCCATCAAAGAAGAATACATTCCAACCCCCAAATTCTCAACAGGCATTTTGGTATCCTTCACCAAAGGAATGTTTGAGTTAGAAGATGCATTCTGATCTATAGGAGAACAATCCAGTTGGTCAACTGTGAAAATTCTCCCTTCGTGAGGGAAACAAACAATATGAAATAATGAGGATGCAATAACATCCATATCATAGATCCAGTTTCGCCCCAATGGAAGGTTATAGTCTAAGCTTGCATCGACTATCTCAACTTCGATATCTACATTTTTTCCCCCACCATAGATGGGAAAATTCAGAACAATAACATGCATCCTGTGCGAATGAAAATCAAACGCAGTCAGAAAAGTGGCTGAACGAACAATCGTGAGAGATCCAATACCCTTCCAGCATGCAAGAGACATTACACACGTGGAAGCACCTTCATTAAGGACCATTCAAAAGATATTGAATTTTTGATAACTAAATCTGATATGGAAAGCCATATGATGAGGGAGTCTCTTTTTAAAATTTGACATATCAAATGTGTTATTGCCTAAATCTACCTCAGGCTGAAGGAAGGCAGAGTTCAGGGTAACATCAAACCACGCTCAGTCTGGTAGCTAGCCCTACCAGATCAGGAGAGGGCTCTCTCCAGGTCAATATCAGCAAAAATAATCAATAGGGCTTGAGATGACTTGAAGTAAAAGCTAATTTTAGGCTAGGTATATAAGTAAAGGAGTTTTATTTTATTTTGGGGGTTTTGTTGGAATCAAAGGGAAAGGCAGTTTTGGGTTCGGGGATGAGGCCTAGTTTTTGCAGAGTTCTGAATGGGGCAAGGAAGGAAATTGTTTTGATGCTTTGGATTGAATGAAGGGACTGATCAGACCGGTGAGGAGCTGAAGAGGGCAAGAGGCATTCAAGAATCCTCTTCAAACATATGAAAACATGGAAAATTAAACAAAACTCAAGGCAGAGCAAAGCAATCTAATGAATTTCACCTTTATCACTCATTTGTTTAATTTAAGAAGAAATGAGAAGGGAAATGATACACATAAACATCAATGAAATTACAATCACATAGAGAAACACACCATCAAAACACAGAGCCACATGGATCCCAAAGAGTGCTGCAAACCCTGGTCTATTCCTTTGCCAAAATTGTAGAGATGAAATGTATAATGAAGTGCCAAGCAATCCCAAATGTCCAACCCTGAAAATGACTGAAGAATTACAAGATATAGACAAGCCTAACTCATCCCCATGCATCTAGGGGTCGAGCTCATCATTCTAGGAGTTGTTTCAACCATATCTAAATTAAGAACTGGAAAATAGGCAATGAAACAACTTGCCTCTATATGATAGGAAACTGATTCATTCACTTACATTTCACTTTTTAGTGAATGAATCTACTTGGATGAGTAAAAATGTGCCAAAATTACATCATAGTCATGAAATTACATGAATTTACATCAAGAGTTATATGAAAAAGTCAAACTAGCCAAAACTAGGCGAAAATTTGAGCTACTGAGTGAAAAATAGGCCAAATTTCCCAATGCGTCGCGCCTGAAATTTATATGCGTAGCACAACTTTGAGGATAATTTTGAAAGCCTTATCGAAGTCCAAATTGAGTGAAGGATAGCTCGTTGGAAATCTCTACCTGTCTAATTTCCAACCAAAGTGGAATTTCTGAATTTGGTTTCCATTTTCCCCTCCAAAAATCAAATCTCCCAACACTGCTTCCTGTGTGTCCAAAAAGTGGCAAAAAGGCCATTTTTAGGGTGTTTTTGACCCTTTAGGCAACCCAAAACTTGTCAAAATTCTTAGGTAATGGGTATTAATGTATAAATTTTGATGAAAAATCTAGAAATGCAAAGTTTTCCTCAAAAGGAGTCGCCAATTATAAGCGCGCGCCAAGTGGCGCTACGCGTCGGGCGGAAAAATATGTGTTTAGGCCAAAAAATTCAAAATTGACAAAAAGTTTCCCAAATTTATTGAAATTTGGGTTGAATGTCCACCATCAAGCACTATGCTGGGCCAAAGAATCTTCGGCCAAAATTTGGAGTCTATCATGCCTTTTGCGACGCTTTAGTGCCCTCCTTAGCCTTGCTTCCAGGATCTTGATCACCAAGCACACCAAACATGGATTTGCTTTAATAATGGTTCTTCATGTGCCTGAGCATGTTATTTTCCTTGTTTTCCTTCTCCAACAACTTCTCAAGATGAATATTGACCCTCTCAAGCCAAGTTTCTCTATTAGCCTCAATCTCCCGCTCAATGGATGTCATCTCGGTTTGGCTTCTTTGGGCAACTTGCCGGTTCTCACGAATGTTTTGCAAGTCCATGATTGTTTTCTGATCTTCCAAATGTTTTTTTCATTGCTCTAGGTAATTTATGATCCATTGGGCTCTCTGTAATTTTACAGTCAATTTTTCAATCTCCGCCTTCTGCTCCTGAATAGTGTCTCTCAACTTTGAGCTTAGGCTCAAATCTTCATCAGTAATTACAAAATCGAGGCAATCACCATTTTTCTGAAGGAGCCTCATATTTGTGACCTCTTACCTCTTTCCTGTGCACCAGCCACTGTCTTTCTTGGATGGTGGCAGCAACGAACCCCTTCACCCAATTATTCTTCATCACTTAATCGAGGCACTGCAATAATGCCCTCCTGGTGCCTCTACGATAAGTAACAAACACGCTGCTGATAGGCTGTCTCGTGACCTTGCAGTGTGAAGGTTCACGAAAATGTGAACAACCTCACGGAGAGGGTACAGGGTGTTGCTGAATAAATCTAAAATGAAATCCTCCCATGAAATGCCCTGCAATCCAAGCTGATGTACAACCATGATCTTGATGAGTGCATAGTAATAAATACTGTTGTATTGCTGCTCGGGAGTTTTCTTCTACACAAGCATGGTCATCCTCTCGATATTCCAACACATGAAATAAGGAATTTTCATCATCCTCACTCTAGTGAAATGCATCAATAATCTGATGTGGTAGGCATAGAGGCGTGAGAACCGGCCTGCGGCTGAAACTCTTGATAACGGTTTCCTCAGGAGGCGCACTTAGGACACAGCCTGTGGAGCCGAATGGGAACACCCTGCTGAGTTTCCTCACAAAGCTAGGCCTGATGTATGGTTCATAATGCACTCTGTCTGCCTGCTATATTTTGTTCCACTGCTCACCCACATTCGGTATTCTGGTTTCTTGAGAAATGGTTTCCGGTGTCAAAGTGAAATTTACACCAGCAAGAGTTACCTGGCCATCATGTAAATGCAATACAAAAAAACGAGCTAACTCTTGATGATGATGAATCCTAGCAATCATTTCACAATACTGATAGCATGACTTCTCTCGAAAACATGCCATGGCAAGTGGGCAAGCCTGCAATTGAGTCAATGAGGTGGGCTCTTCTCTCACATGTTTGCCACCTTTACAAGGCCTTCTCAGTGCATGTAGCTCAGTGGTAGAATCACTATCTCTGTCATATGATGTATTAGTGTCTGTCTCCATGATGTCCATGCAAGGTATATGTTGGCTTGTATGAGATGAAAATGAGAATTTGGTGCTCTTGTTTTAATTGCCAAATGTGTGTCAAAGGGGAGGGACTGTAGGAGAAATAGGGAAGTGGGGACTATGGGGTTTAATCAAGTGATATTTTTCCTTTTGGAATTTTGACAAATGTAGGGACAATGGACAACCACTTGACTGTTTGGGAAACTTGGGGTTTGGGAATTTTTATAAGTGAGATGGGAAAGGGAGAGTGATAGGAAATGAAATTATTTAGGGATAGGGAAAGGGGGCTTAGGAGTAAGTTACTTTTAGAGATGTAGGGAGATGGGAAATGGACTGGAAGGATGAGATAACAGTGAGGGGGAGGAAAAACAAGGTAGGGAATGGAATATGTGGCACAAAAATATTTTAAAACACCAACTTCAAACCCTAAAGAGAGAAATTTTTAACAAAGGAATAGGGTTTATAGTTTTGGAATTCAAACTCTCATATTCAATCTCAATCAATCACCAAACATTGTTAATGGAAAATACAAGATCACTTGAACTTACTTGGAGAAAAGGAGACCGAGTCAATTTAAATTTTTGTGAAGCAAATGACAAAATTTTGGCTATCTGTCCTGTGCGCCGTGACAGTGGCCCAGTGTGCCACGACCATTGTATGCACCACGCTGGAACAAAAATGCACAGAGGTGAGCAGCCCTATGCGCCGCGCTCAACCAGTGTGCCTCACCCAATGTCCAGTGCGCTGCGACAGTGAACTTCTCCATAGTTTCGGCCTCCAACGCTAGCTTCGCTTCCTCCACTATTTTCTTTGGCTCTTTGATGAATTTGGCATGCAAATGAATTTTTTCATTTAGAAAGATCTTATATTTACAAAGGATTTTGATTTTTTATTTGGAAAACCCACTTTGTAAAGTCTGAAAACTTTGGCACTTTTCACATAAACTCTGTTTTTGTTTCCTTTGTGATTTTTGAGCTGAATGATGAATCTCTTGTTTGTATTCGCAGAGATAGTTGGCATGGGGTCTTGGCAAAGGTGACCAGGGATATGCATGGAGTACTTACAAATAAAAAAACTTTGAAATTACACTACATTTATTACAAAAGGATAAAATAGACAAATTTTCTTCAAAACAAAGTTTTGAAGACAAATTATTATCAAGCATTATGAAGATGAAATTTTTGCACTGAATCCTTATTTGAAGCTTCCTCATGTACCTGCTGAAATTATTAGACATTTTGAAGGCCAAATAATGAAACCCTAGACCTAATGAGACTAAAAACCCTAAAATGACTCTTTGCTAACCAAGAGACCAAAAATGACTGTAAATGATTTTGATGAACAGACATGGACCAGCAGGTACATGACATGAGGGATATGAGTGACAAGACCCTTCCATCAGATGATCCATGCTCCTAATGGAATGCAGCTGACTGAACTGAATGAGACACCTAAAATGAAATGCAACAAGAGAAATTTGATCTCTGACGGAGGGATGAAGATACCGACTCTAACAAAATGTAATCATTAGAGAATTTTTTGGATCTACAACCCCAATAGCAGTAAGAAAAGCACTTCGCTGAGCAAGACAAGACTAGAGCACCTCTAATGCAGACATGGCATAAGGACTCTGAGCCAGATCTTCTACAATGGAGTAGTTCTGGGTGGCCTTGGCATTTGGATTAATCGTCGTACGTTTTGAAGATGCCTTCGGCATCCAAGGCATAGGCTCAACAATAGGCCTCGTAATTTGAAGTGGCTCAGCACTATCGGGAATACCCTTAGCTTTCGAAGATTCAGCTTCGCCATAATCACAAGATCTCGTAGCGATATCTGTGTGAGAACTCATCATGTATATGTTTGACATATTTTCCCCCTCCTGGCTTGCCCCAGAGGGAGCCCCAATATTTTGATTCGCGCCAGCAATTAATTGCTTCCCTTGGGGAAAAGGGTTTGTCAGCACAACTTGGGAGCTAGAAGAACCATGTTGAGCTAACAAGCGCTGCACATCCTGGATTTTAGGGAAAAGGTGCGTAATAAGGTATCCAATGCACAACTTGCATGGAAACTTCACTTTCTTTTTATTATCCTTTTGACCCTCTCTAACATGATCGTTAGTTTTGTTTGCATCCCCCTTCCCATCCTTGCCTTTCTTCTTGTTATTCCATCCTTTCTTGTTCCCATCAGATTGTTTATTTCCTTTGGGGTTAGAAGTCTAGACACCATTAATTTCCAAGGACTTGGAAGGAGTTGACACTGAAGGAGCTTGACTAGAAGAAGAAGATTGTATAGACAACTGCTGCAATTGACTAAGTAGGTTAGTTGCACTTCTATCAATCGAACCAATAAGCCCATCACTGTGAGGACCAGGTTTAGCTTTGGATAAGTCCAACTTGGAGTGAGGAGCATCTGGAATTTTTTTATTAACGACTCTAGACTGAGGATAAATCAGTTCTAATTGTTAAGCCCTGAAAAATAGCCTGCTCTTCAGAAAATACCCCTGAAAGGGATACATATTTAGAAATATCTGGCTACAAAGATTTCAAAAACCATTCCAAAAGGAATTCATTCGGAATATGGGCTTTAATGAACCTCTTCCTTCTTCGCCATTCCTGAATATGATCAGAAATGTGAGTTTCCTTATCCTGCTGAAAATTGGCCAGGAGTTCAGTCCCGGCGTCATAATGGACAGGCAACTGAAAGTGGTTTAAGAACATGGTAGAAAAATCTCCAAAAGTGGCAAAACTACCCCCAGTTAACTCAATATACCACTTGGCTGCATTTCCAGTTAAGGTGCATTGAAATAACCTCAACCTAATCGAATCATCAATCAGGGAGTTCGATGAGCACCATAAATGGAAAGTGGTGATATGATCTGCCGGATCCTCTCCATTCTTCCCTTCAAACTTTGGAATGTCTGAGGGGAGTTTGGTGGGGACCGGAGGCCATCCCGGACTATACTAAATTGGATCGTTAGTCAATTTCGACAAATCTGGCAAGTTTAACGTTCCCAGAAATGGTAAGCGAGGAGGAGCCTGGGAATTCCATCCTCCATAGGAAGGATTCCCAACATTCTGAAAAGAATACCCTGGATTTGTTGAGGCATCAGGTTGCCAAATATTGTTTGTAGAGAATTCTGGGCCATAGGTAAATCCTTGCGATCCAACATTTGGAGAAGGACCCCCCCCCGCTCCCCCCTCCCCACCCCAACATAGAGTTACTATACACATGAGCATTCCCTCCAAAATAGGTAGTGAATGAAGAAGAAACCCCTTGGTAAGGGTTCCAGCCTATAAAGGTATTAGAAATTTGACCTCCAGACCATGGATTGAAACCTTGAGTCTGAGAAGCAAAAGTTAAATATCCTAAGGAAGGGGACGAATGAGGGATGTGCCCACTTCCAAAGGGGAACCCTTGAAATGAAGCTGATCGACTAGTCATAGAGGGTATGGGTGCAGATGCGACTGAAGCAACATAAAAGGAGAAAGAAGGAATCCCACTAGTGGGAATTCCAAACGAAAAGGGACCAGATTGAGAAGCATGTGCTTGGGTGTAACCAGAGCCAAACATAGCAGGGATAAAAGTGATTGTAGATATAGCAATAGTTCCTCCTCATTCTACTGAAAGAGTGGTTTGAACACTTGCAGTGCTCACAACCGAAGCTGTGCTCCCAGTCGTGGCCATCGAAAGGTATGAATATGATGGATAAGGACTTTCTGGTCTCTGAGACTCAGGTCTGATATATTGAATGATGAAAGGATAGCTAGCAGGAAGAGGAGATGGAAGAGACTCAGGAGGCTGAGGGACTTCCTCTACTTATACTTCTTCTACTGGAAATAAAAATCTCGAGATGAGTGAAGCACTCCTCTCTATATTGACACAATAACTAGAACCACCCATAGAAACAAAAAGCCCTGACGGAGGATATCTCTCCGCTACGTCTGAAACCACCGGGTGAAAATCACCCTCCAAATTACTCCTACGCCTTCTTGAAGAAGGCTCAGCACTCGCGGGAGACAACCCATGAAGCCTCCTCGATCGATGAGGCGATCGATCAGCCACTTTAAGAGATTTATTTTAGTCTCAAAAAATATCTGAAGCTAAGCAATCTAGGAGCAAAGAGAACACTCTAAAAAGTTCTTAAGATATAGCTAGAAAAGCAGCTCTCAGGTATTTCCACTCCGGGTAATGAGGACCGGACACCAAAATACAAGAAATCGAAATAATAGGACCTCCCAAAAGTAGTCTAGGGTAATTATGACCCAGGCCTACTAGCGAAGGTAACAGAAACAATTACGCTAACCTCCTACCAACAACCTTTGCCAGTGTAAGTCCCCAAGATTTTCAAGGGCACCCTCCAGAAAAACTGATGGAAGTGATGCAACGCCTACCTCAGGTACCATGGGTATTCCCCCCTGCAGTCACCTGTGTGTTCCCTAGGATAGGCAACTATGGGCACCAATCCGTATTGGCAGCCAGGCGGAACGGTCTCAGGTCAAGATTCAACAAATAGGAGAGGGGGTATCTCTCTTCTCTGCCTGCACTATCCCTCACACTTGACTCTCTGGAGGAGAGATTTCCCGACCCACTTAACGGTGTTGGATTTCACTCATTAATAAACTTCTATGTTTTAATAGTTTGAGGAGCTTTAGAGAGTTAACTCTCCACTCACCAAATCCATGGCCCTACAACCTAGCTAGTTGGTGTATAATTAATGACAATAATACAAAAACTACTACTCGCTTTTAATTATATCACTTATTTTAGATTGGCTGTTATTTAAGTCAAGGGTGCACAAAAGTGAAACTATGGTGTTTTTAAGACACATAAGAAACCAATGAAAACCAAACTACATGCAAATGCAATGATTTCCTTTCTATGAAAAGTGATTTCTACACAGGTTCTACGAAACTAATAAGAAACAAATTTGTTTTTTCTTTTTAAACACTCACACTTCACACGATTCAGAAAGTTACGAAAAAGACTAAAAATTCTCAAATGCACTTAATGCAAATTACCAATGATATGCAAATCCTAAGATGTTAACTCTAAAGAAGAAAAAATAAGTCTCTAGGAAAACAAAGGTTCAATCACTTTTTGACAGATGACAAGGCTAGTTCCAAAGCATAAATCCTATGTATAAATACGCCAAAATTCACTTGACATAATAGAAAGAAATCAAGAGAAGACTTCCTTCCAAATCAAGTCAAGAATTGAAAACTAGAAACTAAAAAAAGCTTCAAAAGATGGAATGAAACCGTAAACAAACTGAAAGAAAAAAGAAACGGAAAATGAAAAATATTTTTTGGGATTTTCAACTTATAAAAGAAGGAAAAGATATTTCAAGAAGACAAATAGAAACTATGCAAGAACTGAATCAAGCAACCATGAATTCCAATCAAAGGCTTCAAAATGCTCAAGCCAACATTGCTATTTTCATAGTGGGACTTACATGAGCAAAAAGAAACAAGAAACTCAATCAATCAACTCAGTATAATAACATGATCTTGTAGCGAACAACAACTCAAAAAATGAGAAAGAGACCCTTCAAAATTCGCAACAAGACAAGTCTACGAAATCAAGAAAACCAAACTAGACAAAGAAGGAAAAAATCAGATGCGAAGCAATGCATAGGGCCAAGAAGAGCAAATAAGAAAAAGCTCACTATTCTGAATGTTCAGGACAACCAATAATCTTCAGAGAAAGATCTTGGTGCTCAATCCGCAATTGCAAACACACAAAAAAAGGATTTCACCTAATGGCTAGGTCTTCATACAAGCAAGAGAGAAACAGATGTAAAATCACTCTAAAAATAGTCCAGAGACCTTCAAGATACTACAGGAATAGATCAACACAGTCAAACAAGACGACAGGGGATGAAAACTAAAAATTTCAAATTTTCCTAGGCATACACGCTTTTGCAGTGAGAAACTAGCGTGTATACGTGACTGTGACAAAGGAAACTCGTGTATATGCGAGCCCCTTTGGACCAAAAAGCGTGTATACATGACTGTGCAAGACAAAAACTGCATATGAAAATAAAGATATGGAAAAAACAAAAAGGTCAAGCCTGATCAAGAGACCAGGTCTTCTGTCTGATTGAAGAAAGACTTGCTAGACTGTAAAAAGTGACAGAAACTGTTGGCAACCTACAAGACAGATAAAACAACCCGAATGGGAAATCACAAGAATGTGATCCCCAATGCAGTCGCCATTTCTGTTTCAGAAAATAATACCGTAAAGGTCTTGGGTTGATAACCTTCACAAATCAGGGGCATACCATTCAAGGAGGACTCACTTAACCATCGTTCATACTGAAAACTAGATACTAATGGTTGTAAAACTTACTCGAAAGTCCCTCAGTTGATGTAGATCCCGTGGGGTGAAAACCCCCTGCAACACTTTGTGCTCCGAAACCTGTAAATCAACAAATAACAAACACAAAATCCTAGTTTTATTGCATATATAGTTCCTAGACGTCAGTGAAAACCATGCATAATATCATAAAAGCAATACGAAATGTTAAATTAATGATTATTACACATGTATAAAGCATCATAGACACGTAAAAATCGGGAACAATATGGCTCTTCTTATTATGGATGACATGTACAGTAATCAAAACGTGGAGATATCACCTGAATCCTGCCACAGCCTTCGAGCATACCGTCCTCTAGATCCGTCCAGTCCTAGCTTCACAAGAATTCTTCCAAGATGTGTGCACAATAGATGTCATATAGGGTGATGAACATCCCAAGGAAACAAGGGTTTCCTGAATATACTTGGAAAGTATAGGAGGCACGGGAATATCACACTTGAATAGGGCTCCAACAGAGTATAATATCTATATTTTTCTCTCTCCCTTAGGCCATTCCTTTGAGGGGCTTTTATACTCCCTCTAATTAGTTTATGCAGTTAAGAGCAGTTAGGCCACGGGCTGGGGTGGTTAAATTACTGGAATAACCATCAAAGCCGCCTAAAAAATAGGGCAAATATATATTTTTTAATAATTAAAAAGGTATACACAGATCTCTATGAATGGACTCGTGTGTATATGCGGAAAAGTCTGGGCAGAGTCGCATATGGGTTTTAAGATACTGTTTTTTGTGAAAATGTTCAAGTATGAGGGGAAAGGGTGCCTAAGGCCAAAGTGTGAATCATCAAGTACATCAAGGTGATAAATGATGCTATAACAAGCCATTGTTGGGTTTGATTTTGACACTTTTAGACCTTCTGGATGCTTAAAACTCTATAATTAGGCTTTTTTGTACTCTTTTGTAAGCTTAAACTGTTTATAGAAGGTATTTATGGTGTGATAGAGGTCTATTGAATAGTAATAGGCACAATTAGGCTTTCTTTTTGGTTTAAACCTTCAAATTTAGCTTTAAAACTGATCTTCAAACTCTTTACAGGTTCAGGAAAAGGTAGAACCAGGTTTTTTTCTGCTTTTCTTGGATAAACTGGACTAGAATGGTTCAATTCAGGTACATAAGGATTCTAAGTGTTTACAAAGGGTTTCTTTAATCAATTAAAGAGTCTTTAAAGTCTGTGAAAGACTAAAACTACTCGAATTTCGATTAAAATGGATTAGAGTATTAACACTGTGATTTTATCAGGGTTTAGCAACGAATAGATTATTTGTAGGCAAAATAAGGGTCTTTCTGTGGTAAAATAGCTTTACAAGGTACAAATTCTCAGAAAATTGGTTCTTTTAAATGCAGGGAAGGTTATTTTATTCAAGGAATACCTATTTTTGCAGGTATTTGATCTTTAAACTAGGTTTCTGAGGTGTCAGAGAGGCTTTCTGATGGCTGTTGAAGTCTTTGGAAGTAAATTTGAATCTTTTGGCACTCGCTGCAATGATTTCAATGGATTTTCTAGTTCTTTGGCATGAAAATAGGGCTATGGTGTTTTTTCGTCAGTTGGATATGGTTAAAATGGACAGAGAATGAAAAAAGGGCTTAAACTGTGCGTGTTATGAAGTTTTATAGCAATTTTTAGGCTTTAAACGAGTTCTACATTGAATGGTAGTCAAATCAGAGGAAAGGTGGTATAGCGCTGGGAGGAGAAAACCATCAGTGTTTATCGCATGGGCTATAAGTGGTAAATGGTTTATTTGGATCAGATGCGATCCAATTATAAAACGCTGTGTGGAGGAGAGATAATAGAGTGAAACTGCCCATTTTGCAAAATAAAAAATGATTAGCAATCGTGCTTTTAGAAATGCGATATTGCATCTGGACCGTTAGATCTGGAGGGAAGTGTGTGAATGACAGAGAATGAATTATGGATTAGCTGGGCGGTTGGGGAGTGGGGCCTGAGAAATCTTTATGTGTTGGGGTTTAAATAATACGTTTAAAACATATGTTTTTAATGTAAAATCCAATGTAATAAGCGGGATATGTGTAATATGGTTTACACAGTAAATGAATGATTTTCATGTGTATTGCAAGGGGCGGGTTATTTACATCTAATATGTTTATAACCTATGGGGAGGTGGGGTAATATTTAACACATGGGTTTTTTAGAACCATAGGTTAATGTTTATAAAAGTGGGTTTGGAATATTAAAAATAAAGGAATTAATATACCTACGGGAAGGGGTAGTGTTGAAGCCCCGAAAATCGGGTCTACAACAAGGGGGATACCCACCCAGTCTGGAACTTGGTTAGCAGCTCTTTTTCCGTTTGGTGTAGTGGGTCCGACTGGAGATGATGGGACCAGTTTCCCAATATGTGTGTGTGTGTTGAGAATAGATATTTCCTTTCTAAAAAGGTTCCTAAGTGAAATGCTTTTATTCTATTTCTAATCTAATCATATGCAAATTGTATTCTAATTTAAACAGAAATATCTAATTCTAAACTAAACCCGCGATGTAATCTTTCTGTTTATGTGATCTAAAATGATTTCGAATAACAATCGATAATAAATATCATTCAACTGTTATAAGAAAAGAATTCAATAAAGATAAACCACTTCATATAAAAAGTTAGATGAAACAGTTGTGAAAAATATATCGCATAATAAGCTATTCATACATTAAGCATAAATAAATAGCTATCACCGTACAAAAGTGCCAGATGATAACTTAAGCATTCAAGCATCAATATGTAGATAAATGAACATAAATATCACTTGAACACAAAAGGAGAAATATTTAAGAGATAAAAGTACCATTTATAACTGGTTCTACTCATGAGCTAGAAGCAATAATGACTTATTTCTTCTTAATCCAATATCTACTAAGAGTACAGAAGTGCAACATCAGTAGTAGATATTAAATGCAGATATCAATAAATCTCGTTCCATTCATTCATCAAAACCTTCTCTGAGGGTGCAGAAGTGCATGTTCTGAGGACAAGTTTTTGAAAAATTTCAGGACCCTTCTCTAAATGCATGAGAAGGGTTTAAATACTACTAACTAAATCTAATTATAGTTTATTACAAAAATTTAGGATTTGCTTTAAATGACCGTCCTTTTTCTAGGCAAAAATAAAGTGAAACTAACACTAAATCTAAATCTAAAATTAACAACTAACTATTTATGAATCTGATCTTTGAATTTGCAAGCATCCAGCATTGATTTGAGAAGAGGAGGCTGACCGACTTCAGATTTTAATTGTCCTGAAAAAACAGAATCGGCAAGTGTTGGCGCAATCTTCTCAGTAGAATTAATGATGCAATTAAGATCATTGCATTGACTGTGTGGTTTTACCAGACATGTCTAGTAAGAATCCCAATTTAACTTTGTCAATCCTTGAATTGATTTTTCCTTTTCTTAAGCTTTATATTTCCACTCTGTTTGCAATTGCTATGCTTGTGGTAGGTATCCTAGAATAGTTTCTGAAATCAAATTAAATTTGTGAAAATTTTCATTTACACAATCAGTAATGTTTCTTGCTGCTGTAGCTGCGTCCTCTGCTGCTTTGTCTGCCTCTCTGATTTGTGTGTCCCAATTATTGAAGAGAATTTCTTTATGACTATCATTGATGATTAGGGCTCCTGCCCTTTTTCCTTCCTCTGACTTCTGCCAATTTAAATAATTAGTAACTCTTTCATTAGTTGAATCATAATCATGTCGTAATTCTACGACATGATTAGTGATTTTATCACTTTCTTGACAAAAAGAGTTCCATTGTGAAATTTTCTAGCATAATATATCTTGTTGTTGCAGTAGTTGATTATTCAAGGAAATAGATTCTGAGATAAAATATGTAAGCTTGGGGTCATATTTATGCATCTCTTGCATAATCTGTATTTGTTTCTCTTTTTCGGCCAAGATTTTCTGATATCCGATCTGTATTTGTTGAAACTCTTGCTGTAACTTTTCAAGTTGTATCTGTGCTTCACTGTTAGCATGGGCTTGTTGCAATTTTTGTTGCAGAACTTGTATTTGATCTTATTTTTCATTGAATAATAGCCGTACCTCAGATGCTTTGTCAATAGTTGCGGAGGCATAAGCTCCTGTAATCTGAGATAATTTAGTAAGATTTTTAGTTGGATCCGTAGTAGGATCTTTCCATAAAACATCCAATTGTTCTGCATCAGTAGAGAGCACAATTTCTAATTTCCTTTTCTTCCTTTTCTTTCTTACTACTGCTTTATGTTGTGGACTATAGAATATATCCAGAGGAGGAATTTCACCTATTTTAAGTACAAGCTCAGAGGAGGGAGTAATGGGTATATGTTCTGTTTCTGTGACATTGCCACTTATTCTTGTAACCAAACCTTTTGCTGTCTGTACATTACTTACAAGAGTCTGTGGATTCTGTTCTTCAACATTAATAAAATTATTAAATGTTTCCCATTCCTTATCTAACTGAGTTCTGATGGATGGTTGCCGTACAATGAGAGGGGGAATTTTAACTGTGGAGTGGTTAAAATCTGTTGTTGTGAGAGCTCTTTTGATTGAGCTGTATCCTTCACTGAGCCTTCACTTTTATCCTGATCATTATCAGAATTTTTTGAATGTTCAGAAATTTCTTTGCCAGACTTTGACTTAGACCTTTCTGTATCTGAGCTGCCACTGACACTGACACTAGGAGTTGGTTCCCTTGCGGGTTCCAAACGCAAATTATCCAAAGGGATAGTGGTCAATCTTCTTTCTCTGTACATTTTAAACTCTTGAAATTATTCTGGGGAAATCGTGTTTGAGCTAAATGCAAAATCTCTTTAAATGTGCATTTTTCTTGAAACATATCATCAAAAAGATCCTCTTCACCACAAAATACTCTTACCTTGACTGCAGTGGTGAAATCCTTAACAACATCAAATGGATCGAATAGCCTTCTTGGAAACTTAAAAAATTGTAAACATGTAATATTGTTTACTTCCTTAAACGCATGACCAACATCAAATAATGAAAATGCTCCGTAGGACATAGGAAATTGTGGCCAGATGGCATTATTTTTATCCTTTAATTCTTTTGTCAAACCTCCCTCTCCACAGGTTTGATATGCAATTTCCCAAGCTATGAGTTTATCCGGAACATACAAGGGTAAAACATGAGGAGAAGCAAAGCTTCCAAAAACCCTAACATAGGTAAAAAATTATTCTCCAAACCATCTTGCGATAGGGAGAATGTCTACTTCTGCTTCAGGGGAAAACCTTGGAGCATCCTTATTATACAACACTCTGTACAATGGCAACATTATGCCATGGAAAATATTGTAAAAATGAGGAACAAACTTTGATTCCCACAATTATTTGTGATAAACGTGAATGGGTAGGGGATCTTGAATTGTCCATTGCCAACCCATTAAAGGGAACTTAAAAACAAAGCAGATTGAATCCATAACATAGGCATATAGGTAAAAAGGAGGATAAATCCTCTAAGAGACAGTCCGTTTAGACCGGTAATTGAAAATAGCCATGGCTAAGTTATCAGATAATATCTTAGCCCAATCCACAATGGTAGCGTTAACAACAACATTCAATAATGGTAACCATTCAGGAAAAAACTTATTAATGTCAGGCTTTCCAAAAAGCCTACATAGCATAGCAGTAGCAAAACAATATGGAGAAGTGAGAGAACCAGTACTGTACATACCGTGTTTATCTTTCTTTAGTGGTTCATCTCTTCTGGACCATTCCTTGGTGCATTCCGCCAAGTTTACATTTTCCTTGGCAAACTTCTCCATAAATTGTTTGTTGTAAGTTGCCCGAGGTTCTGAAAAATGATACATAAGCATTAAATATTCTGGAGTAAATGACCTGATGAGCTCCTGATCTTGAGTTTTAAACTGTCTGTCCGTAATATCAGTGCTATCCAGCACCCATTTCACCATGTCTGTATACGGAAGAATTCTAGGTCTTGCTGCTATTCGGTGCAAAAATGAACAAGCCAGCTCTGTAAGAGATGCTTCAGAAGAATTATTTGAACCTGCAGTAGCCGCAACCTCCATTACTCTGGGATTTTCTTCTTCAAGAAAATTATACATACCCTCCCAAGTGGTGATACCAACGTCTTTGTTGCAGGCAGTGTCTGTGTACAAGGACGCCATCTCTTTACTTTCAAAACTCAGAGCTTTCTCTTTCTTTCCCATAATACTCTGAATATTGCTTTGTATAGTCTTCTGTTCTTCCCGCCTGCGGTTTTACGCATTAAGTGAGAATAATGATATGAGAAAGGTGACGGGATAGTTTTAAATGCTGAAGGCGTATGAAATATATTAATTTAACGTGAAATAACCTTTCAATCAAAACAAAACCTTTTTTATTAATGAATGACAATCAATCTATTAACTTCACATTAAAGCGCATAACGGGTCTCGATTTATGAAAAGATTTTATCGTACAACGAGCTTTTAAGAATCTACATAACATCACAATATCACAAATCGCAATCTCCGTAACATCGTGAAATCGCTATATCGCAATATCGCGAAATCACAATATCGCAAAATCTAACATATGAAAAATATCCGTTAATATATTTTCTGCGATATGCAATTTGCAATAACTGTTATCGCACATCAATGATTTGAAGCGTAAGATATGAAATGCGATAAATATTTTAATGCATAGTTTTGGATCGCGCTATCGCAATTTAGAAAATTCTGCTTTGCAAAAGATATCTTTTACTCACTTGCAATGGATGCGATATTTCTTCAAAGAAAGATTTTATTCTAATCTATCATAAACTTAAGTTTATTTAAAGATTTTCCAAGGAATTTTCTCAAGTTAATGATAGTAAGTTTTATTGAAAAAGAAAACACGCACTAATTAATTTTTTTTGGATTTTTAAACTAAGGGTCCCCACTTATTTAGTATTATTACTAATACTAAATAAAAAGGGGGGTCGTTGCTGGCCACAACAATTGGCAATTCACTTGGAAGAACCAGTTATCTCTGCTTTTCTTTTGAATTTTCTAAACTTTTCTAAACAGAAAATTTTCCAGAAATCAAACTTTATTATAAAAAGACAAAGTACATTATGTTTTAATCTATAAATGATATTTCATTTCTTCTATGATCAACTTTGACTATTCACTTCCCCAAGATAGTCCTTGTATTTATATCAGTGATTACTTGGTTTAAAAAGATAAAAACAAAAGGCTTCTCTGTAAATCAGTTTTAAATATGCTCATTTGTCGTAGGTAGAGCCACTGCTGCCAGCAAGCGTCTATAGCCTCGACAGGGTTACCTATTACCCAACAATGATCCTGTGTCCCACTTAGAGAAATATGCAATTTTCAAAGAGAAATCCATATTCACAGTTATTGTTTTCATTTTATTTTTACCCTTAAAGAACAATGTCTTGGTTTCGTAGCCAATTTATGACAGTGCCATTCACTTGATTTATAACTTTGCTGAACAAGTTGGCTCGTGATGAGACCCTTTGCCTTTTGATTGCAATAATCTTGAGTCATTGCCCTGTTGTAGTATGCAGTATTGGCAAAGTCAGCAAGCTATAACATGTATGATCATGATAAGCCAGCTCGTGATGAGACCTCTTACTCTTTAAGATAAAAGTGTATCATTGGATTATTCCCTGAACATTGTAATTTCCTAAGTGGGGAGGAAATCATTGTTTCCTTAAGATAGCTTTGGACGACAATGGTAGAGTTTTTTGGAAAGAAATTTTCTACAAAGAATATTTATTTTGTTATAGATACCTTTCATTGAACTGATACAAAACATCTATCTGCTAGAGGTTGATTTTTTATCAAAATTTACAAAGTTGAAACTATTATCATTTCTAGGCTAAAGCTTTTAACTGTATCTTTGAATAATAATGATCAATATTCTAAAAAGAATTCTATTTATATAAGTGAAGAAATAAAATCTAAAAAGAGAATTTGTATCTTTTTCGTGAATTCCAAATGTAACCATTAACAATTGGTTTTATTAAAATAAAGAAAACTAATATACAAAATAGAAGAATGATCTCCTATGGAAAATATTTTTTGAGGATCTGTCCATTAACAGGTAAAGACTCTCTTTTTCTTGTTAAATCTTGTAACATAAAAGTAGATGGACCTAAGATCTCTACAATTTGGAAAGGACCAAGCCACATTTGCTGAAATTTCGTATGTTTTCCTTTTTCTTCATGAGCATTGTCCCATTTTAAAACTAGATCTCCTATCTAAAAATCCTTTCCGGTTATTATCTTTGAATCAAAAGAAGCTTTAACTAATGCTTGGTGATGAGCATGAGTTACTTTGGCCTTTTCTCGTTGTTCTTCTAACTTAATTATTTCCATCTGCCTTAATTGTAAAGAAGAAGTTGGTTCTTCATCAATATATTGGACTAAGGCTAAAGAAGGGATTGTTAGATGAGTTGGAAGAACCACTTCTCTCCCATAAACTAAATTAAAGGGAGAAGTGCCAATAGAAGCCTTCTGCGTTATTCGATCTACCCATAAAGCATATATTAAAGATTTATGCCAATTTTTATGATTTTGATCAATGGTTCGCTTAATGATTCTGATTAAGTTTTTATTTGTGGATTCAGCTAACCCATTTCCCTGTGGATAATAATTGGCAGAATATTTAAGTTTGAAACCTCTTTTGAGTGCAAATTCAGTCATAGCATTACCAGAAAAATATGATGCATTATCAAACATTAAAGCAGAAGGTAAACCAAACCTGGTGATTATGAACTGATCTATGAACTCGATGATGTGTTCTGCATTAGCAGTCTTAAGAGGAACTGCTTCTACCCATTTCGTAAAATAATCAGTTGCTGTAATGATATACCTATGTTTTTTAGAAGAGTGAGGAACGATCTCACCTATTATGTCCAATCCCCATTGATCAAAAGGCTGCTCAATGTTGACTGGTTGTAACGGTAATGATGGCTTCTTTTGTCTTCTAGCTATAGTTTGACAAATTTGACATTTCCTTGCGTAGCTATGTGAATATTTGAATAATGTGGGTCAGTAATAGCCTGCGCGGATAATTTTATGTGCAGTAGCATCTCCAGCATAATGTCCACCTGCTGGCCCATCGTGAAGTTCCTGCAAGACTTTTTCAGCTTCAGATTTCTCCAGACATCTAGGAAGAACATAATCATAATTCATTCTAAAAAGAACATCATTTACAAGCTGATATTGTTTAGCCTTCAACCTTAGAGCTCTTTTCTTGGTGTAATCGAGATTTGGAGGTGCATATCCATTCTTCAGATAAAATATGATATCAGCATATAATGATTCAACATCGTTTAGGCTTACCTCATATGTTTGTATCTCTTCAGATGGTTTTTCAGAAATAAGCGATGCTCCAGCTAGTATTTTGCAAAAACCTTGACCTCTTACAATATTTGTTGGTTTGATTTCTACATCATATCTTGTATGGCAGTAACCCAATTGGCTCTTTTCTCACCCACATCTTTTTGGACTAAAAGATTTCTTACTGCTGGAAACGGTACTATGATCTTTGTATGGGTTTTAAGTAAAAAGGGTCTGAAATATTTAATTGCTTTAAAAACAGCATAAGCTTGTTTCTCCACACCTGAATAATTCAATTCAGCTCCCTGTAAATTTGAACTGAAAAAAGCAATTGGAGCTTCTGCTTTGTTATGATTTGCTTGAGTGAGTATCACAGCATAAGATTTATCAGAGGCAAATGTATACAAAATAAAAGGATCGGAAAAATTTGGAGTTGCTAAAGATGGAGCATTAATAATTTCTTGTTTGATCAGATTGAATGCCTCATATTCATCTTTGCCCCATTTGAAGTTTGAATTCTTTTTAATCATTGCTTGCAAAGGTGATACAATTCTTGAAAAATATGGCACAAATCTCTTTACAAAATTAATTTGGCCAAGAAAAGATTGCATAACCTTCTTATTATGAGGTAGGGGTATTTAAGAAATTTCCTTGATTCTATCAGGGTCAATATGAATTCCAGATTTTGATACTAAGAATCCAAGAAGTTTTCCTTCACTTAATGCAAAAAAGGATTTTTTTCAGATTAAGTGAAATTTCATACCTTTGACAACGTTGGAAGATCTGCTTCAAATCTCTAAGATGATTACTTCATTTTTTGGAATATACAGTTATATCATCCAAGTTAATTACCACTGATTTGTTAACTAATCCCTTGAAAGCGATGTCCATGGCTCTCTGAAATGTGGCACCAACGTTGATCAGTCCAAAAGGCATCTTTTGATATGCATAAGTGCTCCATTTGGTTCTAAATGTAGTTTTCAATTGATCATCAGGATGAACCAATACTTGGTTGTAGCCAGAGAAACCATCTAAGAAAGACATTAATTATGATCCTGCAACTGCCTGTAATATTTGCTCCATAGGAGGCAAAGGAAAATTATCTTTTTGGCAGGCTTTATTAAGATTTCGAAAGTCAATGCAAATTCTAATGTCTCCGTTCTTTTTCCTAATAGGAACCATATTGGAAACCCATTTAGAATGTCGAACGGGAAAAATAATTTTGGCTTTCAATAACTTATTGAGTTCAGATTTGATTTGATTTTCTAAATTAGGATGGATCTTTCTCAGCTTTTGTTGGACAGGTTTTTCATCATTGATCATTGGGATAGTATGTTGGATGATAGAAGTGTCATAAGTTTTGAGTTCATCGTAGTTCCAAGAAAAGACACTTTTATATTGTTTCAAAAGACGAACATACGCTAATTTTTCTTCAGGAGCTAGGCCAAGGCCTAGGTTGATATTCTGTGGTTTGGCATCAGTTCCTAGATTTACTAATTCATAATTCAAAGTTGAACTTTGCAGTTTTGAATTGGTAGATCTTTTAAATCGATCTTTCAAATCATAAAGGTCTTCTAACTTGACTACTGACTTTGGCATAACATTATTGGTGTTATCTTGGAGCAATTGTCTGTCATGTTGGTCTTCATCAATTATCTGATTGGTGTAAGATCCTTCAGATGTGAGAAAATTTACAATATTAGGATCATCATTGAAAATCCTCCAATTGGTAACGTTATCAGGAATCGAGGGTCTAAAGATTAATTCGATTGAAAATCGATCAGGACTAAAGTCTTCTGCAGGAATGAGTTTGGAAGCTACGTTAGCTAGGAGGTCTACACTAGCATTCTGAATTCTAGGAATTGATGAAATATTAAATGCTATAAAATGTTCAGTCAGATCTTGGACTAAAGATTGATAATGCTTTAAATGACCTGATAAACAATGTATAGTATTGCGTACCTGTTTGATTACAATTTCTGAATCTCCGAAAACTTGTAGATATTTTATGTCTAATCCGATTGCCTTGTATAATCCTTTGACTAAAGCCTCGTATTCTGCGGTGTTATTAGTGCAATCAAACTCGAGTCTGCAAGTTAACATAATTGTGTTTCCCTCTGGACTAACCAACACACATCCTGCTCCTGCTCCTTCATTAGACTTAGAACCATCAAAAAATAATTTCCAAAATAAAGATTTATTTACAGGAGTATCTACAAAATTAATACATTTAGAACTATCTGTTTGAGAAAATTTTTCTATTTGAGATAAAACATAATGTTCTAAATAAGGTGAAGTATGAGCATTGAAATTTCCTAAGAAAGAATCAACTGAATAATTTCCAATGATATTACTGCTGTATGCAACTCATTCATTCTCTCCTTCCAGTTCTGTTACTATGTATTTCTGATGCTTTTCTCGTTCAACCTTTATTTGATTTGGTTTACCATTGTAAGGAAGCCACATGTGCGACCAATCAGTTGCAAAGTATCCATGAAGTTTTTCTGACCAATCTCTGCTAAGAATTAAGCCATAAAATTCTGGAATATCTGCAACTAAAATATCAATAACTTGACATACCTTTGGATTAGATGACAGCCTTATGGTAACCTGATTTAATTCGCCAATCACTTCAACTTGCGATCGATCTAGCTGGACTATGCGTACAATAGATTTTTGTGGTTGGATGTTAAACTTTGCACATATTGATTTTGGTAGAATATTAGATGAAGCTCCAAAATCCACTAAACAATTATGCAAATTTTTATTGAAAACTTCATAAGTAAGAAGAAATGGAGGAGTATGATATCGCGACCTTCCTCCAATTAAAGCGATATTTTCAAGATCAACTTTACTAATCGTATTAGCTGGAGGTTTTCCCATTTCATTAGAAGCTTGAGATATTACAAGATCGGGCAAAGGTTTTTCTGGTACATCATGTAATTCTTTCAAAAGTACCTTTTGTTGGTGTTTTAACTTGCTCAATTCATAAAAAGTGATGTTAGCCCTAGTCTTTTTCATATCTTCTATGATATTATACTCCATTTCATCCGAAACAATCAGTGTTCTTACTGGAGTTGATGAATCTGTTTGGACTGGGCTAGTCTGAGTTGTTTTTGATGTTGTTTTCTTGGGTACAAATTTATCCTTAGTCAATGAGCTTGCCCTCTTTGGCTTAGGAGTGGATTGAGGAGGATCAAGTTGATTTCTACTTCGAGTGCTAACCGGGGATGCTTCTTGATCTTCCTCATTTGGGAGGATGAAATTCCACATACCTTGTACTTCTACGACTTCTTCTTCATCGGTAGTTTCTTCAGTAGCAGTTTCTTCTTCTTGTTCTTCTGATTCAGCAATAGTAATAGCATTTGGTGGCTTTGGATTAGTTGAAGGGTTTCTTCTAAAAGGCTTGAAAGACTTTTTAGAAGATGTTTCTGCCACTTGTTTCTTAATGTCAACCATTTCGTTAGACATGGTTTTCAAAACTTTTTGCAATCCTTCTAAATCAAATGGATCTTTTGGTTTTTTTTTCTTGGGATCTTCCTTAAAAGTGACCTTCTTGGATTTTCGTTCCTCTATCAAATTTTTCTTATCTAGGGCTATGATACGTTTCTCTATTGCTATTGCTTCCTTCATATTGTTTTCTAAAGTTGTTTTGTTAGCCCTATCAACGAAGATTGCTATGTTTGATGGTAAAGTAGAAATTTACCATTCACTTCGCACTTCTTCGCTAGGCTTGGAAGCAATAGGAATTTTTTTTAACAATTTATTGAAACGTGAATTAAAATCCTTGATAGGCTCTCTTGACTCAGCCCTAAGATTAGACAAATCATTGATCATTGTCGCTGTAGATCTGTCATCAACAAATTTAGTCAAAAATTGATCTTGAAAGATATCCCAACTAGTGATAGATCCAGATGGTAATGAAAAATACCATGATCCAGCTACTCCTTGTAGAGTATAAGGGAAAAGTCGGACAACAAAATCTTCATTAATAACTCCATTGAGATTTATGGACAACATAAAATTGTTTATATGTTCTTCTGCTAGCATGCCTGCTTCAGGATTAAACTTAGGCAGCCATTTTTCAGGATGGGCTGGTAATTGACTCAAGGGTGCAGGCATTAGGACTGCCCCTGGATTATTCCATGGAATTTGGGACATCGCTGAACTACTAACATAGGAAAGTGTAGAAGATGATACTTGTGATTGGGAAGATGAAGATGTTACGATTCTAGATGTTTGAGAAGAAGATGTGGAAGATTGAGTGGACTGATGTACAGTGATCTGAAGTGGAGGGGTGGATGATTGACTTCGCAGTGAAGAAGTTGAGATGGATGATGATGATGAAAGAGTCTCACTATCAGACCCTGTACGTGATTTCCTTGCTCTTTTCCTTGTAGGTAGAGGTAACTCAGTTGGCTGAATGCCAAGCCTTTCACTCTGTAATCTAGTAAGAGGATGAGCAAGATTATATTGTGAAGTCACACTGCCTTGAGATTTATCAGATCTTTGAGGTGATATTGAAAATCGCTGAAGTTTATGAATCAAAGATTCAACTTCAGGAGGTTCAATAGCAGATTCTTTTGAAAAGTCAGGGTTTGTAGCAGTGTCTGTTCTTCTTTCAACTTCTAGCTCTAGATTTAAAAACTCTATGTGTGATGGAGAAGTCGGGGAAGATGGTGAGGGCGATTTACTTTCAGAATGGTATTTGGATTTTGATTTACTTTCCATTCATAGTTCGTGGCCCTCCTTCTAGCGCCAAATATGTTGAAGCCTCAAAAATCGGGTCTACAACAAAGGGGATACCCACCCGGTCCGGACCTTAGTTAGCAGATCCTTTTCCGTTTGGTGTAGTGGGTCCGACTGGAGATGATGGGACCAGTTTCCCAATATGTGCGTGTGTGTTGAGAATAGATATTTCCTTTCTAAAAAGGTTCGTAAGTGAAATTCTTTTATTCTATTTCTAATATAATCATATGCAAATTGTATTCTAATTTAAACAGAAATATCTAATTCTAAAATAAACCCGGGATGTAATCTTTCTGTTTATGCAATCTAAAATGATTTCGAATAACAATCGATAATAAAGATCATTCAACTGTTATAAGAAAAAAATTCAATAAAGATAAACCACTTCATATAAAAAGTTAGATGAAATAGTTGTGAAAAACATATCGCATAATAAGCTATTCATACATTAAGCATAAATAAATAGCTATCACCGTACAAAAGTGCCAGATGATAAATTAAGCATTCAAGCATCAATATATAGATAAATGAACATAAATATCACTTTAACACAGAAGCAAAAATAGTTAAGAGATAAAATTACCATTTATAACTAGTTCTACTCATGAGCTAGAAGCAATAATGACTTATTTATTCTTAATCCAATATCTACTAAGAGTACAGAAGTGCAACATTATTAGCAGATATTAAACGCAGATATCAATAAATCTCGTTCCATTCATTCATCAAAACCTCCTCTGAGGGTGCAGAAGTGCATGTTCTGAGGACAAGTTTTTGACAAATTTCAGGACCCTTCTCTAAATGCATGAGAAGGGTTTAAATACTACTAACTAAATCTAATTATAGTTTATTACAAAACTTTAGGATTCGGTTTAAATGACTGTCATTTTTCTAGGCAAAAATAAAGTAAAACTAACACTAAATCTAAAACTAAAATTAACAACTAACTACTTATGAATCTGATCTTTGAATTTGCAAACATCCAGCATTGATTTGAGAAGAGGAGGCTGGCCGACTTCAGATTTTAATTGTCCCGAAAAAACGGAATCGGTAAGTGTTGGCGCGATCTTCTCAGCAGAATTAATGATGCAATTAAGAGCACTGCATTGACTGTGTGGTTTTACCAGACATGTCCAGTAAGAATCCCAATTTAACTTTGTCAATCTTTGAATTGATTTTTCCTTTTCTTCATCTTTCTGTTTCCACTCTGTTTGCAATTGCTGTGCTTGTGGTAGGTATCCTGGAATAGTTTCTGAAATCAAATTAACTTTGTGCAAATTTTCATTTACACAATCAGTAATGTTGCTTGCTGTTGTAGCTGCTTCCTCTGCTGCTTTTTTTGCCTCTCTGATCTGTGCATCCCAATTATTGAAGAGCATTTCTTTATGACTATCATTGATGATTGGGGCTCCTGCCCTTTTTCCTTCCTCTGGATTCTGCCAATTTAAATAATTAGTAACTATTTCATTAGTTAAATCATAATCATGTCGTAATTCTACGACATGATTAGTGATTTTATCACTTTCTTGACAAAAAGAGTTCCATTGTGAAATTTTCTGGCATAATATATCTTGTTGTTGCAGTAGTTGATTATTCAAGGAAATAGACTCTGAGATAAACTCTGTAAGCTTGGGGTCATCTTTATGCATCTCTTGCATAATCTATATTTGTTTCTCTTTTTCGGCCAAGCTTTTCTGATATCCGATCTACATTTGCTGAAAATCTTGTTGTAACTTTTCAAATTGTATTTTTGCTTCACTGTTAGCATGGGCTTGTTGCAATTGTTGTTGCAAAACTTGTATTTGATTTTCTTTTTCATTCAATAATATCCGTACCTTAGATGATTTCTTGATGGTTGTGGAGGCATAAGCTTTTGTAATCTGAGATAATTTAGTAAGATTTTCAGTTGGATCCGTAGTAGGATCTTTCCATAAAACATCCAATTGTTCTGCATCAGTAGAGAGCACACTTTCTAATTTCCTTTTTTTCCTTTGATTTCTTACTACTGCTTTATGTTGTGGACTATAGAATATATCCAGAGGAGGAATTTCCTCTATTTTAAGTACAAGCTCAGAGGAGGGAGTAATGGGTATATGTTCTGTTTCTGTGACGTTGCCACTTATTCCTGTAACCAAACCTTTTGCTGTCTATACATTACTTACAAGAGTCTGTGGATTCTGTTCTTCAACATTAATCAAATTATTAAATGTTTCCCATTCCTTATCTAACTGAGTTTTGATGGATGGTTTTTGTACAATGAGAGGGGGAAGATTTAACTGTGGAGTGGTTAAAATCTGTTGTTGTGAGAGCTCTTTTGATTGAGCTGTATCCTTCACTGAGCCTTCACTTTTATCCTGATCATTATCAGACTTTCTTGAATGTTCAGAAATTTCTTTGCCAGACTTTGACTTAGACCTTTCTGTATCTGAGCTGCCACTAAGACTGACACTAGGAGTTGGTTCCCTTGCGGGTTATAAACGCAAATTATCCAAAGGGATAGTGGTCAATATTCTTTCTTTGTACATTTTAAACTCTTGAAATTATTCTGGGGAAAACCGTGTTTGAGCTAAATGCAAAATCTCTTTAAATGTGCATTTTTCTTGAAACATATCATCAAAACGATCCTCTTCTCCACAAAATACTCTTACCTTGACTGTAGTGGTGAAATTTTTAACAACATCATATGGATTGAATAGCCTTCTTGGAAACTTAAACAATTGTAAACATGTAATATTGTTTACTTCCTTAAACGCATGACCAACATCAAATAATGAAAATGCTCCACAGGACACAGGAAATTGTGGCCAGATGGCCTTCTTTTTATCCTTTAATTATTTGGTCAAACCTCCCTCTCCACAGGTTTGATATGCAATTTCCCGAGCTATGAGTTTATCCGGAACATACAAGGGTAAAACATGAGGAGAAGCAAAGCTTCCAAAAACCCTAACATAGGTAAAAAATTCTTCTCCAAACCATCTTGCGACAGGGAGAATGTCTACTTCTGCTACAGGGGAAAACCTTGGAGCATCCTTATTATACAACACTTTGTACAGTGGCAACATTATGCCATGGAAAATCTAGTAAAAATGAGGAAATAAATTTGATTCCCACAATTATTTGTGATAAACGTGAATGGGTAGGGGATCTTGAATTTTCCATTGCCAACCCATTAAAGGAAACTTAAAAACAAAGCAGATTGAATCCATAACATAGGCAGATAGGTAAAAAGGAGGATAAATCTTCTAAGAGACAGTCTGTTTAGATCGGTAATTGAAAATAGCTGTGGCTAAGTTATCAGATAATATCTTAGCCCAATCCACAATGGTAGCGTTAACATCAGCATTCAATAATGGTAACCATTCAGGAAAATTTTTATTAATGTCAGGCTTTCCAAAAAGCCTACATAGCATAGCAGTAACAAAACAATATGGAGAAGTGAGAGAACCAGTACTGTACATACCATGTTTATCTTTCTTCAGTGGTTCATCTCTTCTAGACCATTCCTTGGTGAATTCCGCCAAGTTTACATTTTCCTTTGCAAACTTCTCCATAAATTGTTTGTTTAAAGTTGCCTGAGGTTTCGACAAATGATACATAAGCATTAAAACTTCTGGAGTAAATGACCCGATGAGCTCCTGATCTTGAGTTTTAAACTGTCTGTCCGTAATATCAGTGCTATCCAGCACCCATTTCACCATGTCTGTATACAGAATAATTCTAGGTCTTGCTGCTATCCGGTGCAAAAATGAACAAGCCAGCTCTGTAAGAGATGCTTCATAAGAATTACTTGAACCTGCAGTAGCCGCAACCTCCATTACTCTGGGATTTTCTTCTTCAAGAAAATTATACATACCCTCCCAAGTGGTGATACCAGTGTCTTTGTTGCAGGTAGTGTCTGTGTACAAGGACGACATCTCTTTACTTTCAGAACTCTGAGCTTTCTCTTTCTTTCCCATAATACTCTGAATATCGCTTTGTATAGTCTTCTGTTCTTCGCGCCTGCAGTTTTACGAATTAAGTGAGAATAATGATATGAGAAAGGTGACTGGATAGTTTTAAATGCTGAAGGCGTATGAAATATATTACTTTAACGTGAAATAACCTTTCAATCAAAACAAAACCTTTTTTATTAATGAATGACAATCAATCTATTAACTTCACATTAAAGCGCATAACGGGTATCGATTTATGAAAATATTTTATCGTACAACGAGCTTTTAAGAATCTGTGTAACATCACAATATCGCAAATCACAAATTTTGCAAATCGCAATCTCCGTAACATCATGAAATCGCGAAATCGCAATATCGCGAAATCGCAATATCGCAAAGTCTAACATATGAAAAATATCCGTTAATATATTTTCTACGATATGCGATTTGCGATAAATGTTATCGCACATCAATGATTTGAAGCGTAAGATATGAAATGCGATAAATATTTGAATGCATAGTTTTGGATCGCGCTATCGCAATTTAGAAAATTCTGCTTTGCAAAAGATATCTTTTACTCACTTGTAATGGATGCGATATTTCTTCAAAGAAAGATTTTATTCTAATCTATCATAAAATTAAGTTTATTTAAAGATTTTCCAAGGAATTTTCTCAAGTTAATGATAGTAAGTTTTATTGAAAAAGAAAACAAGCACTAATTAATTTTTTTTGGATTTTTAAACTAAGGGTCCCCACTTATTTACTATTATTACTAATACTAAATAAGAAGGGGGGTCGTTGCTGGCCACAAAAGGTAGTTATAAAGGATTTAACACATTATGTTAGAGTTAATATGAGATGAATGAAATGAATGGAAATACATAAAATAAACTAAGAAAAGTGTAAAATAGGCATTTGAGCACAATAATCATCCCTTTTTAAATATTTACACATAATACTTAGGATAATTTGTATTTTGTGGGGTTTTGAGTGTTTTTGCATGAAATGAAATTAGTTAAAGGGGATTTTTTTTATTTTCCCTAAGTAAAAAGTGTTTTAACTTAGGAAAAGGGAATAATGATTTTGGAAAAGGGTGAATATGTTGAGGAAATGGGATTTTATGAAGGGAATCCAGTAATTTTACCAATCATTCAGTAAGCCTTGGGTCCGGTCCCAACATAAGTCAGAGAAATTCTCTGAGCCTTTATAATTGAAGGTTTTTAATACTGGAACATTTTGGAGGAGGGGAAATTAGTAATTTTCCAGATGATGTTTTATTACATGCCTTGCACAACTTCTTTCTACCTACCCATCATTATTCTAACATTTTTTACTTCATTTTCATGGGTGCAGTTAAGCCTGCAACCCTAAATCCATTTTTATTTAAAATCAGGAAACTATCTAATTCTAACCTTATTTCATCTGAGGGCTCAGATTAAACTATTGAGCTCCTCTACTGATTTGTCAAGTTTAAACTGTTTGGCAGATCTTGATTCTCTATCTAAAACATGAAATTTAAAGCATGAAAAGTTTAAGATTAAACTATTTAACTCATCATGGATTATGGCAATTTGGACAAGCTGCACATAATCATTATTTTGGCAATTAAAGTAAATAGTAGTGGCATTTTGACTTGCTCACTTTCATGTCTTATTCTTATCTCTTTTTTCTTTTGGGGTCCATTTTTTATTCTTTTTGATCTTTTATTTTCAAGTCCTTTGATCTTTCTTTTATGACTTTTACCCTCTTTTCATTTTTTATTATTTTCTTAATATGGGAAAAAAATTTGAAAAAAGCAAGGTATGTACATATTTACAAGACTAATCATAGTCAATTCAAAAATTATGAACCCTATTACTATAGGACCCTAACAGTGCTATTGTGTTTCCCTTCTGAATTTTGATATTCCGAAGCTTACATTTTTGTGACGGATTCTTATGGTCACCACTATTTTTGAACAGTTCTATAAATGTCTTCCACATTGCATATAGAGTTTCCTTCCTGTGGATATTAGTGAAAATATGGTCTCGTAATCCCTCCAATATGATCCTCCTCGCCTTGGCCACACTATTCTTCTAATTTTCTATATCCTATGCATCAACTAGTGTTGGCTTCAGGACTTCATTATCAACGAATTCCTTCATTCCATTGTCTTCCATGACTGCTTCCATTCGGTCCTTCCAAGAAATCTAATTCGAGCTACCCTCAAGGGCATACTCGAGCCTGAGACCATAAAACACCATCCTGATCCTACTGCTAGCTCTGAAGAATAGATTTGCAAAACTATTTCCTCTTGCAAGATAACTTCGAATTCTCTAATTTGTTATGATTATAGCTTTGATACGATGTAGAAATTCCTTATAGATTCAAACTGCTAATTGTAATTTACTAAAAAAATAGACTTGAATCTACTTTACCAATTGCGTAAACAATTAAACGATAGTGAAATAACAAAACATACAAGAGAAACATTCCAATCAACATATTACACAATAATTTCATAGGGAAGGCCATAGCTAAAAACCCCTCCTATATGTATATTCCATTAGTTAGAAAAATATGAGAAGATTACAATGCTTTGCTCAAGCCCGAGTAGGCTTTGAACTATCTCTATCTATCTCATTGCTTCCTAGACAAGCCTTGGACAATACTTAACCATTTTCCTCATTCCCAAATCCCCATTTCCTTGCGTTGTTTCCTTGGGAGTTAGACCCTATAAATTATGGAAATTCATCATCCATAATTGAACAATCCATCATAGGCCTTCCTTTGACTGCATGCACCACCTATACAATTTGGATGATTATACAGCTGATAGTACACTTCCCTTGAACTCCAGTCTCAACTTGGAAACTCGTGTTTCATGCATGCATGAGTTATTTATGGTTGATTTACTAGTTAATTGGTTGATAAAAAAGTACACACCCAACTACTTGACCTCCCACTAGTTCCTCCAATAGTTTCAAATAGTTTAACTGACTTTAACTCATTTAGACTGAATTAATTAATTACAACTCAAAATAAACTCAACTAGGGCTCCTAAAAAGTAGGAAACACTCTACATGACTCAAGTTAGTCCCTCAAATCGAATTAACTGAACGAACTAAGTCAAACTAACTTAATTAACTTGTACATAGCAGAAGATTCCAAGGCTTTGACAATAATTAGAAGAAGTGGAAGAATAAAGAAAAGCAATAGGACTTTCCAAAATTTCTACTTGAAGGATATTGAACTAGATGAGACCCAAGTTCAGAGAAACTATGGAGTTTGAAGTGTGCCTTGATTATGCCTAAGAAAATTCAATATATAGCATGCAACAAATGACAACATGGAAGCAATATTTGAAAAGGTTCTCCCAGAAAGAGGGAAGGGATCATGACAAGACGTTTTCCTCAGTTGTAAGAACTACCTCCAGTTAAAAAAAAACATGAAAATAAGTCTCAAAATTGAAGAGTACTTTGTAATTTGGGCTTGTTTGAATGTATCAAGGACAATCCTATATGATTTGTCTCTAACTAAATAAGAAGGAATCATGTGTCAGAGGGAGTATTTAGAAAGCCTTGTTTTAATCTTAAAAGGAGTTGACCCTTGTGTCTAAGATGCTGGATTGTCATCGATAACCGATATACATCAGTGGCAGAGGGAGAAGTTTGATTAACATAGAAGAATATGTATCAGTATTAAAGGGAGCACTCAATTTGGGTGTTTGAAAAGCATTTGTCATCCAGTAAAAGGGAGAAAAACATTTTATGGTTGATCAAAGATGTGTTGTTCAACATGTGTTGGAGTACCAACATGGTACAACTAGTAATGGATTATTTGAGATGTACAACTACATATTTAGTTTTGGAAAAGAGTACTAAAGACAAAAATAATTTATCAAGATGTTGCTTCAATTTGGGCTATGTTATAATTTCTCGGATGGGCATGAAGCAATCATCTGTCGCACTATGGCAGAGGTTGAGTATATTGCAGTTGGATTGGTAAGTTGAGAAGCAGTATGGCTTCAAGGTTACTTGTAAGATTATCTTGATCAAGTGTTGGTGATGACCATGATGATAGGAAAAAGCACATTTGGATCAGGTACCACTTGATTCGAGCTATGGTGCTGAAGGGAGCAGTGAAGCTCCAATATATCTCCATTGATGAGCAAATAATTGATATTATTACAATGCCTCTTTCGAGAAGGAAGTTTGTGTGCTTCCTAGACAAGCATGGGCTTGTGGAGATTGTCTCTCTTATTGAAAGGGAGAGCTAATTCGACACCATTATGAATGGAAATTCTCCATATTTCTTCACAACCTTGGTTGGAGAATGGTCTGATATTATCCCTGTGTCATTATGACCTTGGTTGGAGAAGTTATCCATGTGTCATTATTACCTTCGTTGGAGAAGTTATCCATGTGTCATTATGACCTTGGTTGGAGAACGGTTTGATAGATTAGATAGTATCAAGGACTGAAATTCTTCTTGTGTCTTATGACATTGGTTGAATAATGATATGGTGGATTCATATTCTTCCTGTGTCACTTTGACCTTGGTTGGAGAATGGTCTGGTAGAAGACATTCTCCCTGTGTCATTTTGATCTTGGTTTGAAGAATGGTCTGACAAAGGATATTCTCCTTGTATCGGTTAGAACTTAGTTGGAGAATAGTCTTATATATCGCTCAGATCTCTTTCTAGAGTGATCAGGATCCTCCAACATCATGCTAGGATCTGTTTCTAGAGTGAGATTTTTTATCACTGATAAGGCCTTTGGTGTTTCACCTAGAATATGTCTATAGTTGTTTGGTGGTGAACCATGATTATGTTGATGTTAGTGATTATGATATTGATGATGATGTTTATCTTAATCTTGATGATCCTTCCTTATAGAATTTTCAACTTGAGAACATCTTGATAGTCATTATGAATACCTCCATAGTTAATAGGGAGTCTTGAAATTTGTAACTATGGTCAGTATTCATAATGTATATTTTCATCATTATTTATTTATTAAGCATGTTCTTCATTATAATTTTTTTATATTATTTTTATTTTCAAAATAAAAGTATAAGGCTTTTTCTTCAAGACCTTCCAAAATAAAATTTGATTTTTTTATTATACAACTCCATAAGATGACCAAGTCAGCCTCGTTGAGAAACCAAGATGCTAGTATATTAGGATTAATTTCTCTTAACTTGATAATTACTCGTGAATTTATGTTGGATTCTTCTTAAATTATATTCTTTTCATCAAGTAATTACCAAAATCTACAAAACATGAAGATGAAAAAAAAACAAAGGACACAAAAAGTAGGCTCCAAGCCAGGGAAAAAACCCACAAGGGGGGAAATGTTGAGAAATTAAGGGCGTTAAATTAAATTTATATCCTTTATAATTACTTTTGAACTTGTTATGTTTCTATTAATTAGATCTTATCTTTGCTAGATTATTATTTCTTTCATCAAGTCAATTACCAAAACACAAGAGACACAAAGTTTAGGCTCTTCAAGCCAGGGCCAAAACCTCTCCTTCTTGGAGAGGAAAAACTGAAAGTAATTCTTCTTCTAGATCTTCAATTGACAAGTAACATGACCATGACACAAATCATTAACACCAATATGCCTTCAAGACCTTTTCACTACTCTTTGTTGGCTCCTTATGATTATCTTCCCTTTCTGCACTATGCTGCATCAATGCTAGGGAGACCAGGTCCCTGATATGGCTTCTCCAAATGAAGTGCTTTTATTCTTTCTACTTCGACATCCAAGAGACTCCTCATTGAAATTCTCAATGTACCCAAGATAGAGATAGTTTACTTGTTTCAATACTCTTCATACTATGAACAACCTTTAACTTCTCTTTGAGCTTGTCCGAGATACTGTAGCCAAGATGGAGGTCGAATTATCCTTTCTCTGCACTCCTTGCAAAGACCTTCCTCACGCTATCAAGTCACTTTTACTTCACATTATATTGTAGACCTTACTTGACCCAATCAAAACATTATTCCTTGCTGAGATTCTCGCATTTTTTTCACACTTACTATAATCCTGAACCACACAATGTTATCAAAGAACTTAGCCCAAAACAGAGATATAATAAAATACTTTTACATTCACTGAATAATATTTCTTATATGCATCAAACTGCAGATTTTACCTCACATTTCTACCTCAGACTAATCCAAAATTTTGTGTTCAAATGAGATCACAATCCCTCCTTTATATAGGGACTGTCTCCCTCTCCCTGGGTTGACATGTCTTCTTGAGAGGAGTTGACTTTTTTGAGCATCTTCTTAGGATGAATTGATCTAGGATATATGAATAAAATTTGAGATGAATTTAATGAGCATATTGAAAAGGTATTTAGGAATACTTTACATCGATTAATCTCCTTTACAAGTGTAACAATCCTTCATATACATGACTCTAAATTATACATTTATGACAAGATGGAAAAACCCCTAAAGACATCAAGAAGAAGTATGCACCTTATAATAAGAACTTATTGCTCATGAAACCAATGAATAAATATTTACAAAAATAAATTTTATTATCTTTGTCTTCTTCATTACATAAATTCATAATTACTAGTCATTATGAAGACTGAATCTAGTTACACTTTCCAACACTCCCTCTTAACTAGGGAGGTATTCATAATGGTACATGGTCACTTTCAATTCGAATAATCTCATAAGAAGAATTTTTATTGGTAATACATATGTTATAGCATCATATTTTCCATCATTTTCCTAGTGCAAGGCCTTGACTAACAACTCCATCTCTCCACGAGACCATGAGTTGCAATGCTGGTGAGACCAATGATTATAGACACCTTCATCATTGTGTCCAAGGTACATATTCCACCCAGGTGTTCACTGAGTATGACCTTAAAGGACTATTCTTACTATTGGATTCCAAGTCCTCAAATAATATCGGTCCTTTCACAACTAATATTATCTTGGATTCCCTAATACATCCTCAAAGAGTATCGGATGCCAGATGATTACCCAATATTCCATTATGCCTTCCCAAGAAAATACTAGAATGATGTTTCTATCCATTCTCTCTTCATGGCCTTCAATAAGGATTATGATTGTTAGTGCTGGTTAAGTGCATGACACATGAAGTAGAGAATCATATTCGTCACTTCCTTTCAATTTGGAAAGGACATACTCCAAGTTTCTTCTAACTAAGAAACTGAATACCGGGCTCCCTCTTAACCAGGGACCTCTAACAACAATGGTTGAACTCCCAAATGCTCATGAATAACTCCTTCCTTGAATGTCATGAATTTCTTCATTTTTGAGGAGCCTTCATATTTGGTATCTCTCCATTAGTGCACAAATCATCCATGTATTTCATCCACGATAAAGTGATCCATCAATATTCTCATATGGTCTAGATTCATGTCATGTTGTTTTTCTTCGAACCATATTTCTTCCAAGGATATTTCATCCTGCCATATGGTTATCAACTTGTGGAAGACATATACTTCCATTTGGAAGCCTTGCATAAGCTCATAAGATATCATTCAGTTATAAATATGAATACTTAAATTAAAAGTTACCGTAGTGATGATATTCACCATGACATCCTTCTTGTAGGCATCAAAATCCTTCGTACAAATTGACACATCTCCAAAAGATATGTATTTTCAAGGGTATCCATATTTTCTGGAATTTTTATTAGAGTATAAATATCTCCCTAGGAGATTTTATAGTTAATTATTCTTGGCTTTCAGATGATAACTGCCTCTTATCATGGTTTCACTTTACAATCTCTTCTTTCCACACTATTTTATTTCATTCCTAGGAACTTCTAATATGAAATTATTTGTTTGTATAAAACCACTTCATATTCCATATGAGGACATATTATTTTGATTTCATCTGTTGTTGGTCATGCTTATTTTCCACCTGTGTATCGGAAGAGATTCTCATTTTTTTATCATACTTATAGAGATATAAGTCTATTACCTACAACCATATGACATGACTTCATAACATCTAGTGTCAGCATATATAAATACATGTACCTCATCCCTTTCATTTTGACTCATCCCGCAAAAAATTTTCTTACAATGAAGAGTTTCATTACCATGAACTGTTTCATCAATGTGTCATCATATCCTAATCCCATAATTATGCAAGGTAGAATTCTTGACGAAACCTTTTGTTATCTTTCTAACCAGTGAATCCAAAGCGGACTCTATTATAAAATTCCAACACCTGTTTTCAGATTTATTATTGAATGATGACACTTGATCTAGATGATTTTCTTCCATTAATGTTGTTTTTTGTGAGGTTCCCAGGAGCCACTTTTTCCATATCATAGTTGTATTGCAGACATCCTCTTATGAAAAGTGCTCCTTCCTTCAATGCTTATACCATGATGCCATTTCTAGAGTGATGCATTTATCTAATGTACAATGCTTCCTAACATATTTTTTTACAACTGACATAAAATTATTAAAGAAGAAGATGATCTCAATCATAGCAGATATATTTCACTTCTTCTTTCTTAGATTTATTTGCATCGGGTTCTTCCCTTTATTTTGTTACATAGGCTTCTTCCTTTTTCCTCTTTTCCTTCCTATATTTAGAACAATCCCTTCTATAATGCCCAAGTTCATTACATCCATAACATCATACCTTGTCCATATTTCTCTTTCTATTATGAGGACCAAATTTACCAAATATTCCTTTCTTCCTGGACATGGTTGCATAGGCTTGATTTTCTTCATTTGATCCTATATCAATTTTAGCTTTCAATCTAGTCTCTTCTATCTTACATAGAGACCACAGATCCTAGAATGGTGTTGCTTATTTATTCCCATATATGGTGGAAGTGAAGTTTCCCCTTCCCTCTAGTAGAGCATTCAACACCACTGTAGTCATTTATCTATTAGACATTACTTCTCCAAATTCTTGCAGTTGATATCGTATTTAGGAAATATTCATAAAGTATGAAGTTATTCCTTCCTCTCTTGAAATATTTAAATTGTATAGTTATTGTATCAGAGATATTACTTCCCCTGTAGTAATAATCGAGAATAACTCCACCAGTTTACCATATATTTCATTTGAAGATTCTAGTTTTGATACATAGGGAATGCAAGAGTCCTTTATGGATTCCATAAGAATCCACTAGGATCTTATGTCCCCCTTCATGTATTTGGCATAAGATTGAGTGTATTATTTTGAAGGTTTAGTCACTGATGCTCTAATGTAATCCATAACTTCATTTTCAATCAAATTTAGATCTGTCCTTTTCTTCCATGTAAGAAAGTTTGTAGTCCTAGACAATTTGTTTCTTTCTTTGCAAAAAGTCATTTTGACAGATTCAGACATTAAGATACTTACTTGAGTATATGCTTTCTTCTTCTATTAGCCTCCTTAATGATGACGATGAAGATGATGGCATGAACTCCTTCTTAGATTTATTCCTTCAAAAGATGTAGGTGATATTGGATCCTTGATGATGACTTCAAGTAGCTTTATAGTCTTTGATGGATAATATTACCTCCTTGATGTGTAGGTCCTTTGAATAAGATTGTTGGTCTTCTTGATATGGCTTGAGGGTTTCCTTGCAAAATTCTTTTCCATGAATGAATGAAGATTGAATTTAATGTATACTTTGAATTTGATGCTTTCTAGAAAAATTATTCTTGATCTTTGATCCTTGAGTGTATTCTTTTCAAATATCCCTTTCTAGAACCTTCGCTTTGAAACCATGTTGAGAAATTAAGGGCATTTAATTCAATTTATCTTCTTGATAATTACTTGTGAACTTGATATGTTTCTCTAACTTAGATCTTATCTTTGTTAGCTTATTATGTATTTCATCAAGTAAATTATCAAAACACAAGAGACACAAATTTTAGGCTCTTCAAGCCAGGGCCAAAACATCTCCCTCTTGGAGAGGAAAACCCGAAAGTAATTATTTTTCTAGATCTTCAATTGAAAAGTACCATAAACATGACACAAAACCTTAACACCAGTATGCCTCTAAGACCTTGTCACTGCTCTTTCTTTGCTCCTTATGATGATCTTCCCTTTCTGCACCATGCTGAACCAATGTTAGGGAGACTAGGTCCCTGTCTGACTTTTCCAAATGAAGTGCTTTTATTCTTTCTACTTCGACCTGCAAGAGACTCCTCCTTGATCTTATCACTATACCCAAGATAGAGATAGTTTACTTGTAGAAATACTCTTCATACTATGAACATCCTTGAACTTCTCTATGAGCTTGTCTGAGATACTGTAGCCAAGATGGAGTTAGGATTATCCTTTCTCCACACTCCTTGCAGAGACCTTTCTCATGTTGTCAAGTCACCTTTCATTCACATTATATTTTAGAACTTCCTTGACCCAATCACGGTGCTATTCCTTGTTGATATTATTGCATTTTCTTTGCACTTACTTTAATCCTGAACTACACAATATTATCACAAAAATTAGCCCAAAACAGAGATATAATACAATCTTTTATATCTTCACTTAATATTCTTTATTCTATGCATCAAACCACAGACTGTACCTCACATTTCTACCTCAAAATGATTTAAAATTATGTGTTCAAATGAGGCCGCAATCCCTCCTTTATACAAGGACTATCTCCCTCTCCCTGGGCCGACATGTCTTCTTGAGAGGAGCCAACTTCTTCCAACATCTTCTTAGGCCGACTTGTTCAAGGATATATGCATCACATTTGAAATGACTTTCATGAGCTTATTGAAAAGGTCTTGAGGCATACTTTACATCAATTAATGTCCTTTAAAAGTGTAACAATCCTTCATATACATGACTATAAATTATACGTTTATGAAAATATGAAAAAACCCCTAAAGACATCAAGAAGAAGTCTTTGACCTATAATAAAAACTTCTTGATCATGAAACCCACGAAGAAATCTTTACAAAAATACATTTTATTATCTTTGTATTCTTCATTACATAAATTCATAATTACTAGTCATTATGAAGACCAGACCTAGTTACACTTTCCAACAGAAAACCCCATAAACCCTCTGCTTATAGAATTAGATAAAATTGAGATATCCAAGACCCAAGACCAAGACCAAGACCGCCAAAAATACCCAAGTAAAATCTTCTCCAAGTCTTCTCCAACCAAGTCAAAAGTCAACAAAAGTCAATGTTGGTCAAACCTTCTCAAATATGGTCAAATAAAAAATTTCGGATCTAAAGCTAAAACCTGCAATTTTTCACAGAGTTTCCTGAGTACCTTCGCACGTGTGAACTTAAACAAGCTAGAAATCCAAATTTTCTTTCTCCTTTGAATTTTCTTCTCTTACTTTTGACTTCACTAGTTTTTCATCTTATTTTGGCACATAAATTGATGTGATGATGATGAGTGATGAATGGTCTCCCAAATGATCGAGTGGAATTTTATATATACATGTCCTGGAGGGTCGAATAACTGCCTCTAAGGTCATATTGTCTAAGGATGGTTGACTTGGTCTTGTGAATGAAATTTTACTCTTTGACTATAAATGATTTTTTTTTCTTTTTCTCACAACAAGTCCAAATGGGAATGTGACTCAATTACATTTCTTTGACTCATAATAATTTTTTTTTTTTCGCCTCAATTGAACCTATAAGCATGAATAACATTCTTTGACTAAAAATAAAGTAATAATAATGAATATAATAAATACATTAATATTACATTTGAATTATATTATGAAGACCAACACTAATTACATTTCCAACACTTCATATTAACTAGGGGCATATCCATAATGACACAACATGACACTCTCAATTTGAAATATTCTTATAAGAAGATATTTAGATTGATAAGCATCATTGTAACCAACATTGTCAAAAACTAGCGAGTCCTTGACTAACAAGCTCTATATTTCCACTAGATCAGAGCACAATGTTGGGAGGCATAAATTTGGACACCACCACCTCTCTAGACACATACCCCATCCAGATGTTCACGAGGTATGTCCTCATAGGACTACTCTTCTCTCGGATAGAAATCCTCAAAGAATATCAGTCACAAATTCTTATCCAATCCACCATTCTCTTTAGTGCCTTTATTATGATTACAACTGTTAGTCCTAGACATAGTACATGACACAAGGATAATACAGTGTCCACCCTCACTCCCTCTCAACTAGGGAGGATATCCTCACTCCCTCTCAAACATGGAGAAATAACCACAAGCCTAAGCTTGTCAAAATTCTCATTAATGCATCGACTACTTATTCTTCCTTGGATATGTTTTGCAACTTTTTGGATCTTATCTGCATCATACTCTTGAATCATATAACATCTTGAACTTCCTGGTTCTTTGACAATTTTCATGTATCTTTGATTAATTGAATCCAATATGCCATCAATTAGTTAATCAAACACCATATGGAGAAAAATTTCTACAAGAATTCACATCTTCTTTCTTCATATTGCAACAAAATTCAACTTCACATTCTTTCAAGAAATCATATCAACTCCCAATCATCAGTAGTATCTCTACTAAGATCAACCCAATCAGTGCATTCTTGAATCAAATATATATTAGGGAACCAATAAGCTTCCTGTAGTATTGTATCCATTCAAAATCTTACAACTCCCTCTTTTGAGTTGAGGTAAGTGAACTTCTTCATCTAATCGAATTCTTATATGCATACTTCAAATTTATTTCTTCTTGTCTTCATACTTTGCTACATTCTTCCAATTCTTAAATCTATTATTCAATCTTAGATAGATATTTTTATTGACTTGCAACCTTTATTACAAGATTATGAAAGAAAAAGAAGCAAAGTGCATAGACAAATAACAACTATAATAATTAAATAAAGTAGGTGTATAATACTTATCTCTTTGAGGAGAGTCAACTCCCTCTTAATCTTGGACCTTTTCATCAACCTTGTCCTCACATTTGCATGATGGCGTACCTTTCATTTTCAAGATCTGGGTTTTCCTTTTATAATAGAAATGACTAGTTAGGGTTTTTTTCCTAGGGTTTTCTAACTCAAAATTTGGCTAGGGTTTACAAACCCTAGATTCCCCATATTTTGTTTTGAAAATTGAAAAATATATAAGCATACTAATAATTTAGTTACAAACCCCAGAAATGTCATAAGCAAGGTATTTATTTATGAGATGGAATTCATTTTGTTCCTAGATTTCGGAAACCTAATCTTTGTATGCAAGGATAGACTTAAAATTCTAACATATTAATGATCTCCAACATATCAATGATCTCTAACATATCTACATATATATTTTCATAACATGATACTAACTTTAAAACGAGCATAGTATCATTAGCTTTTTCCTCATGTACATTCATCATGATCTAGAAAAATATTGAAAATAGTTTTCAAGACAATTTTGAAATGAACAAGAATTTTGCATACATATTTTGACCTTACCTTGTCCCTTCTTGCAAGTATCTGTTCCTTTGACTGTTCTTCATTTTCCATGTATATTTTTCTTCCATCATAAATATTTCAAATATAGAAGAATTTAGATAGGTTGGCTTTGTGCATGCAATTCATATTTATGTATAAGGGCAAGGTCTTGGTAGTGTGACTACTTTATGAGCTTCATAAAAACTTCAGATATCTGCTCACAAAGTTCACAATGTCTCATTCTTTAATTTCAATATTTTCATTCTAATGAACCATTCCATAATGTAATAGATTTGTATTCTAGCCATAGAACAATATCCCTCAGGTCCTTGAATATAATGCTACACATATGACTTTTTCATATATTTTGGATATCTTATCACAATTATTTCATAGAGTTTCGACTTTTAATTTCTAGATAAGGTTTATAGATATTTTGATTCCTTCCATATTCCACAAAAAATTTATTCTTGAAGTTTTCCTACAAATTTTCGAGTTGCTTGCAATGCTACAATAACTGAGGTAACAAGGCTTGTATGAACTTCAAGGCTTCTAGATGAACAAAGGAATTTCCTAGAATCTATGCTTCTGTGATCCATATAAAATTGTAAAATCTCTTTCGGTAATAATCACATATAATGGAACGTTGTCGACGCGTTTCGAACCAACCAGTGTGGTTCATCATCAGGACTAGGTGATGAACGAAGGAATTTCCTTTTATATTATTTCATATATTGATTGCTACTTCCAGGAGATTGGATCATTTGTTATTGATTTGCATGGTTCAAATATTTAATAGGACACCTTGGATCTATCATAAAGTTACCTTTCATGCTTGATCTAGTTAATCTTCTACAAAATCGATGTCACAAGGATGCGGCTTGAAATAGATATATGCTTCGAATATTTCTGATCATATTCCTTCTACTTCCTTTAACTTCATATCACATTGCATTTTCGACATAGATGATGAGCCTTGGATTTTGAAAAAAATCAAAATTTTGTCCTTCAATAGTCTTTCAACTCCATTATTCTTCTTTGTCTTGGATATCCGTCTTAGAGGAGTGCCACAGTAAGATTTTGGATAATAGCAATAGTAGGGTTCAAATTTATTATAGGTTCATGCCATTGTTTTTGTAAACACTTCCCCTGTTCTGAGAGTTCTTGGTATAAACATATGGAGAGCGAGATGAAATTCCTTAACCTAAAACACTTCTACTTAATCTTCAAGAAATTTGTATGCCTTAGATGATTCAATCTTTAAGAATTGAGGTAACTCAGACCTATTCAAAGTTACTTAGATTGCATTACGTTTCAATCCTTGTATAGTTGATTTCTTATTCTATGATCAACCCAATCATTTTTCATAAATTCAAGTTTCATACATGATCTTTAACCTTCACAATAATCTGATAGAATTATCTTGCTCTTTCTTTAGAAATTTTGGATGCATTTTATTGATTTGACACAAAGATACAAATTTGATTGTTATTTGAGTCGAGATGGTATGGTACAAAATATGAATTACAATTATTTAATTCGTGTAATCCTTCAAGTGTTTGATCTTGGATATCATGATGTATATTGGCGTAGGTGGATAGAAAGACTCAAACTAATTTGCAGAGATATAAAGCCATAGGTACATACTACCAAATCTATTCTTCATCAATTGTTCACATGAAATTTTGTTCAGACTTGTCCATAATAAATCATAGAATATATCCTATACCATAAAGGTACAGTGCCACAACCTCATTCTTTTTGAAGAGCCTTTTGGTATTCTCTTGGGCATATGCTATAGAATTCAGATCAAAATTCTTAGCAGTTCTTAGATTACTACCACATGAGTATCTTCAAATAAGCCATCAAGATGTGATCTTCAAATTTCCTTCCTTTCACCTTAGCTCTGAAATCATGATGAGAAACCAAGATGCTAGTAGATTTGGATTTATTTCTCTTGACTTGATAATCACTTGTGAATGTGTGTTGGCTTCTTATTAAATTTATATTATTTTCATCAAGAAATTACCAAAATTTACAAAACATGAAGATCAAAAAGAGATAAGGGATAGAAAAATTAGGCTCCAAGTCAGGGAAAAACCTCACAAGGGCGAAAACCCAAGAAATCCTCTTCTTATAGAATTAGATAAAAGTGAGATATCTAAGACCCAAGAACAAGACTTCCACAAATACCCAAGTAAAATATCCTCTAATTATCCTCCAACCAAGTCAAAAGTCAATGCTAGTAAAACCTTCTCAAATCTAGTCAAATTAGAAATTTCGAACCTGCAGTTTGGATAAGAAGTTTGGACCTATAATTTTTCGCATATTTTCCCCAATACCTTCGCATGTGTGGGCAATAATCAAGCTAAAAATCTGAATTTTATTTCTCCTTTTACTTTTATTCTCTCTCTTGACTTAGCTGTTTTTTCTTCTTATTTTGGTACAAAAATTGATGTGATGATGAATAATGATGAATGGTATCTAGAATGATTGAGTTGAATTGTATATATACATTACCTGAAGGGTCGAATAACTGCCTCTAAGGCTAATTTGTCCAAGGGAGGCCAACTTCATCTTGTGGATGAAATTTTGACTCTTTGACTTAAAATAAAATATTTGTTTTTCTTACAATAGATCCAAATTGGACTTTGACTCAATTACATCCCTTTGACTCATAACAAATTTTATTTTTGAAATAATTTACCCTATAAGCATGAAGAACATGTTTTGACTAAAAATAAAATAATAATAATGAATATGATAAATACATTAATAGTTCATTTGAATTACATTATGAATATTAGCACTAGTTACATTTCCAACAGGTCCCTCCTTAGTCTGTCTGGCCCCTTGAGAGGAAAACATTCGGCCATCCTGGACATCTATAAATATGCACTCGCTCCTCTACCATGAAACACACATTTGACTCACACACAAGTATAATACATCTAATCCCATGCAAAGAAAGAAAGCTGAAGTAGAAAGAGAAGTTAACCAATAAAGAAGGAAGAAAAGAATTTAACATCTGTGGAGGGAACACATCGAATATTTTGTGATGATTTCTCTGTAATCTGGTTGAATTTATATGGAGATAGAAGGCTGAATTTCAAACTCCTATTACAGAACTTGTAACACACAGGTGATAGAGTTTTTGTAGAGGGTTGACTTGGAATCTTAGTGGCTTCCTAGTCTTGTCATCATTGTATTTAGTTTGTCTATGACTTTGATGTCCCTCTTGTTGAATTGATTCTATAAGGAAAGGATTGCTTAGTTTTTACCCATGTGGGTTTTCCTAGGGTAAACTCTTGTGTTATTGTGTGATTGTCTCACGATGATCCTTATGGATTTTTTTTTTTACTGTTGAGCTCCTCTATGTGATTTATTTATGATTAAAATAAAAAGATTAAACTAATGAAAATTGTAAGTAATTATCTGTATAGAGGATGCCTTAAAAATAAAATGCTTGTCCTGGGAAATATGTCTCAATATGGTTTTTTTCTTGCAAAATGAACATACCATATAATACCAATAACTTGAAGTGTTGTGACCTTTATTCCTACAATAGTGACAAACAAGGGATTTGATGCCCTCTATATATAGGCTCTTGGTGTTATTTTTCTTGTTCCATCTGACTGGTTTGCCACTCCTTCTAAGTGTTTGTTGATTTGTATATGTAGACTTGAAGGCATTTGATGAAATTTGCAAGTGAAATTTTTAGGCTTTTTTATGAAATTATGTAAGTTACATTAACACATAAAAGATGATTTTGATCTCAATTTTTCATAAAATAATAGAGACAACAGTACCATAACAACAAACAAAAAACAACAAATGATGAAGGAGTTCACCCCTCCTGGACTACATCTCCTGGTCCAGCTTCCAATGTTGGTACTCTTTCATTATGCTCAAAAATATGTGTTTACATCAGTTTTAAATTCTCATAATACAAAAATATTGTCTCCAATGGCTCTATAACAGTTAAAAAACCCTAGTTGGGCTCTTTCCACGCTAAAAAAAGTAAAAAAATGATTGAGTTATGCTCCATAGAAGTTTTCTTGCTAAATGTCCTCCAAATTGCACCCACCTGCTATCCATTCTACATTTTCCACCATTTTCGGCCATGTGGGGTGAGAAATTTTCCTTGTGCTGATGGTATTCATGTTGGTTTGGGTTCAAATTAATGCTTCATTAATTTTCATAGTAACCCCCATGAACCGACTAAAATGGGCCACTTGGTGCAATTCGGGTTGTTGATCTTAGGTTCGTTTGAACCGCTCCCACCATTTCCATAACCATGCTTTGAACATGGTTTTGTTACATTTCACCATGGTTCTGTTGGTGCATTCCAACTTGTTATCCAAGATAACCATTAGATTTGTTTTGAGTCATGAGTCAATTAGGTTAAGTTAGTTAGGGTTAAATAGGATCTTTTAAATTTGTAATTTTCAAAAAAATTGCACATATGTGAGGGGTATTGAAGGTCATAATTCATGTGATAGGGGTCAATTTCAAATAAAAATAAAAAAACATCTCATGTATGAGTAAATCTAGTCATTAGAGTGAATTTGACACTTTTACCAAAATCTGCGACGAAATCAGTGTAAAACAGTCAACTTTTGATACGAAAGTTACTTATAATCTGTTTTTTCCAGCGTTATGTATTTTTTGATATTTTTGGGTAGTCAATGTAGTAAATAAGTGGCCGAGTCATCAAATGAGATCAGTAATATCATTGGGCCGCTTTTTTAAGGGGGCAACTCAACAATCAACTCCACATGGCTGACTTGGATGACAACTCATCAAGTCAACAAAGCATGCTAACTCATCAATTCCACTCACCATCTCAACTCAAGCTCACGAAGTCTTAACTCCAGTGCATAAAATAGCCAACACCTCAACATGTCAGTTTGGTTCGATAAAAATGATACAAGTTGAATTGAATAAAAATGGTCTTAAAATGATTGTGCAAGATGAATATGTGACTCCATGAAACATGGTAAGGCAACACATTTTTGATCACATTTTGTCTTATGCTATCATAATTAGGCATATACAAGCTTTAGAAGTGTTTTTGAGGTAAAAATAAGAAGGAGCAAAATGTCAGTGAACTAGGTACTTTCGTAGCATAGTCTAGGCTTAAAGGTGATTTTTCGCTACGAAAGTGCTGTAGGTTTTTTTGAGGGAAAAATTCTTCAAAAATATCAGAACATGGGTGACTTAGAGCATGTTTTTACCTTATTAGCATCAAGGAAGACCCTCCAACAATCAAAAAAGTCAAATATTATGCAAAAGGTGGATTCTGTAGTTTGCTACGAAAGTTCCTGTACATGATTGTTTTAACAATCAACTTACAACTCACTTTCCGACCAAATGGAAAGGAATTTTGGAAATATGAAGGAGGTTTTTCTTCAACATGAGCCCATATACAAAAACTAGGTTGATTTTTTTCACAACCATCAGGTTTTTGAAATTACAGAATCATCTTTGAGGCCTATGTTTCAGAATATTTACTAGCCAGATTTGTGTAAAAAATTTAAATATTGACTTGGTGGAGGTCCAGCTCAGTATCCATGTGGCATGATGAAACATCAACAGTACAGTACACTCATAAAATTAGTTAGTTGCATTTGATAAGGGTTATTAAAATATTTTTTTGAGATATTTAATGAAATAAGGGTCTTTTTTGTATTCAAACTCTGCGAAACAGAAATATCCCTAGAAAGTCTCCAAGTGATGTAATTTGATTATAAATAGGTCTCTTAGGTAGAAATTTGAGGCTGGCCTAGGTGGAAAGCCATTGTATGAGACCTCACTCTATAAATGAGGCATTTTTTAAGTTTGAAAGGGTTGGTTAATGAAGTTAGATGAGAGGACTATTATGTAATTTTGTTTCATCAAGCTAATATACAGTTGCAACAATTGTATTTCAGACCTGAAATTTCTTTTAAGCTTATGTTTTTGTGTTCTTTTTCATTTATCATATTATCATTAACTTCATATTCGCATGATTACTTGGAATTCATAAGTATTATGCTCCAATTTCCTTCACGTGTTATGTGTATTCTATAAAAAGTTATCTTTTAAGCTTAATTGCCTTAGCTTCCATGAAATACATTTACTTGTGATTGAAGTCCCATACTTGACTGCATGCCCAATGGTATCCTTTCATACATCTTCCACTTGAAAAATCACTTAAAATACAAAAAGAATTAGCCATATGCAATATAAGTTTAATCTTGAGTATTCATTTGTTTTCTTTGAGAGAGCCCTCCCTGACTGGAAGGGATAAATTTCAATCCAAAGTGGTTTGAAATAGTTGCATTAGGTGGACGATTGAACATAAAAATTGATGCCAGCCTAGTTTTAACACAACCTACCATCAAAATGGAGTTGCACGGAGGTTTGGTTATATAACTGTTGAGTTACATTGACCCCGCATCAAGGTTGAACTGTGGTTGCAGAACTGTGGTGAGGGTCGGTAGTTGCATTCAAATTAATGTACCATAAACTTAAACTAAAGCTCGACTCCATATACCATGGTTACACGTTGGGATGGGTTTTGGAACCGCGCCAACATAATTCCATAAACTATGCTTCAAAAAGTTGGTCATGGTTTAATATATATGGTTTGGCAATAATATATGGTTTGGAATTTAACATATGGTTTGGGAATATAGCATATAGTTTGGGGTCTGTTAACTGACCTCCATTCAAACTCAAATCAAACTGTGCCATGTGGTGCTTGGGTCGGGGTTAACCTCGCGCCCCTATCAGCTCCAGTTGCGGTCTTGTCGCATGGGGTAGACCAGGGACCAGGGGTTAACCTCGACCCTGACCCCCAATGAACATTCAACTAAACTTTAAATAAAACCCGACTTCCATACTTATTAAGTAACACTTGTGGCGTGGTGGTGGATCATAGTGCTGCCACTCTTGATGTCTTCGGTTCGATTGCTATGGAGGTTCAGCTGGCGCATATTGTTGGGTCAATTTACTGAGTAAACTAACACAAGTATTTAATTATCAATCCAAGTTTGTAAACTTGGAAGCATGTCCAAAATATATGGATCTCATATGTAGTCAATTTTTAGAAGACAAAATATTTAAACTGAAGGAAATGCATATTACAAATTTTTTCTAAATTCTAATATTTAAGGAAATGCATATTACAAATATAAAATCTAACTAAGTAATTTCTGATTCAATATGTAATAAGTGAGGGAAGAGGCCCCTAACTTAGGAGATCCCGTTTTTCCTTCCCCACAGTACTACTTTCATGAAGAGAAACCAAATAATTGATGGAAAATAGCTTATGATGCATAAAAAGTAGGAGAAGAGGCTCCTAACTCAGGAGGTCCTTTTTGTCCTTCTTTACAATTCTATTCATCATTGTTACCATTGCATTAAAACTAGAAATTGAGAAAATAACTCAAACAAGGAAAAGAAGATAAATTTTAGTTGTTGTTCTTGGATCACATAGAAGGAGAATTGAACTTAAACTCTTATTTTTCCCTTCATATGCAGATTAGAATTAAACCAAGATTCATCATCAAACATAAGAAATCTTCATTCATCTAAATAACTGAATAAATATGAAACAAAACTAGTTCATGAAAATTAAGCTATTTTAACCAAAAAGTGTACTTAGCTTGGTGTGGGGGCCCTCCACCCTTGCTTTGAAAACTTGAAGAACTTCTCAAGAACTGGTTTCTCAAATCAACTCACAATATTCAAAAGTCTCAATATGAAATTATACAAATTCTCCATGCTTGAATGGTTCATAAGCTTGGTATAAATAGATAAACGATAAAAAAAACTATGCCACGATGTCTCTAACAACCTTATATGATCCTAATACCATCCATATAGGTCAAAATCATCCATTCAGTTACAAAAAATATGGAAAAATCCCCAAAACTACTAATTATACCCTATTTCCTAGGGATTTCTAAAAAACAAGTCATGTTTGACCAGCGTTGACTAGCCCTGTTTTGGCTCAGTTTGACCGAACCAATAGATGATTTTCCATCCATGGTTCTCAAGATTTACAAATCATGCTCATCTCGTGCCCAAGTATCCTGCACATATGAATTTCATGAAGCAATTACGGGAATTTTTAGTTCTGTCCAAAAATACTCTTAAAACCCAATTTTTACAAAAATATCTAGAAATTGAAAAACATAATTTATTTACCCGAAGATGCATAATAATGTCAAAATAAGGCATATGTGGATGATATAATGTGGAAAATGATGGAAATTAGGTGGATTTTTAATAAGCAAAATTGACCCAAATTGAGGGCCAACATCTCCCCCTTGCTAATCTTCAAGCATGTCCTCATGATTGCTTTCTCCTCTATGACCTTCTAAGTGCTGATGTGCCCACTGTCCATGATCCTATAGTTTCTTGTTGTGCAGTCTGAAGAAGACAATCAATACCTTCATACCTTCCTTCCATGTAGATGGCGGCCTTTACCTTCTCTCTTTCATATTTTTATTGCCATGTTTTCTTCTCATTGAGCCATCTATAATCCTATTTTGAAATGAGAGTGTTCTTTGTTTCAAGGTTGCCAATATTTTTGGTCAATTACTCCTTTTCCATGATTATATTTTTATAATTTTCTTTGTAAATTTTGTTTTCTTTCTTCAAGTGATTTTCTAAAATTTTGTTGAACTCTAACTCCCATGTCAACTCTTCTATTTTCTTGAGGTGTTATTCTTGTTGCAACTATTTTTCTTCTCCCACGGTCTCTTTGGAAAATGAATGTGATGAAGTGGCTCTTATCCATGCATGCTCAAAGTAGGAATCCTTCTCTAAAGGCTCTTCTTGTACATTGTAATATTCCCAAATGGGAAAAGTAGGAATATAGCTCATAATAATGGAAATAACAACAAATGTTAAAACATTACATATAATCCAAATAATAGATCCATGGTATTATGTATAACAACAATAAATAATTACAATATCTTAGGGGTCAAGCCCCTCAAGATAGGCAAAATGAACCTCCAATGCCAAAATGCACCCAAAAACATGTAATACATTGCTACACAAATTACTGAAGCAAGCACAACACAATTTTAGTGACTAATACTGCTGTTGGAACATATATATAAATGGATCTGATAATATCATGCTCATACAGGGCCAAAAATGGAGATCTATGCTCCTCAACACTTTTCCAAGACAATCCAGGAAGGGTTTCCGGAAATACACTAAATATGAATGGTGGATCTAAAGCCTTAGGGCTAAAGATGCACTACAACTGAAGCACATAGAAGGAGGTGGCTGAATTTGATGTAGATATGAAAGAACTCCTCCAAAAGGACTCTCTCAATGAAGGGCTGATCCCTTCAATGGAAAGCAAACTATTGCTGCTGAGGAAACTGTTGTTATTGGAAACTACTACTTTTGAGGAGAAGAATCATGTGCAGAAGGATGTTATATTGATCATAATGATCCAGGATTTTAACCACGGATTCTACTGAAAAAACCCAAAAAAACCCAAAAATGGTTTGGCTATATTTTAACTTTGGATTTTCGGCCCTTTTTGGGTTACCCACTACAACATCTCACTAAAATAACGTAGATCTGGATTGGAATTTCACTGTAGGGGATAAAATAAATTGGAATAATGCCACACATGTAAAATAAGCCCAAGGGATAATTTACCGGCCTTCCAATGGAATGAAACCTTCCTCCACTGCAAAACTAGCTCAGAAAACACCCAATAAGATCTTCCACAACTGCACCCTGCAACTCAACACATCTCTCAATAGAAACTGCACTATACCACAAGGTTGAAGCTTGGTCTAAAACCTGAATGTGGAATGTAGTGCAAAGCTCTTCCAAGAGGCCTCTCTAGGATATAGGCGGGATTCCTGATTAGGAACACCTGGTGCTAAACAACACTGCAATCTTAGCTAAACAACTGAAAAAAGCTTATATGTCTAAACATACCATATAATCTAAAACATATATATCATAACATGAATAATATGGCTGCCATCCTCTTCCTTATATAAGAAATGAAATTTCTAACCCTAAGCCCCATTCATTTATGACTTTACTTCATGCAATGTGTCTCCATCTAAAACTGTGTTGTCTCTCCATAAATGTCCACTCGTCCATGACAATGCTGTTGATTTGGTCAAAGTTGACCCAGTCCACATGCTATAGCCCCTTTTCACACCTTAGGGTGCTTTATTAAGCTGAAAAGATGATCCACTTTCACATGAGAAGTAGTTTTATTCCTTATAAAGAGATTTATGGGTCTCCCTACCCACTTATTCATCAAACAAGAAAGACAAAATAGATTTTAATATTCCAATTAGCTGCATGCTAATTTAGGAATATTACAATCCTCCCCTCCCAAGTGTTGCTTGTCCTCAAGAAACTACAAGGATATATCTGCAAAATATAGGGAAACTCCTTCCCATGTGAAGCTCCATCCTCCAAGCTATCATCCATATAAAATGAATCACCCTCCAGAATGGTAATTCATAGAAAAAATCCTCCCATCTACTCATGGGAGGCACCTCCAAAGTGCTCAAGTTACCCAAATGGATCATCCTTTAAGGAAACAAGAGATCCAATGTGACAATCATGGATTTTCCAATGCTCTCTTAGAAATATGAAACATAAGAACCATGGAGAATCTCTCTCCCATAGGGCACATCCGATCCTTCCATCCTCCCTCCAATCACTCTCATAAAAATAATAAGGACATCATCAATATATGGGATAAAATTTAGTGATACATAAACAATCAAATGCAATAATGGAGGTGGATCATAGTCCCACATGTGGAACCAACGCATTATATCTCCTGACTGCCTTAGATAATGATATGGTAAGTGGTTTCCCCACCACGTACTTGCTGCCATATTATTCTCACATGCTATGAGAAGGTGAGTAATGTTGGGTGCCTTTGGAGCACACCCTGAATGATAAATCATCTCCCTATATCCTCTTAGGGAGTGGCCATGTTCAACAATGTTTATGGCCCAAAGTTGGCCATGAAGTTTGTAAGGAAGAGTGCTCCTACTTGGAGAAATGGCCTGCATATACATGGTAAGGGAGTGCCAATAATCATGAAGTAAAACATCATGCACATAAATATGTTCCTTACCATAATCTCTGCTCACAAAAATGGAGTGGTCCATAGATTGATCCCCTCTCATTCCAAAAGAGGAAAGAGGTGGCTGTGATAACTCTTCCATAGAGCTATGTATCTCCTCCATCTCCACATGATCCATGTATCTCCTCAAATGCTGATATATCTCCTCTTCAAATCCTTCCCAAGTATAACCCTCCAAGATGTTATTGTATTACCTCATGGAATAAGTATGGCTAAAGAGAAAATCTTGATGTGCTGCATGTAGTAACTTCTCCTTGAGCTTAGAAACTCTAGACAAGAAGATTCTACCATGATATTAGATGACCTCATCTCTAATTGAATATCCCTCCTCTTGTAGCTAGTCATCAAGTATCATACAAGTGAAAAGATCCTTGGAATAATCCACCAATAGCTGGGATTTCCAATATGGATCTATCCTCCACAGTGACATCACTGATGATTTGTCATAGAAAGCATTTGTCATGTATTTATCCTCCTCTTTGACATATCCCATGCCAAAGTGACATATTGGAAGGGTATTATCCTCCCTTTGCTATTCCTTTCTCAGCGCAATATCTGAGATGAGAGTGGGTAATGATGATGTTGGGAGAATGTATCCCTCCTACTTGAGTCTACCCAAGATTCTAAGCGTTGTAACAGGACCTCCCAATGATCCCATTCCTCCTGGATTTATGAATGGTGCATCATGATATGAGGCATGCCTCATCATCTCCTGATCTGGTGGCCTCCCAGGTGGAATGCCTCCATGTAAAGAGACATCAATATCAAGAGTAGACTGCATATATGAGTGGACTACTTTGTCCTTTCTCTCACCGCAAAAATCAGTTTGTCTCTTTTGTGCATCAACTTTCTGGAATAGATAGGGGTGTATGCTCCTAATCATATGATGATGGTCCTCCTCCCTACCTTCTTCTTCAATATTCAAGATCTCACAATCTATCAATGATGGCACATGCTTCTCATGGATTGTGCCCTGATCTCTGCATGTGAGATTCTTTGTAACTTCTTGCAACCATACAAGGGCTCCTCTCATTTTAGAAATTGCTCCATCTTCCTCTTCATGAGGTACTAGATCTGCTCCTGATATGACATCGCTGTTACCTCTTTCCTTCTTTTACCCTTCATCATGAATGGAGGTTACCTCATCATCATTAAGAGGCTATTTGTATAGATCCTCTTTTGAAAAAGAGATCTCCATGTCTTCCTTTTGAAAAGAGGGCTCTTCTTGAAGTAGGGATCTTGCCTCTAGCAAGGTATTTTGCAAATTTTTAACCCCCTCAATAGTATTCTGAAATAGAGTTGGGTTTATAGATCCTTCCAACTCATGCAAAGGTTTTGTTTGTTTATAATTGGTTAGCTCAACCAAGGAAGTTTCAGAATGTTTTACATCAAATATTTTCACTAACCTCCTAGTGAAATTTGCATAAGTAGATACATTTACATGATTCAAGGAAGAAGTTTCATAAAACCACTAGGCATAAGCCTTACCTTCAAGATGTAGCACTACTACTCTAATGGCTTCTTCTTCTTAAATTTGGTGCTACTGCAAATAGGTGTCTAGCTCCTTCACCCAAACCTTGGTTGTGCTCTTGGGTGACCCATCAAAAGTAGGTAGAAAGAATATACCCAAAGTGTGATGCATGCACCCTCTCCTTATATTGTAGTTACTGGGTCTTCTATCTTCTTTGATTTGATAAAACCCTTGGAAGCTTATATGCTCCTTGAATCTTCTAGACTAAGATTCATATTCTTGGAGATAGTCACCAAGAGTCTCCTCCTTTGGTGTTTCTCCTTCCTTTTCTTCTCTTGCCAAGAATGTAGGAATGGTACCACGTTGTAGATCTAATTGTGTGGTTGAATTCTCACACCATAATATAAATAACTGGAGCTTTCTTCATGTGTAAATCTTCTTGAGGGACCTTCATGTATTTCTCTCCTCATTCCCTTGATTTTTCTTTTAAGCTCATGCATAGTTTGGAGAAGAAGTTATGAAAAATTCTTTCCCTCCATTTCTCCAAATAATGGAGACTTGCCTTTTTCTCTTCTGTAAGCCTTCTCTTTTCTGTGAGAAGCTTTTTCTTCTTCTGATAACATAGCTACAATATCTTCACAGGCTGAGCCAAGATTATGCTTTGATACCATTGTAATATTCTCAAATGGGAAAAGTAGGAATATAGCTCATAATAATGGAAATAACAACAAATGTTAACACATTACATATGAGCCAAATAATAGATCCATGGTATGTATAACAACAATAAATATGTACAAGGTTTTAAGGATCAAGCCCCTCAAGATAGGCAAAAGGAACCTTCAATGCCAAAATGCACCCAAAGACATGTAATACACTGCTACACAAAGTATTGAAGCAAGCACAACACCGTTTTAGTGACTAATACTATAGCTGGAACATATATATAAATGGATACGATAAGATCAGGCTCATATAGGGCCAAAAATGGAGATCTATGCTCCTCAACACTTTTCCAAGACAACCCAGGAAGGGTTTCCAGAAATACACTAAATATGAATGGTGGATCTAATTCCCTAGGGCTGAATATGCACTGCAACTAAAGCACATAGAAGGAGGTGGCTGAATTTGATGTATATTTGAAAGAAATCCTCCAAAATGACTCTCTCAATGAAGGACTGATCCATTCAATGGAAATAAAACTATTGTTGTTGAGGAAACTGTTGCTGTTGGAAACTACCACTTATGAGGAGAAGAACCATGTGCGTAAGGCTATTAGAGTGTTTAGAATGATTTGGGATTTTAACCACGGATTCTACTCAAACAACCCAGAAAACCAAAAAATGGTTTGGCTAGATTTTAACTTTGGATTTTCGGCCCTTTTTGGGTTGCCCACTACAACAACGCACTAAAATAACACAGATCTGGACTAGAACTGCACTGTAGGGAATAAAATAAACTTGGACTAATGACACATATGTCAAATAAGCCCAAGGGATCCTTTACTGGCCTTCCAATGGAAGGAAACCTTCCTCCACTGCAAAACTAGCTCATAAAACACCCAATAAGATCTTCCATTGCCGCACCCTGCAACTCAACACATCTATCAATAGAAACTGCATTGTACTACAAGGCTGAAGCTTATTCTGAAACCTAAATGTGGAATGTAGTGCAAAGCTCTTCCAAGAGGCCTCTCCAGGATAGAGGCGAGAATCCCGACCAGGAACACCCAGTGCTAAACAACACTGCAATCTTAGCTAAACAACTGAAGAAAGCTTATATGTCTAAACATACCATATAATATAAAACATACATATCATAACATAAATAATATGGCTTCCATCCTCTTCCTTATATAAGAAATTAACTTTCTAACCCTAAGCCCCATTCATTTATGACACTACTTTCATGCAAGGTGTCTCCATCTAAAACTGTATTGTCTCTCCATAAATGTCCACTCCTCCATGACAATGCTATTGATTTGGTCAAAGTTGACCCAGTCCACATGCTCTAGCCCTTGTTCACACCTTAGGGTTCTTTATTAAGATGAAAATATAATCCACTTTCACATGAGAAGTGGTTTTATTCCTTATAAAGAGATTTATGTGACTCCCTACCCACTTATTCATCAAACAAGAAAGCAAAATTAGATTTTAATATTCCAATTAGCTGCATGCTAATTTAGGAATATTACATACATATCTTTCCATTCTTTGCAATATTTCATTGATTTGTTTGGATGATATTGGAGGTTCAACTATTTCTACCTCCGGAAATTTTTATTTTTCACTTGGTTCTTCATGTATTTTCTTCCTAGGCTTCATGGGAACAGATAATAAGGATCTTTCTTTCTCAATCATGACACTATATTTTTTCTTCTTGGATCTAGTTCTTGGATACATTGGATAATTCATAATGCTCCTAGTGACATGCATTTTCTCAAATTTTTCCTCTGTAGTTTGTCCCTCAAGTTAATGTCGAACCAAAAATTCTCTCCAAATCAACCCCTTGCTCCTCACCTGATGTTCTACAAGTATTTTTATGAGCCCTTGATGATATATGTGTGATTCTTTTGTTCTAGTTTTATTTTTAACACCCTCTATCATTTTGATCAAACTCTTTGAGAAGAAATAGGGTATATTGATCTTGGATTTTTTTTTCATGTGTTGTAGTATCCAAATATGGTAGAGATAGACTACATTGAACCAGTTATCACATGTAAAATATATTTGGATGATCAATACTAGTTTAGACCATGGCTCACTCAACTAGTCTCTTGGGATTCCCTTTGCTCTATAAAAAGGCCCTTTTCTCCGTTTTTCTATAAAGAATGTCCAACCCTTTTCGTTGAAATGTAAGCCTTTGTGGTATTCTTCTCCTGCTAATGGAATGTCTACAGCTTGTGAAAGGAATTTAGGGTTTAGTGGTATTGAGAGGTCACCCACTGTTATTTGTCCCTGTTCATACCGACTTATGAATTCTTGTGTAATTTTCTCATTATGCCCATTGAATTTATGAAGGAAACCTATCAACCCTACTTGATACACTTTATCTATGGTTTCTTTGCCCCAGTTCTCTATCTTGAATTCCTTTGGCTCTATTTTGTTTTCCATGTGCTTTGTATACCCATTAATGTACCCTTGGACAGTTAACGTCCTCCTCATAAACAAAAATACATGTATATATATACCTCTGTCTTTTATTTATGTAATTTTCATTCATGGGTAATCATCATGGCAATTAGGCTTACTTGTTCTTTTGAAGCTCCTTAAAATAAATGAAATTTTTTCCTTGCTTGAGTCTTCTTCAATCCTCTGTTCCACTTCAAAAAGGAGTCCACTGTTATTCAAAAATGATAAAAAAAATTTCTCTTTGTGTAAAAAGATCATAAAAACACATTAACATTGTTTTTACTGCTTCATAACTCATGCTTCAATCTCATTTTTGCCATATTTTTTCTCACAAATCCCTTCTTTGTTTAAAAATTCTCACCGTGCATATGAAAAATAGGACAAATTTGCTCATTGTGTGTATGAGAAAGAAAAATTTGCTCACTATGTGTTATGAAAATCTCACTATGTGTATGAAAAATGGAGCTATGTATTTTTCACATGTAACAATTTCATAATTATGCATGGAGGAATTTGTGTTTTGAGCTTGATTACATGATCTGGAAACAATATTGTAGATATATCTGAGTTAATAACTTGCGTTCCTGCATTTAAACAATGTCACTTCAATTAGAACTCCTCTTCAACATCTCCAAGGATTCACTCATTACACAGGTGGCATAGTTGGTTTAATGGTAGCAAGGTTTCAAATTCATAACTGAAGTTTAAATCCTTATAAAATGACACATCTTAGAAATTATCTCGGGCTTAACTACCCCTGAAATCCGTTCAATTACTGATGAAAATCCGGAAGTGATTTCTTACCTTTTCTCTTTGCAGAATTTTTGGAGTTTGTTGGTAAGCTTAGTCAACTTGGCAAATAGGAGATCTTGGCCTTCAATCCTCTCGTTAAAATCGATGCATACCTTCTTATTTATCCACAAACTTCTTTGATCTCCTCGCCTATTTCTTATGCAACTTTTTCTCTATTCAATCTTCTTTGTTTTACGCAACCCTTTCTTCAATGTTTGAATTTTTCTTTCTTGTTTCCTCCTTCCACGAGGGTGCTATATGCGTGCATGTGACTGTTAAACATTATCCTCCTCTTTTTGAGCTTAATTCTGGCAATGATGGTGGAATAAAGGCTTAACACAGAGCTTGGTTTGCATTCTAATGGTGAAGGATAACAATATCATTACCCAAAGTTTTTTTGCATGTGTTTTGACCGTTTTACTACACCAACTCACACTCAGACTTGCATACCCGTGGATACCCATGTGTCTCTATTTTGACAGTGTTCTTATAACTTGTGTACAATCCTCCTTCCACGGTGTATATGCTTGTCTTATCACTGTAACACCGCATAACCCACGTTCTGTAAATTTTATCCTTCGTTCATGGAATCATTCATTTCATTGCATGCCTCCTTTTGTTTGTATGTGCAATGATACTTATGTCTTTTCAATCTTCCTGCATGTTTGCATGTTATATATTGCATTTCATCCTTTCAACTCTTATACTACGTTTCATACTTTTGAATCTTATATTTCATTTCATACTTTAGTCTTTGTCATTTTATATGCTTATTTCTTAATTTGTTTTTGAAATGACCATTTGATAGGTCATTTCAAAATCAAATTTTCTTATAATGGCAATAACTCTTTGTGGTTTTGTAGGCAAACAAAAATTCCTTAAGGGAAAAAATATTGAGTCCTCAATCTTTGATCAAAAGTGCTTATAGGATATGTTGGAGGATATGTAGGGGTATATGGAATTAATGTAGGAAATTTATATGGGGTTAATGTAGGATTATGATGAAATTTTTAATGTAGAATATATGGTAGGGTAATGGATTATAATAGGATAATGAATGTAGAGGAATATAAGTAGTATAAATGTAGGATGTTAGATGATAAATGTAGAATGGTAAAGGTAATAGGATGCATATCCAAGTTAAATTAATTTTAACAATTCTAGAATTTTTTTCAAAATCAAAGGTTCTAAGAACATTTTTTACTTACTGTACTTTCCCTTTTGCAACATAGCTTGATGTCAATAATTGATTGATGATGACCTTTGCTAGTTCGTCCATACTTGACTCATGATAATGGTTCTTAAAGTATGAATTCAGATGGAATGTAGAAGATTGTAACTTCTTATTTGAACCTCTCGATATATATTATGTTGTTTTATGTTATTTTTGCATCTGATATTGATTCAGGTCCCTTCTAATGAATATTGATGTTGTTTAGGTCCCTTCTGCAATTTTTGAATGATGTTTTAGGTCCCTTTTGCAATGTTATTCATGTCCCTTTTGCAATGATATTTTGAATGATGTTTAAGGTCCATTCTGCAATGTTATTTAGGTCCCTTCTGCAATGATATTTTGAATGGTGTTTCAGGTCCCTTCTGTAATAATATTTTGAATGATGTTTCAGGTCCCTTATGCAATACAGATGCTCAAACTATTTGCATAGTTTCATTATGAACTCCCCCCTTGATTATGTTAAGAATTGTCCTCAAGTATTAGAATTTTGGAGGATCATTTATGAAAAATCAAACTAAAGTAAAAGTAAAACAAAAATAGAGAATTCATATTGGCCAAACAAGTTGATTTTCCAATATGAATTCGAGTTTATATTGTGCCAGTTTCCTGGATTTTCAAAACAAAACTCGTTTATTATATATATATATATATATATATATATATATATATATATATATATATATATATATATATATATTCTGGAAGTGAGGAAGGCATATCACTATGATTTTCCATTATTTCCATGTTATTATCTGTTGGGAGTATTTTCAAAAATTCCTCTTTATTGATACGCTTATTATAGACCTTAAGCCTATGTCCATTGACTGAAAATGAAATTGCTGGTTCATCAATTGTTTTTATTTTAGCTGCTCCATTGTCAAAAATTTCTTCTATCTCATATGGCCCACGCCAACGAGTTGTAAACTTTGCTTTGAAATCTTTGAACTTGGAGTAAAAAAGTAATGCCCATTCCCCTTTATGAAAATTTTTATTTTTAATGAATCTTTCATGTCACTTGATTCTCTGATGTTGCACCAGTGTTGTATGCTCTACTGCTTGTTGCCTTATTTCATCTAGTTCATTTAATTGCATGAATCTATGTTGCTGTGCTTCAGATAGTTCCAATCCCAAATTTTCTGCAAGTTTATATGTATGAATTTGAAATTCAATGGGTAACAGAACTTCCTTACCATATACCAATTGATATGGACTAAATCCAATTGTATTCTTCCATGTAATTCTGTATGCCCATAGTGCATCTCTTAACTTTTTTGACCAATCCTTTCTGTTCATTTGCACTATTTTCACCATGATATTTTCCAGGACTTTATTAGTGGACTCTACTTTTCCATTTTCTTGGGGATGGTACAGAGTAGATTTTCTGTGTTTGATTTTCCGTAAGATTCCAGACAATTTTGGAGGTGAACTGTGCTCCTTGATCTGTAACAATCTGTCTCGGAACTCCAAATATAAAAAATATTTCCTCAAAGAGGAATGAGACTACTGTGTCTTTTGTTGATCTTGCCACTGCCTTTGCTTCTACCCACTTTGTAGCATAATCTGTACACACTAGAATGTAATTATTTCTGTTTGAAGTTGGGTTAATTGGTCCCACAATGTCTAGAGCCCATTTGTCAAATGGATCTATGAGTACTTGTGGCTTAAATGATATTTCATCTAATATTACAGGTCTTCCAGTTCTTTGGCATCTATCACATATTTTAATATAGGCTTTCGAATCCTTGAAGATTGCTGGCCAGTAGTAGCCAAGTTTGAGCACCTTGTATGATGTCTGCTTGTCTGCAAAATGACCACCACATGGCTCGTCATGACATGCTTTCAAAATATATAGAATTTCATCTCCTCTAACACATTTTATTATTAATAGATCATAACTAGTATAAAAGAGGTCACCATTAACCCAATTATATCTAGCACTTTATCTGATTATTTTTCTTTTCTATTTATTGGTGAATTGGGATAGTAATATTCCAAATGATAAATAGTTGGCTACATCTGCAAACCATGGGGTTTTAATTGTTATAGAAAATAAATGTTCATCTGGAAAATTGTCTGAAACATGATTTGGATCACCAGGTGAATGAAGCCTTGATAGAAAATCTGCTACTTGATTATCTTTACCTGGTCGATCTTGAACAATAATGTTAAATTCTTGAATTAATAACAACCATCTAGTAATTCTACCATCTTTTATTGCTTTGTTAATTAAGTATCTAATGGCTGAATGATTTGTATGAATGAATAATTAATAGCATGTTATATAATGCCTAAACTTATTAACTACATGCACAACAACTAACATTTTTTTTTCTATGACTGTATAGTTCAATTCTGTCGGTATTAAATTTTTTCTTATGAAGTATATGACATAATTGAACTAATTTTCTTTCTATCCAAGTGATGCTCCTATAGATGTATTAGATGAATCGGTGGATACATGAAATGGAAATGACTAGTTTGGTCCTCAAAGAATGGGTGCAACTGACAATTTTCCTGTAAATATTTAAAATGCATTTTGACAATTTTTTGTCCAATGAAACTCAACATCTTTTGCAAGTAACTTGAATAGAGGTATTTATATTTTACTAAAATTTTCAATGATTTTTCTGTAATAGCCTGCATATCCCAAGAAAATCCTTACTTCTTTTGTATTGTTGGTGGCATCAAATTCACAATGACTTGTATTTTTGCCAGGTCCACCTTGATTCCTGAAGAAGAAATATGGTGTCCCAACACTATCCCTTCAGTTAACATCATAAAGCATTTTTCATTACAGAGGGATAGGTTTGTCTCTATGCATATTTTAAGAATTTTCCAAGATTATTCAAACAATCATAAAAAGTTCCTCCATATACAGTGAAATCATCCATGTAGACCTATACACATTCATGAATTAGATCATCAAAGATTGCAAGGATTTCTCTTTGAAAAGTAGCAGGTGCATTACAGAACCCAAAGGGAAAAACATTATATGCATATGTTCCCCATGGATAAGTAAATGTGGTTTTATCTTGGTCTTCCAATTCTATCTTAATATGATTGTATCCACTAAATCCATCAAGAAAAGAAAATAATTTCATTCTAGCTAATGAATCTAGTACTTGGTCAATAAATGGTAATGGGAAATGATCTTTTAATGTGGATTTATTCAGTTCCCTATAGTCTACACATATTCTCCACCTTCCATTTTTATTTGGCACCACAACTAAGGGAGAAACTCATTGACTATCAGAAATAGGATAGATGAATCCAACTTGTAACAATTTTTGTAGTTCCTCTTTCACCATTTATTTTATCATAGGATTCATTCTTCTTTGTGGTTGTCCTACTGGTTTGATATGATCATCAATATAGATGTGGTGAATACATGTTTTTGGATGAATTCCCTGCATGTCTGTATACTCCTAGGAAAAATATTTTTGAATATTTTTTTAATAATGCTATTACCTGTTGTTCTTGTGATGATTGTAAATTGTTACCAATTTTAAAATTCCTTCCAGGATTGATTTCAATGATTTTACTTTGTGAATTGGTAATTGAGTTAACAGGAAAAATACTTTCAAAGGAATTTTGCAATGATTGAATAGTACAGTTTTCTTGAAAACATTGATTTAAGATATGATTTCCAGCTTCATATTGTGTTATTCTTAGCTTCTCCAAAATATCAGGTTCTGAGATGAAAAGGTCTAATAGATCCTCATTTTCTTCCTCTTCTCTAAAATTAAAGACTTGATTAATACCGAGAACAAATTGAGTTTCTTGTTGTTGTTTTTCATCAAGCCATGATAATAAATAAGGATATTGTGCTAAAGCATAGAGTGTAACATGTTTCCTTTCATCCCCATGTGCCATGATCATACTTCCCGATCTGCATCCAATGAAGGTATCTACTGTGGCTAACCATGGTCTGCCTAGAATCAAAGTATGGCCTCCTAGATTTGTTTTTGGCTGCAAGATTAGAAAGTCTACAGGATATTCCCATGAATCCAAAGAAACAATGATATCTTTGAATATTCCTTCTGGTACAACTTTAGATCTACCAGCTAGCTCCAAAATTGTAGTAGTAGGTCGAATATTGGGAAATTTCAAGTATTTCATAGTTTTTGTGTTCATGACATTTATAACTGCTCCCAAATCTATTAAAGTATTTGGAATTGAAAAATTGTTGATTGAAATGGTAACCATAGGGATCCCAGGATCAATATATTTTCAATTTTTGTTTTTGCAGACATGAGACTAGCTAATTTTCCAATGACTTGGATTGTGGGTGGATCTTTTTTCTTTTTACCAGTTTTCTTAATACATAACTCCTTTATTATTTTTACATAAATTGGAATATCTTTGATTTCTTGCAGTAAAGGAATTTTGACATAAGCATTCTTAAATTCGTCCAAAATATCAAATTCAGGAAGAGACATTGGAATTTTATGCTCTACTAACCTCTCTAGATAAGGTGGTGTTTGAGTCATAATAAATTTTCCTTTCTGAATTTGATTTCTTGGATGATATTTTTCAGATTGTTCTCCTTTTTCAATTTGTTCTTCTATTATTGGTGGGGAATTTTTGTGTAATACTTTTCCAAACCTTAAGTGGACATCTTGTATAGGAAGAGTAGAGTATGTAGGAAAATATGTTGCTTCTTCCACATTGTATGCTGGTTTCTCCACTTTGTTACTCGGATTTGCTACCGAATGAGTTGGTAATTGAGTTGGTCTAGGTGGGGGTTGTTTAGAAGGCAGTTGAAGCTGTTGTGATTGAGTTAGTAATGGTGCAGGTTTTTGTCGTGGAAATGGCATTGGTTGAGGATGTTGCTGGAATTGTTCGTATTGGAATGGTTGTTGGTATGGATGCTGATATGGTTGTTGGTATTGTTGAGGTGGATGGTTTCCATAACTATATTCTCTCTAACCGTGTGCAGGTTGGTTTTGGTATTGTTGTGGAGGCCAAGCCTTCCATGGCATTAGAGTATTCCATGAATTCTAAGGAGGATATTGATAATTCTGGGGGTTTTGTTGAGGGAATTGCTGAGGAATCCTTGGTGCCATATAGTAAAGATAATCCATCCATTGTACTTCTTCCATTTGAAATTATTTAATCTTTGGACAGTTTTTCATTGCATGATTCTCTGTACAAAGTCCACACACTTGCATACTATCCAAAGGACATTCTCTAAGTGGATGTTTCTTCCTACACTTAGGACAAAAGATTGATAAGATTTGATCTTGTTCTTCTTTCTCTTTATTTTCTTTTAAAACATCAACTTGTGTTCCTAAAGTGCTCAAAATAACAGTTTTGAAATTTTCTAGCAAACTTCCTATTTATGCTCTTGTTACTCCTCCTGTTGCATATTTGGAAGCTCTTGATGTAACATCTATTTTTCCACTTTTTTCTCTTCCCCTAGAGTATTTTTTACATAGTTAAAAAATCTCATCAAATGGAAAGTTTGAGATATCTCCTTTTCCCATCACATTAAGAATATCTAAGTATTCATCGCTAATACCTTTAAGAAAAGTTGTACAGATGGTATCAGGATTCAGAGAGTGTTGTTTGGATTTTTGTAGATTGTAGAGGAATATTTCTAAGTACTCTTCCAAAATTTATCTTCTCGTTGTGTCATTCTAAAAATGCATTCTTTTGAGTCTCTAGACCTGTAATAGGCTTGATAATTTTTAAGAAAAATTCTCTTCATGTCATCCCAAGAAGCAATGGTATGTTCTCCTAATCCCATAAACCATTTTAGTGCTACTTCTTTCAAAGTAGCAAGAAAGAGACAAAGTTATATGTGTCATCTGTGTAGCCATAAGTTCGACATAAGATATCAAATTCAAACATAAACGAGTCAGGATATTTAGTTGACATTCCATAAAAATTGGGAAAAACAGAAGGTGGAATGTTTTTCATTTTCACTTCCTCCTAGTATTTCTCTTGTGTCTAATATTGGGAAGCCGAAGGTAGCTTCCTAACCATTGTCTTGTTTTATATCATTCTGTATTTTTTATCATACTCTCTTTTTGCATCTTCCTTTTTTTTTTTCTCTCTGCTTCTATTCTCTTGTGTTCCTCTCTTTTTATCCACCATTCCTTTTGTTTCCTCTCATACCGAAGTCTTTGTTTTGGAGTCATAATTGGTGTTGTCGCTCCTAGAGACAACCTAGAGTTGTGATAGACCAGTGCCTAGGACATCTTATCTATATCAAGGAGAATATGGTATAACAGAGGAAGTTATCAATAAAAGCTCTCATGCTATCTCTTGTAAACAATAAATATTAGTCTGAATGGGACCAAGACCTTCAGAAACTGACACAGAGGAAGGAATACTGCAAAGGAAATATGCAAAACTCCAATATAAAAGCAACAGACAATTCAGAGACAGCTTACTGCAAAGAGGGCCAATTCAGAAATACCTCACAGAAATAAACTATTAGAAGGTGTATGTAGTGAATGAAATATTGAGAAGATATTAGTTATCATTGAGCTGATATCTAGATACACAATACCACCATGCATGGGCTTACCATTCTAAGAATCCATACATAATAATAGTGTTTCAAAAACACCCTCCCAAAGAAACTAATATAGTAGAAATACGATTTAGATGAATAGTGGAACAGAATATCATGCATGAGCCATATTTAAAGTGCTTGACTAATTGGAGCATGGGTATCAACTAGGATAAATCCATACCATAAATTAGTGAGCCACTCGCATTCCAAAACATGATACATGAAAGATGGATGAAATGAAATGATCTATTTAAATAACACATAAGAGAAAGTTATAGACTGTGAAATACCAAAGACCAGAATCCTCTTTAACAGATGGAACTCCTCCTCACTGAGACCCTATGGGCTCTGAGATTTCATACAAGAGTTTAGAAAAATGTATACAAAAAATCCTTTCACCACATCATTTTCTGATAGAATCTGGAACCCTAAATCATCTCTTCTTTGGGAGCTTTATAGGAGAACAAGAAAGCTCGAAAAAGGGAGTAGGTGATGAACATTTAATTGTCTCATTAAACCAAAATGGCGAAGACGTGCACGACCATACTGCTCGATGAATTTGTAATACTGCTTATACTCTGTGGCCTGCTAGATGAAATAAATGCACTGGGCAGAAATCTCTTCAGGAACACGGCAAAGCAGTAAAATCACATAAAAATTCCGTCCTTTCCTGAAAGAAAATGGTGTTGAAAAGAAAGCTTTAGAGTATGTTTTCTACGAATGGTACCCTCTTCCTTCAAAATCCTGAATTACAGCATAAGATCTTCAATGTCGAACGTTGAATTCCTGATATTTCACTGATATTTCTCTGCTGCTCCGCTAATACCTTCATCTGCGAAATAGGCGCCTTGAATGTCCCTGCAGGGTTTGACAGATTTTAACCCTGCTTCTTTAATGGAAGTATTACCGATTTTCCTTCCCAGGCCTTTCTTCATAATTTAGCTCAGAAAAATGGTCCTTTGACGTGCTCTCTATCACAGTAATAGAGACTGTGAATTATGATAGTTTCCACCGCTGTAAACCTACAAAACCCGCAAACTCATCAAGAAAACAAATGCATGGGGATGACGATGAAGTAGGGATGGCTGTGTAGCAACACGACATGATGAAATGGCGGAAGAATGTGGGGTGGCGACAAAAATGTAATGGAACGATGGTGAATGGACTGGGTGGAAAAATGCATTGGTGAAGGTTGGTTGAGCGCAGCAAATGAAAAACCTTCGAATTTTACCTTTTGAATCAAATATAAGGAAGACGGAAGAAAATGCAGCTAATGACACGTGGAATGGTGACATGGAGTAGGACCAAGTCAATGGCAGGGTATGCAAGTGATCTGGACCGTCCGATCTCATGACGAGATCGATGGTCGAAACTACGTCGGAGGACGATGAGACGGTGGGCTAGGGGCGCTATTGACTTGGATTAACATTCATGCAGCTTCGGAGTGCGACGACCGTTGGATGAAGACCTCCAGATCTGATGGCTGTCATGAATATCACGCCGTGACTACGGACGAATGATAACGCACGATGGAGAGTAGTTTTTGAGCCGTACGCTGAGACACGCAGCAAGCAATGTATGGAATCGCTCCAAATTGGGGAATACCGCCCGCTTTAGAAAGGCGGTGTGATAAAAACCACTTGTTTTGCGCAGAGAGCAGGTGTGGGGACCCTAGGGTGGAGAAGAAAGAGGGACCATAGGATGCCGTGAAATCAACGGCCGAAAACGCTCCTGATGACTTGTTTGGATAAGCACTTATTGGGCTAGCTCCTGGTCTCGGAGCTGGGTCATGTGGGAGGGAAAGGTCAAGGGAGCTGGACGAAGGGGGCTGGCCTGCAATTATAAATAATATGGGTTTTTCACCTATTTTCAATGTATTTTGGTTATAAAGAAGGGAAACGATAGGCGTAAAATGAATTTTTTTCAGGCCGAATAAAAGGGGGTTTACAAGGTTTAAGGAGGATTGCTTGCCGAAAATTAAACAGGAGGTTGACATGATCAACATTGGGTCCACCTGGGGATGGCACGTTCATCCTTGGACGTGTCAAGAACTCAGCATACCACCTGATAATATTCTAGCAGACACTTTTCTTCAGCAATCCTATTTTTCTTTTCATGATCCATCATAGCACCCATATTATTCAAACAAAGATGAAAACAAAAAACTAACATACAATAAAATACACTAGGCAGTCTCCGCCTGAATCAGAATTGAAAGTAGGGCTTGAGAAATTGGCCATTTACAGGGGCATCAAGCAAGTCACCCTGTAAATTTTCCAACTCGAAAGTATTGTTACCTCCATGCTCCACGATTTTGAAGGGACCAAACCAGAGTGGATCGTATTTACCATGTTTTCCCTTTTCAGCCCTCTAGATGTCCCATATGAGCACTAGATCACTAATTTGTAGATTCCGGTCCTTAGCATGCTGATCGAAAAGGTGTTTCATCTTCTCCTGATACTCTTCCAGTCTTTGATTCACCTGGCTTCGTGTTTCCTCCAATTCTACCAGCTGATTTATTCGCCTGGTCATATCATCAAGCTCTTCTTGACTTTCCTGCATGAATCGGGCTACTCGTAGGGCTAATTGAATAGTAAATAATGCTGCCCTCCCATATACCAATTCATATGGGGATTTTCCAGTTGCTCTCTTACTGGTAATTCTATTGGCCCACAGAGAAAATTTCAATTGGGAATCCCAATTTTTCTTGTTTTCATTTATAGACTTCTTCAATGTTCTCACCAGGGTTTTATTGGAAGATTCTGCCAAGCCATTTCCCTGTGGATAATAGGCTGTAGAGTGAATTAGTGTGATGTTATACTGCTGGCAGAAGCTTACAAACTTTGTAGACTTGAAGGCCTGTGCATTATTAGTCACTATTCTGGCAGGGCAGCCAAACCTGGATATGATGTTTTCTTCCATGAACTTTATTATCACAGTATCTGTGGCATTCCTCATAGGTATGGCTTCCACCCATTTTGTGAAATAATCAGTGGAAGTTAAGATCCACTTATGATGACCACTCGATAGAGGATGTATCTTACTTATAAAATCGATTCCCCATTGTCGAAATGGTTCATCCACGTGCACAGGAATCATGGGAAAAGGTGCCAACCTTTGTCTTTCAACAAATTTCTGACACTTTTCACAAGCTCTTACCTGGGCAAAAACATCTCCAAAAAGCTTGGGCCAGTAAAAACTAGCCTTCAGGATCTTGTGAGCAGTGGCCCTCCAGCTGTAGTGACCCCCACAGATTCCTTCATGAAGTTCAGCTATAATACTCACTACCTCATCCTCAGTGAGACACAGGAGTAAGATACCTGAGGGATCTCGCCAGTATAGCCGGCCATTGGCAACTATATACTTCTGTGATTTCAATCTTAGTGTTCTATATTTAGCTTTATCACAGCTTGGAGGGCAGTTGAGTGTGAGGAGATACTCTACTATCTCTTTGTACCACTGATTGGTGAGGTACTTTATATGTGTTTCTGGAGTAGCTACTCCAATTCCCTGTTGCTCTTCATTCTCCTCAGATGCCTCACTTTCTATTATGGACAAATTTATACCCAAAGCTTGGTAGTTTGATTCAGATAAGATCTTGGCCAACCCTTGTCCTTTGATCAGCTTAGTAGGGCGGATGTCTAATTCATACTCCTGTATTTTAGCAATCCACTTCCCCCTTTTTCCTTCACTATTCCCTTGGATAAGAATATCTTTTACGGCAGTTGTAGGCACAAATGCAGTGATATGGGACTGCAAGATGTACATGCGGAATGCTTTGAGGGATTTCACCAGAGCATATGCCTGCTTTTCCAAGATGTTATATTTCAGCTCAGCATCACGAAGCACCTGATTGAAGAAGGCAATAGGCTTCTCATACCCTTCTTCATTTTTCTGCAACATAACTCCAGCTACTGTATGAGGTGATGCGAAAGAAAATATCATGAAAGGTTTGGAATAATCTGGCCCAACTAGCATAGGGGCTTCAACAAATGCATTTTTAATCCTGGCAAAGGCTTCTCATGATTCTTGTGACCACTTTACCTCATTACTCTTCTTCAGCATGTCTGTTATATGCCTAACTATCTCAACATAGTTAGGGATGAACCTCCTCAAAAATTTTATATGGCCAAGGAACACCTGAAATTCCTTTTTATTTCTGGGAAGAGCAATACCATTTATTACCTCTACCCTCTTAGGATCTATCTTCACCCCATCTCTAGTCACAATGTGTCCCAAAATTTTACCCTCCTCTAATGAAAATAGAGACTTTTGAGGATTTAGAGAGAGACCATACCTTCTGCATTTATCAAAGGTTCTACACAGATGCTCAATGTGCTCAGTATCATTCTTTGAAAATACTGTGATATCATCGAGGTAGACTACCAAAAATTTATCTTTCTCCCCAACAAAAGCAATGTCCATGGCCCTCTGAAGAGTGGCCCTTGCATTAATCAGTCCAAAAGGCATCCTGGCATACATAAATGTACCCCATGGTGTGGTGAAAGCAGTCTTCTTTTGATCTTCTAGAAGTACGGCCACCTGGTTATACCCAAAGAATTCATCCATCATTGACATCCTAGAAGCTCCAACCACCTTCTGCAAGATGTGATCCATTTTAGGCAGTGGGTAATTATCCTTTAAGGGTGCTCTGTTTAGATTTCTAAAATCCACACACAACGTTATTTCTCCATTCTTCTTTCGGACAGGGACTAGGTTTTCCACCCATTCAAATTACCTCAATGGCACAATTATTTTGGTCTTCAACAGTTTCTTAATTTCCTTCTCAATAGAAGGAAGCAGCAGGGGATTTATTTGTTTGAGCTTCTGCTTATGAGGCTTTGCTTCTCCCTTCAGTGGAATTTTGTGTTGCATTATACTGATATCAAAAGTTTTCAAGTCCTGATAGGACCATGCAAACACATCTCTGTAAGACTGAAATAATTTCTGATATATCTTTTTGTATTCTCCAGGGATCTTCCTGGACAGTTTTACAATTTTGGGGTCAGCCTCAATACCAAGATTTAGGTCTTCTACTTGATTTTCTTCTACCACTTTGCTTGGCTGCAATGGGACATCATTCTTGTCAAATAATTTTTCTAGAGGCACCAGCCCTCTAGGTATGATGTTTCCCTTTAACTACAACACTTTATTACTTGCCACTTTCTTCTCCCAATTTCTTTTTGAAGTGTCTTCAGTATCTCCTTCTTCATCAGCATCGATCTCCATATTGGAGAATTCTCCTACTGTTTCTAGGAATCTCTTCATCTGTTCTTCATCCTCAAATACCTGCCAGTGTTTGATGTTATATGGGATTGATGGTCGATAACACACCTGAATTTCATATCTCAAGAGAGGGTTCTGAGGTGGACGGAATGTACTAGCAGTCACAGCAAGGGAATCAACCATCCTATTCTATTCTCGGGGCATGAAATGGATATTGAATTCCAAGAAGAAATTTTCTACCATGTCCCAAACTTCATTCCTATAAGCCCTCAGTCGTGGATGTTTGGTTTGACACTGATTCCTGACTTGTCTAACCACCAGTTCTGAATCTCCCAGAACCTTTAAAATTTGTATGTTCATGTTCCTGGCTGTCTAAAATCCTAATAGAAGTGCTTCATATTCAGCCACATTATTTGTAGCTTCATATTCTAGCTTGAAAGACAATGGAACCCATTTTCCTGTAGGAGAAACCAATAATATTCTAGCTCCATTACCTTCTTTTGAATTGGCTCCATCAAAATGAAGTGTCCAGATTCCTGTTTCATGGCTCTCTGAGGGCTGCTCAGTCTTGATCTGGCAGAAGGATGGTTCATGAGCATAATCTTGATCTTCTTCTAGCATCAAGCATGAGAAATCTCCTTCTTTACTATAGACTGGTGAATTAGCAGAGTTTTTAGCCTTAGTCACCATCTTGACAAATCTAGTCTCCCTGTACAACCTCCTCTCTTGGCCACCAAAAAATGGGATAGTAGCATATGTTAAATCCAAGTTAATTGATCCACCAATTTTTGTCCCCCAGGACCTCGACAGTAACATGCCAAAGCGAGCTGGGATTTCAGCCGCCACGATGTCCATTACCACACTTTTTGCTGGGATTTGGGCCAAATTGACTACCAAATCCTTGATCATCCCTAAGCATTTAACTCTTTTGGAATCAAATGAATAGAGGTCTTTGTATGGACGGGTAATTTGTAATCCTAGTTGTTCCATGACTGAAAAAGGCAATAGATTATGGGAAGCTCCAGAATCTAGCATACAATTATGTAATAGCAGGTCATGAATCACTAGAGACACATAAAAGGGAGGGGTAGAAGCATCTAATTCCTCAACATGTGGACCAAATACAACCATGGGTCTTTCTTCTTGAAGGTTGAGACTATCTGGGGTGAGTGCAGCTTCTGGAGGGAGCATGAAAGAGGTGACTTGGGATTGATATGTAGGTTTCTTTAATAGTTCAGTCAAGGGAACTGGGATTTTGGCTTTTTCAAGTTCCTTTTGTAGACTGAAAACATGGGGAGATTTTTCTACTACAACCTCTTTTGACTCTTTATTTTCAACAGAGTGCTTGACTTCTTTTGACACAGACTTGGTATTAGGAGGAATGAATACTTTGGAAGAGGAAGGAATTTGATCATTAGACTGCAGAGGTTTGCTTAGAGGGCCCTTACCTTTGTTTGTGACTTTCTGCATTGTAGACTCCTTCTGAGCAGGTGCTTCCTTTTGGGGTAGCTCTTCTTCTTGATCTTGAGTACGAGTCCTCTTCCTAGAAGATCTGAGATCATATCTTCTATTGAATTGTGCTTGCATAAAATCAGCAAATTGTTTACAATAATGATTAATTTCTGCGTCTTCTGTGTCTCTAGTATTTTCTTCTTCTTGAAATGGGCACTCAGCTCCTTCATTTCCCTGCAAAGGGCATTATTCTCCATCACTATTTGAAAAGGCAAGATTTGCATCCTCTAGTCCATATGCAGTGTCTTCAGTAGAATCATCTACTGGACCTTCTAGGTACAATGGGTGTGGTACCTGATCCTGTTGCTCCTTTGCTTCCCTTGGAAATATTTGCAGGGGTGGTTTCCTGTACTGAGGATTGTATCCTCTGTTTTGAGCATTGTGGAAATTCTTGGGGGCTGAATTCTTGGTCTCCAATTCAAGCTTGACCAGTTTACCAGAAATTTTCTTGATCATTCTGCTCATTTCTTCAATTCTGTCATTAGTTGAATCTCTGTCTTGATAAGAGGTGGACACCTCCTCTTTGCCCCTTCTTCTGGTATCTTGTTCAGATTTTCCCTCTGATTTGCCAGTGGAGGTAAATTTTGCTTCCAACTCTAGTGCATCTGACTGAGCATCATCCAGAGTAGCAGGCTTTCTTTCTCTGAGAGAGAAACCAAATTTTGAATCAAAAGCTGCTACAAAAACAACTTTAGCAGTAGTTTGATGAGGTTTCATCTCATTAGGAAGACTCAAATAAAATTTATTAAATCTTTTGATAAATTATGATACCCCTTCATTATGTCTCTTCTTGAGTGTATTGAACTCAGTAAGACAATGTCCATGGTCCTTATTCTCTCCCCATTTTCTGAGGAAAGTATCTTCCATTATTTCCCAAGTGGTAATAGAACGACCTACCAATGTCTTAAACCATTTTTGAGCTTCACCATCCAGAGATTGGAAAAAAAAAACTTAACACCACATCTAAATGTTCCACATTAAAATTCTCTGCAAAAGCACAGAAGACCTCAAGGTGTTTTTGAGCATCAATCTCATTTTCCCCATTGAATCGGGGTAAAATATTCAAATAATCCTGTGGCAAATCATTCAACACTTAGGGTAATGCCATAGGAGCATATTTATTTAGCAAGAAGCCTGGAACATTTGCCATTGGAGGGGGTGGAGGTAGTGCAATATTTTGATGAGTAAGAGGAGGAGGAGGAGGTGGAAGTGGAGTATGGATAACAATAGGAATATAATGAACAACAGGCTGAGGTGTTGAAGGGAATAATGGTCTGTTAACAACAGATACTTCAGTGACTTCTTTCACCTCTTCAACCTCAGGAGTAGGGTGAAAAATACCTTAATTTCTGACACCTCCTTGGGGTGGACTATCTGAATAGTAATAATCGGTTTCTCCCACAGTGGAGTCGGGATCTGGCACTTGAGCTTCTTGAGAAGAAGATGATGGAAAGTCTTCTATTGACAATTCAGGGATTTCAAAGTGGACTGATTTTCTTTCCCTCCAATTTCTTCTATGTATGATCTTTTCAGGGTCAAACACCGAAGGTGTCTTTGGATTAGACGTATCTGACCTTAGGTGTGGCTTACGAGGAGCCAGGACTGCAAATAACAAATGTGGAGTCGCCAAGGTGAGGGATCTACAACTCTCAACTCTCCATACGCACCTACTTGAAGAGTGAATTAGATTTTGTCGAGGCCCAGGGATTTTAATTTTCTCAACTTTGATCCTCAGCAACGGCACCAAAAAGATGTTGTCGCTCCTAGAGATAGCCTAGAGTTGTGATAGACCAGTGCCTAGGACATCTTATATATAGCAAGGAGCATATGGTATAATAGAGGAAGTTATCAATAAAAGCTCTCATGCTATCTCTTGTAAAAAAGAAATATTAGTCTGAATGGGACCAAGACCTTCAGAAACTGACACAGAGGAAGGAATACTGCAGAGGAAATATGCAAAAATCCAATATAAAAGCAACAGACAATTCAGAGACAGCTTACTGCAAAGAGGGCCAATTCAGAAATACCTCACAGAAATAAATTATCAGAAGGTGTATGTAGTGAATGAAATATTGAGAAGATATTAGTTATCATTGAGCTGATATCCAGATACAAAATACCACCATGCATGGGCTTACCATTCTAAGAATCCATACATAATAATAGCGTTTTAAAAACATCCTCCCAAAGCAACTAATATAGCAGAAATACGGTTTAGATGAATAGTGGAACAAAATATCATGCATGAGCCATATTTAAAACGCTTGACTAATCGGAGCATGGGTATCAACTAGGATAAATCCATACCATAAATCAATGAGCCACTCGCATTCCAAAACATGATACAGGAAAGATGGATGAAATGGAATGATCTATTTAAATAACACATAAGAGAAAGTTACAGACTATGAAATACCAAAGACCAGAATCCTCTTTAACAGATGGAACTCCTCCTCACTGAGACCCTATGGGCTCTGAGCTTTCATACAAGAGTTCAAAAAAATGTATACAAAAAATCCTTTCACCGCATCATTTTCTGATAGAATTTAGAACCCTAAATAATCTCTTCTTTGAGAGCTTTATTGGAGAACAAGAAAGCTCGAAAAAGGGAGTAGGTGATGAACATTTAATTGTCTCATTAAACCAAAATGGCAGAGACGTGCACGCCCATACTGTTCGATGACTTTGTAATGCTGCTTGTACTCTGTGGCCTGCTAGCTGAAATAAATGCACTGGGCATAAATCTCTTCAGGAACATGACAAAGCAGTAAAATCAAATAAAAATTCCATCCTTTCCTGAAAGAAAATGGTGCTGAAAAGAAAGCTTTAGAGTATGTTTTCTGTGAATGGTACCCTCTGCCTTCAAAATCCGGAATTACGGCTTAAGATATTCAATGCTGAACGTTGAATTCCTGATCTTTCACTGATATTTATCTGCTGCTCCATTAATACCTTCATTTGCGAAATCGGCGCCTTGAATGTCCCTGCAGGGTTTGGCAGATTTTAACCCTGCTTCTTTAATGGAAGTCTTATCGATTTTCCTTCTCAGGCCTTTCTTCATAATTCAGCTCTGAAAAATGGTCCTTTGACGTGCTCTCTATCACAGTAATAGAGACTGTGAATTATGATAGTTTTCTGCCGCTGTAAACCTGCAAAACCCGCAAACTTGTCAAGAAAACAAATGCATGGGGATGGAGATGCAGTAGGGATGGATGTGTATAAACGCGACATGATGAAATGGCAGAAGAATGTGGGGTGGTGATGAAAATTTAGTGGAACGATGGTGAATGGATTGGGTGGAAAAATGCATTGGTGAAGGTTGGCGGAGCACAGCAAATGAAAAACCTTCGAATTTGACCTTTTGAATGAAATATAAGGAAGACGGAAGAAAATGTGGCTAATGACACGTGGAATGGTGACGTGGAGTAGGACTAGGTCAATGGTGGGGTATGCAAGTGATCTGGACCATCCGATCTCATGACGAGATCGACGGTCGAAACTGCGTCGGAGGATGATGAGACGGTGGGCTAGGGGCGCTATTGACTTGGATTAACATTCGTGCAGCTTTGGAGTGCGACGACCATTGGATGAAGACCTCCAAATCTGATGGCTGTCATGAATATCGCGCCGTGACTACGGACGAACGATAACGCGCGATGGAGAGCGGTTTTTGAGTCGTACGCTGAGACACGCGACAAGAAATGTATGGAATTGCTCCGAATTGGGGAATATCGCCCGCCTTAGAAAGGAGGTGTGATATAAACCACCTATTTTGTGTAGAGAGCGGGTGTGGGGACCCCAGGGTGGAGAAGAAAGAGGGACCATAGGATGCCGTGAAATCAACGGCTGAAAACGCTCCCGATGACTTGTTTGGATAAGCGCTTATTGGACTAGCTCCTGGTCTCAGAGCTGGGTCATGTGGGAGGGAAAGGTAAAGGGAGCTGGACAAAGGGGGCTGGCCTACAATTATAAAGAATACAGGTTTTTCACCTATTTTCAATGTATTTTGGTTAGAAAGAAGGGAAGCGATAGGCGGAAAATGACTTTTTTTCAGGCCGAACAAAAGGGGGTTTACAAGGTTTAAGGAGGATTGCTTGCCGAAAATTAAACAGGAGGTTGAACAGACAACACTTCTGATATAAATTTAGGTTCTTTGGATGACATATTGACATTAGTGAAGGGAGAATTTTCTTCTTGAAAAGATGGTATATCCTCAGTAGGATAGTCTTCTATTTGTTTTTCTCCTTCAAAGTTTTGCCAGTATCTTTTATTTTTTCGGACAACTGGTCTGAATTTTTCTTGAATTGTATATTGTTTGCTCTCCCAAGGTCTCAAACATGTACTAGCCACAAGGGCTAATCCACTAGCAAAAATTTTTTGGTCTTTAGGAACAAGGATAAGTTGGACTTCTTTAAAATATTTTAACAAATCCATGGCATAATCCTTATAAGCTTTAAGTCTAGGATGTTTAACCATGCATTCTTATTTTACTTTCCTAATTACCAATTCTGCACTTCCATGAACTGTTATTTTATGGGCTCCTAATTTCTTCAATAAGTATAGCCCTAAAAGAAATGCCTCATACTCTACTATGTCACTTGTGAATTGAAAGTTAAGTTTATATGAATAAGGTTTAGAATAATTTTTTTTTGTATCATAGAGCCATATTCCTACACCTGCACTAGTTTTAGTACATGACCCATCAAAGTTCATGATCCAAAGAGGACTAGTTTCAGTTTTATCATTAATTTCCTTACTATCCTCTTTGTCTTGAGTGCCATTAGATTGCTTTACAGAATAGGCACCATGTTCATGACTGTCTGGTTGAGATGATGGTTTGGAGGGTAGCTACTTGCTTAGTTTTTGATCAATTTTTTCTTCTGTCAAAGGAGAGATTTTTCTTTCAGTATAAACAGAAAAGAGCTACCCTCTTTCTCATGATCAACAAAAGAATTTTATGCATCTTTACAACAAGGTTCTCTATGTGACTGAGCAAGAGTATTTGTTTTGCAATAAGTTTCAGAGACTGACTGTTTATTAATAGTATGATCTATCTCTTTTTCTGTCAAAGGGGAAGATGTTTCTATGTTCCTTTAAACAGAAGTACAACAGTTCTCTGTCTCTTATAAAGGCTGATTTTGAGGCTGGATGTTTTCTTGAGCCTCTTCTAAGGGATCTTGACTTGTGCTTGTAGGGAAAATTTTAGGATTTTCTATTGTTTCTGATCTTCTTGTGTAAAAAATTCCTCATGATTGTTTTGATACTTAGTTTGCATATAGGGTTCATGAGTTGTTTTTTCTACATTATTAGGATGCCACTCTTCCTGTGTAATCTGATATGGGTTGTAATCTAGAGGGGGAGTCCCTATATGAGTTGGTTCTCCTCCTACATCATATTCTGCGTTTTCAAAGTAGCTACATGTTTCATCAAAGCACTACTCACTATATGCTTTTGCATTTTGGTAATGAAGTTCTCTTATCAGCATAGTACAAGACATAGGAAGGCAATCAAAAATTTCTTGACAACCTTCTTTATTGCTTTCTTTGTAAGTTTGCTCATCATCTTCTATAAGGTGTTGATCATAATACATATCTTGGTCACTGTCTTGGTATTGAGGTGATTGGGCTTGTGTTTGATGAGGGAAAAGCATAGGTTGCTCTAAATCATCAATATTCATATTAGCCATCAACCTATCCATTCTCTTTCCAAGCATGTACATCATCTTTTCCATCATGATTAGAAATTTTTCTTGATTATTTTATCTATAATCTTGTTCATCATACATGTCTTGTAGTGGTAGAGTTTTTTTTTTATCAGGGAAAGTCATATGTTGCTCTGGATCACCAATGTTTGGATTAGCCATAAACCTATTCACTCTCTTTCCAAGCGTGTACATCAATTTTTCCATCATGACCATATGTTTGTCTTATGGGTCTATATCTAAATCCATGTTTGTAAATCAAAAAAAGAGGTCACTATGTCTGTTCAATCAGTTCAAGGTCTTCTACCAGTGGAGTCATTTGGTCTTTTGGGAGTTATAAGGAGTGGAGTGGCCAGGTGGAAAATGTTTAGCTCCTAAGGAGGTAAAATGTTTTATGGTTCCACCACCATGTTTATTATGAATACCAATGTAAAGAGATCATGGGTGTTCTGAATCTTAGGAGTATTTAAGATGAAATTGACTCAAAATACCCAGCAGAGTCTCCAGAAATGTTATGCCTGGTGGCTCAGCTGGCTAATATACCAAATTTTCTTGAATCAAGTGTTTTCCTGAGGTCCTTAAGCATGTATAGGTGTAATTTCACTCAGAATTCCCTAGTGGAGTCCCCAGAAATGTTAGCTACCCGTAATTTCAGCAGATTGGTGAGACTAAAGCTGCGGGGAGGACATTGGAACCGCTTTGGAATTCTAGGATCTAGCCTTCCTGAATCCAGAGAGGGATATCTCTATAAGTGAAAAGATTGATTTATCTTTAAGGCCTTTGAATGTGATATTAGGCTAGTTATGAAGAACAAGGTTTTTGTTTTTTTATGTTGGGCAAAGATATGTGAAGGTGAAGGAGGTCTAAATGAAGGGTAAAGGTGAATTAAAGTGAAAAATTGATTCAGCTAAGAAGATAGGCAAGAAACAGCTTCGATCCATTGGGCTATGGAGTCATAGTAGGATTTAATTGAAACCACAAGTTTCAAGAGTGGTCCATGGGGCAAGTCATCTATGTCTAACGATCTCTTTAAAGTTTATTTTATGGAATGGAATGAAACAATAAGAAGTGGAATTAAACAAATGAAGAACAAAGAGCAGCCTAAGATCAAGTAAGTACTTTGAAACTATCCTGCTTTCGGCATACACTTAAGAAAGACATAAAAGTAATCTAAGATCATGTAAGTACTTTGAAACTAGCCTGATTTCGATGCACTTTCAAAAGAAAACATTTAAAACACAAAAATAATAGCTTAAGATGAATTAAGTACTTTGAACCTATCCTGCTTTCAGCATATTCTAAGGGAAGCTTTTCAAAGAAACCGTTGGAGAAAAAACTAGAGGACAGGGCTCACCATAGACTTCCCTAGTTCTGCTTTACTTAGAAAACTTATCAAGACAACACTTAAGATAACAAAGAATAGTCTAAGATCAGGTAAGGACTTTGAACCTAGCCTGCTTTCAACATACTCTTAGGGAAAATTTCAGACAACCTTTGGAGATAAAACTAGAGGATAGGGCTCACCATAGACTTCCCTAGTTCAACTTTACTTGGCAGAAATTGAAAATAACATTCAAGAGTAATGTTTAAAGTCTAGATAGTAAGAGAAGGGAATGCCAACATCTTGACTTCTTGGACTGTATTAAATCATTCTTGAACAACACAATTGGAAGAAAACATGTAGATAAAGCTTATCAGTGAGAGTAGGGTACCTTTGACAGTAAATCCTAACTCTATAATTGTTGTTCTTTATCAGAGAAGATGGATAGAATGGAAACAGAAATAAAATAACAATTTACAATAAGAAAAACATCATCGTTGACATAGACCAGGATCCCATAAATCAGCTTGTATTTGATGCTTCAAGCCAGTTACAATCCCCAAGTCCAATGGGTCTCTACAGCTTCAAACTTCTCATCTCAACTTAGGTATCTTCAATTACAAACAGAGCTTACATCAGCTTCATTAAACTATTTATAGGAAACAGATATGCATTGACCAACATTATATCATCTTCTACAGAAGTATTTATAGAAAAAATGAGGAGGTGGGATGAGAGAAAAGATTTATAAGCTCAATTAATACAGTTTAATGCTTCTCGGCCTTTGAGGGGCTCAATGGAGAATATTTCAGATATTTCTCTGTATTAATTGTTTTTATTAAGGTTTCAATCCTATTCGCAGAGTTTTTTGACTTTATAACTCTTTCTTATCTTTGTAATAACTCTGTTGACAGTTTACAATAAGTTCCTTTGGTTGAATTAACTGTTCAGTTGTTTTTTAGGAAAATATCTTCTGTTATGGTAATAACTATGCCTGTTTTTAATTCTTTGAGGCTCCAAGTGGCTTTTGGTAGCTAAGAGGATTCGATTAGCCTTTGATGTGGCAGTGGAGGCTTCTCGGATTGATGAATTGCTTTGTTTTTTTCTCTAAAACACCTTTAATTTACTTAAAATCTTTGTTTTAGGTCTGATTAGGCTTAATCCGTGTCTTCCGGTCTTTATGATGTCTTTAACTCTAGATTAGCTTTTGGTTTGCTGAATGGGTGCCTTAATCCTTCAAAATCGTGTTAAAATCTTCAAACATGGATTTCCTCTTTGATTTCATGTTGTGAAACTGATACTATTTGTTTGTGGATTTTACTGTGTTTTCATTGCTTTTGCGGGCACGAAGGGTTTTCAAATGGCATCAGTGCTCATGAGGCACGGTTGAAACATGGTGTTGAACCCTGTAGAATGATATTTTTGATGAATAAAGGCCTGGGGGGTCGTCATCCCCGACCCCTGATTTTCTTTAATAAACTGTGAAAAAGCTCTTAAACCTTCAAAAACATGTAAAAAGCTATAAAAATCCTGCATGGATGGGTATATGTTGCTTCAGAGGTTGAGGTTAGATCACAGCCGTTGGATGAAAGTATCCAATGATGAGGATTCAATGCTGAGGAAAATGGAGAGGCGATTGGAGGGGTGAACGAAGGATTAAGTCTGGGTTATAGATGCATATTGATCAATGGTCGAGTTTGATTGGGAAAATATAATGTAGAGGGGCCAGATTATCGCAAAATGGGAGAAAATACAAAGGAAATGGGTGAAAAACATTTGGCAGAGGGAAAAAAGGTTAAAATGAAATTTGGGTTTTGGAAACATTCTTGGCCATCGGATTAGATCAACCATCAGAGATCAACGAAAAAGATTCGTTGATGAGGTCTCTTGGAAGAAAGGCGGAGGGCGATAGTGTAATGGTTGGGTTAAACTGGGACCGTTAGATTTCAGAGATCAACTGTGGAGATTAAACATGAGAGAATGCAATTTAAATGGGGGAAAGTGGTTTCGGCCAAAGAAACCACTGGTTTTGCGTGATGAAAAGGAGAGAAGGCGGTATTTCCTTTTTAAATGAGATATTCGTTAGCGATTGACACGTGGATTTTTAAAACCACCCCCATCGCGTAATTTTACAACATTAACCTCCGGACTCAAAATTACGTGAAACAGCGCGCTGGCCGTCAGATCTGGGGCCTTAGATCAGATGGTTGTGAGGATAGCACAATGGAGATAAGATGCACGAGTGAAAAAAGGTGGGGCAGGGTCAAGGCGGTTTTAATCTTGACCATCAGATTAGAGAATGAACGGCTAGGATTGATCAATGGGGGCGGTAGGACCCAAAGGAGTTGGGCCTATCGGGTTGAATCTGAACCGTTGGATTAGAAGAATGGACAGTCTAGATTTTATTTCTGAAAACGAAAAGAATAAAAGGCAGGGGGTCGAGCGGATATTGGGAGCAACGTGGGCCATTGATCTATGGATATCAACGATGGATCTTCGCCGAAGGCGTTACACTGTCGGGATTTGAGACATAACAAAGGGAAGTGGGGATTGGTCTGGACCGTCGGATCTATGAAATGGAGGGCCCAGATCTAATCGCGGGATCACCAATCGGCGGGGGAGAGAGGAAAGGTGCAAAGATTTTCGCGATGCGATTACACGTGGGCCGTTGATCAGAATGGTAAATCAACAGTGGATATTGCGACGGGGGATTATAGAATGATGCAAAAGGGCGCGAGGTGAAAGTAACGATGGCCGTTAGATCCATAGGGATCGATGGCTGTTATTGTCGCGCGGGCCTTCATAACAAAAGACCATCGCATCGGGGTTTTTTTATTTTAAAAAAGGAAAGTGCTCATTCAAACTTTCGATTGTGATAAACGCCTTGTGTTTTAGCGCTTGGTATTAGCGCCATGATATGAGGGGAAGTGGTTAGGGTATTTTAGCTGGGAGGGGCTTATCGGAATCGGAGAAAAGGGAAGAAAACACTTAAACGCATCCAATGAACTTTTGCGATGTGAGACTCTGACGGTCATTGATCGGTCTTAGATCAATGGTTAAGAATGGGCCAAGACAACGAACCGTTGGTTTTAATAAAAACATAGGAAAGTGGTTTTTTAAACGAAATACAAAGGAAAGTTTGTATCGGGGAAGGGTTTTTATATACAAAAGGCTTAATCGCAATTGGGGATTTTTGAAAGCGAGAGGTAAAAAAACACAATGAAACGTTTGATTGCGATTGTACGATCGGGCCCCAACTCTTGGCTTTAACGCCGGTTTTATGCAGAAATAAAGGGGCTGGGGGCTAGGGCGAAAAGGGCTTAAAGCCTTAGCACAAAAAGGCTATGTTTTATGATTTTTTGAGTATTTAAAAGGATTTTAAAAGCTTCCGATAAGGTAAAAAAGGAGTTTTAAATATTATCAAAGGGGTTTTTATGAAGGGAAGAAGGGAAATGAGGAAAAATAAAGGAATATTATGAGGAATAAGGGGATAAAAATGAAGGTTTAATAATGAGTGAAAAGAGGGGTAAACTGAAAGGGGAAAATGGGTTTTTAGCAATCTTTTTCTTCAAGAAAACAACATATTTTTCAGAGTTTAAAAGGGAAACAGCAATGAAGATTAATCAAGGGATAATATATCTTCACAAGACTTCAAGAACTCACAATTTGGTCATAAAATTGTTTCTTGAAGGCTATAAACAATTTTTAGCCACCATTTGATATGAAAGATTTTTATAGGTGGCTAACAAGGCTCAGTGTTAATATTCCTCTTTGGCGAGAGGGCATAACTGACTACTCACGCGCAGGAAAAAATAGGTGTTTTTGAGTCTCTGCTTAGGGATTTTTCAATAGAAGGAATATTACTCTCATGAAAAGGGATATAATGATGTTATTTTCAAGGCATGAAACTACTTATTGATCATGGAAATGACCGTCCAATGGGCGAGATGGGGATTGCAGCGACATTGACAAAATGTTGTGTAACATATGCCCCCCTAAAGCATGAGGTCTGAGGGAGAGGGAGGGGTGAAATGCTTTATGAGAACGCGTTCGAACCAAACATCGTTTTTGGAAAACTTGCAATTACAAATACAACTGATATCCTTGGTATATGAACATGTGGTATGGGCGTAGCCATCCATAATAGAGTGTATAAAAACTATGATCTGAGGTATGGACGCAACCATCCAACAGTAAGGATCAGCAAATAGATTCAGGTATGGTTGCAACCATCCAATGAAAAGAGTCATGTGATAAGTCATGATAATCCACAAAAATCCACAACCTGGATTTTATCAGACAAAATCCAGGGTCTTGCACTCCATCTCGATCTGAACAAGTACAGATTCAAGCATGCGAATATATGAGCTAAAGTCAAACATCGAAGAAAATCACCTGATTACCAGCCAATGATGAAGATGTTAACAAGCACGAGAGAAACCACCAACAATGAAAATAGCTCTCAATGTGCAACCGATACAATCTATGGAATGTGAACAGTGATCTAGCATTGAACACCCAAAAAATCACTCAATCGAAGGCCAATGATGTGGACCTTACGTTGAATGCGAAGAACCTGCCATTAAGGCATGCAGGCTCCAAGGTACCAGAATGGAGTTTCCAGATCAAATTCCTAGATAATGAGCTAAAGTCGACAGGAAGTGACCTAATCGAAGGTGGGCCATAATGTTTCCCACATCATCAACACAAGACAGAGTAACATGATGATAGTGAATCATGACCAATAGAGAATCAGGGGAAGGTTGAAAACTGCAGAGGCAAACTTCTCTTGAACATATCAGCAGCACGACATTGGATTTGGCAGTATTTGGCATCAAAGGATCTGAGGTCATGATGACGTGGAAAAGATCAAATGAGAGGTCAAAAGAGATTACCCAAACCCATGGAGACAAATGTGACGAAATGAGATGTCCCCAACCCGACACAAATGCAAACAAGTGCCATGTTGAAGAGCAACATGTTGCCAACATAACTAAAACTTGGTTCCATTTTCCCCCACCATTTCTGGCGAGTACCCCATTTATTTTTTAAAACAAGCTTGAAGGGGATAGCATATTCGTGTGTTATAAGTTTGTCCTTCGGACAAATCCAAGATAGTACATTTTACGATCCCTAGGAAGGAGGAACTCAAATAATGTCATGGTGATGAAGTCCGATGTCATTAAGATCTAATGAGTTTGAAAAAGGAATAACTCGACATATTTTCATTTTTATAGAGTTTTAAAAGAAGGAAAAAAGGAAAACTCCATCATGGCACTTTTTGTAAATAGTCTCTTTGATCCAAAAAGGTAGAAAACAATATCTGAAAGAACCTCTTATTCGTGCTAGGATAAGGTAATCCTTTTTTGTAAATAATCTATCCCAGCCTGAAAAAGGGGTAAACGTATACTGGGTAGATATTGTTTCGCATCCATTTAACAAGTTCAAAACAACAAGAGTCTCGGCAATATTTTAAATTTTTAAGAGTCAGAAAAGAGCTGAAAGTTGACTCCTCCTAGAGGAACGAGTGGTATGAAGGGTAGCAACTGGTTCTAGTAATGGTGGAGCTACTTAGAACAAGTAAAGGTCAGGAGGTTGGCTAATAAGACCACTCATTGTAGCGGTTCCTTACGAATGGGTAAACAATCAAGTGAAGGCATATGATCGGCCAAGTAGATGGTGATGACGGAATGAGAAAGCCAAGGCTCATCTAGAAAAATAGGCTGATAAAATGGAAATCACAAGAGGTAAAATGAAATACCATTTTACACAAGATTGAAACAGAAACAAACTATGCTTGAAAAAGTGGCATGCCCCCAACACGGTGACTCAATTCGAGGTACATGCCCCCAAGCTTTAGTCCATATGAAAGGCATATGGAGTGAAGGTTAAGATTACAAGATCAAGAGAAAGACTCGACTGGGATTTTACAAGATCTAATCAAAGACTCAAATGGAATAGGAATGTATCTCATTGTTTTAATGAGGTTGGCACATTAAAATAACTATCCTCATGACCTAATTATTTTTTTAATGAGGTTTACATAGAAGACAAACCATCCTCATGAAACCTTGTTTCATTTTTTAAGGAGCTTGACACAAGAAAGAAAACTCTTCTTCGAAGACAGCTCATCATGTTGAATAAGAAGTCATGGCTTCCAAGAGGTTCTCATCGGATGCAAGGAAAACATCTTGGAAATCAGGGCCCAATGCCCCCATCACACAATGCATAATGACACTATCACTGAATGTGGGCATGGGACAGGTAATCACATAATTAACTTGGAGCGGGGAAGATATAACCAACAGATAAAAATCTAGCAGAGATGATAGCGGGCCAGCTGGCACCTCAGGAGCAAAGAATGAAAGTTGATCAATGGTCACAATCTGACCTTGATGTGGAAAACAAATCACATGAAAGAGGGAAGAGATAAGTGCTCCCATGGAATAAGTATAGTCACATCCCAAGAGTAAATTAAAATCCAAGGGACCTTGGACCACCATCATGTCTATATAGATATTTTTCCCTCCCAAAGTAATAGGAAACTTTGGAAGGACCCCTGATGGTTGACTGGTTCCTCTATTGAATGCCAATAGATTTTGTATAACAGGCATAAGTGGTGGAGAACCGAAAGCTTTCCAAGTAGTTGAGGACAAAACACTAACATACGCACCTTCATCTATAATTGTGCTAGGTATGGCTACATTAAAGGTCTGTACCGTGATCTCAAAAGGCACATAAGAAGGAAGGCGATATCCTATGAATCAACTCCAATCAAAGGAAGTGACTCGACTACTTGGAGGGGGTACCATGGAATGGAGATGGTCATCCCCTGGTGTTACGGTAGTAAGAGGAGCATCCTCTGGGACCTTCATCATGGGAGTAGGAGGAGCATATTATTGAACTATAGGGACGGGAGAATATTTCTCCAAGTCTGAGGAATCTGAATAAACAAGAAGAATGTGGGGAGGATGAGATCCATTCTCGATGGAAAAAACTTGATGAACCATAGGTGAGATCAGATCGACCGATTCCTCGACCAATGGTTGGTCGAGAATAGATTCATGATTTTGAATTTTTGGGGGAGCGGGATCGACCAAGGATGACTCTCAACCGATGGTTGAATCGAGTAGCGAAGGACTCAAAGAAAGCTTCTAGTAACCAATTGGAAGACAAGGTGCAGAATCAGTAGGGTTTTCCAACAATTTTGTGGCTTCATCCATGTACAAACAAAGGTGAATGGGATGATTCCCTTCACACAAATTACAGAGATTGGTAATCTTACCTTGTTTTTTACGAGTCTTATCAGTACTAGTCGAAGATGTGCCACCAATATGACTTCCAAAAGCCAGAGGTAATAGCGGAGGGCTATTGGACCATACTTCAAGCACTTTGGGAATGCCAGGGTAGTCTCAAAGAAGATGGTCACCTTTGCACAACATGCAAGGGAATTTGAATTTTCGAGGAACATTGGATGGTTTATCAATGGAAGGTTTCTTAGACGCAATAGCTGCAGAGTTTGCCTCTCTCTTATATGACTTCTTCTTTTTCGTCTTCTTCTTCTTCTTCTTAGCCTTCAAGTTACTAGAATCTATACTTTCACCAGGAGAAGTAGAAGAGGAGGATGATGAAGCAGGCGAAGAAGGGGAGAGGTCCACCTTAGAATCAACATGATGTTTTTCAGGTGGAGGAGATGGTTGTACAGTGGGCGGAACACTCGAGACCACAGAGGTCGAGAATAACCAAATAGGAAACCCAACAGTTAACCTAGGTAGGGACAATGTTGCCATATAAGGACCACCAACATTCCTAAAAGTGGGCAAAGGACCAGGATTCCCTTTGGAGGGGATTCCTTGGTTGGTAAACTCCTGGAAATTTTCCATCGGAAACAACCGTAAAACAAAACACTAAGGAAGATAACTTTAACCAGGAATATTTCGTGGGAAGTTAATTTTAAGACACTGAAACAAAACTCTATCTTTTCATATTTTAAGAGTTAAGAAAAAGACAAAAGGTGACTCTAGTCACTTTAAGTTTTAATGAGCATGAAAGGACAAGTGCTTGATGATATTTTAAAATTTAAAGAGTTAGTAAAGATCGAAAATGTCTACTCAGGAAATCGAAACAAGAGGGTGTACCAAGTTTCTATGAACTGTCATATACACCTTGGTGATCAAATGAAAGAGAAATTACCAAAGACTTAATGTACGTGCAGGTAGTCTCCCTGAATGCTCTGTTTGGTGTATCATGGTCACAGGGCGATAGAGTCAGCTTCCTATGGATAAAGGATTGCAACCTATGAGGGTCTCCATTTATATACTCAATGGTTTGGGGAGCACAAGTCTGTACTAGCACTGTCTAATTCCAAATGGCGAGCGACAAATGCTAGGTTTAATGACACTGGAACATGTCACTAGCCTACACCTCTAGGTGTGAGCGTAAAGTTCCGATGCTTCCTTAGGTTAATTCATTGAATTTTAAAGGTGATCCTAGATTATGTTTTAGTTTTAAGGCCCTATCAAATTTGGATCTTAAAATTCCTAAATGCAAGCTATATGCAAATCAACATCATTTCCGATTCAATGAATGCTAGTTACGAGAAGGATATAGATCTTTCAAACAAAAGAAAACAATGAAAGTATGCGAAGAAATCCACTAATGCATCTGACACAATCAAACGAAAATGAAACTCTTTCCTAGAAAATAAGACGCTAGTTATGAAAAAGAATATTTCACTTTCGGTGCAAAGAAAGAATGAAAAATATGTTTTTTTATTTTTATTTTCAATGAAAAGAAGTACATGATGCACTAATTACATGAAACATGAAAACAAAAGTGTTGTGTAGGAATCAAAATTGAATGACTCAATAAAATGCAAAACAAACACAAGAAATCACTCAAACTAATGTCGCAATATTCCAAACCAAGAGAAAGTTTTCAAAACAATCCAAAGCAAGCAATGTAATCGATTCTTGGAGAAATAAGGAGAAGAATCGATCTAAAAAAAAAATGATCATTCAACAAAAGCAATCACTCAAAGGAATCAATAAAACTTAGTGCAATCAACCCAAGAATGAGACTAACAATAATCAAAATGACTTGGTTTCTGGATAGAAGGCTCAGTGCACCAAAACCTTTGAAAACCTGAGGCCTCAATTCAATATCGAGAATAAAACACCAGATA